>JAJJWW010018911.1:0-47942 GCA_023531295.1 Papaver armeniacum
AAGAAAACTAAGAAGACAAAGATTTTAAAATTTTGAGAGGAAAATCATAGTGCCTAGATATTTTATTGTCGTTGAAGATGATGCTATTGAACCATCATCATCTGCCATGATTTCATTGTAGCAGCGATGTGTTTCTATCATCATCATCAACAGATGATTTGATTTGAAAGTTAGGGGTTGATTTGGTTTCCAAACAGAAGAGGAGGAGGAAGTGGAGGCGCAAATGAAAAGCAGACGAAGAATACTATTCTACTTATATCTAACAGATCTTCCATGTAGTTTAGGTTCACATATTTACTACTTAACTAACGGATGATTTGTATGTTAACTTGACTGACCGTATTTTGTTCACGGGGCCATCTATCTTTCACTTACCGCTGTCTATATATGCTTGTTTTAAAACGGCACCCCGCAAAATTTTCAATGAGCCTAGCAACTACGTCCGTACAATCTTCTCGGCAAGGACTGATTCATTGCTTGGTGAGACCTCTAATTAAGGCACGCTGAAAATTGGATGCCTTGAAATGAATACAAAAGTATGATTTGAACGATAATTCGGCCATAAACAGATAAGCAATACTATAATCATTATTACATTTGAGATGCTTTTATAATGATCAAAACTTCGAATATTTGATGCTAAATTTGCCTGTTCAATTTACATATTCTGACAACTTTGTGTCTCTTATTTCTACTTTTTGTCTACTGGTTAATATGCAAAAGCGAATATATAGGGGAGAATGTCATGTCTCTTGGTCCCTTCTTTTCTTATTTGTTTACATTAAAGATTTTGTAGAAGCATAAATTACTTCACAAATGCGTAGGATTGGATTGGTGACACGTTAAATTTCCAAAGGTTCTAGTTGAGGTTCTTTTAATCCCAAAAGTTCTAGTTGAGGTTCTTTTAATCCCAAAAGTTCTAGTTGAGGTTCTTTTAATCCCAACGGGTCTACTTTTGTTGAGGAAATTTCCAAAGGTGTCTAGTTTTAATTCGTTATTCCCAGAAATGTTGTAAATTACCAAAAATATTTGAATGTGCACCCATTGCTTGATATTGTGTACCCAATATGATGAATCTACACCTATAATGTGTGCACATTATACCTTTTTTTGTAATTTTTAAAAAACTAGACATTTTTAGTAAATAACTTTCTGCTGGTACACTTTTGGGCATTGACCTGTGTTGTTTTCCATTAAGAACTAACAACAGTATAAATAGTTCATTTAGGCTACAATTTTTCTTAGTAAATTCATATTATTTCTTCACGCCGTTGTGTTGGAATGTATCGCATGCCAGCAAGTCAACGAGAAGATTGGAAACCAAGTCATCAGAATAAGAATACCAAGTCAAGAACAAGATTGTGTAATCTAGTTAGATAAGCTTAATCTAGCAAGTCTTAGGATTTATCGATTCCTATTACTCCTATAAATAGGAAACATAATGTAAGTGTAAAGATATCTCATTATGTACTACTGTTGATCAATAAATAAATCATCCCTACGGGGTTTCATCAAGTGGATGTAGGTGAGTGACCGAACCACTTTAATCTTTGTCTTCTCCATTTTACATCGAATCTGATCCAGTTATCATAAATCTAATATGGTACGGAGAGCAGAAAAGATCCAAATAGTTCTACATAGTGTACCACTTGTATATTATTTATATTAGATTTGAATTTCTATTAAACCTTAGATAACCATCCAGGAGCCATGGCTAGATCTAGTGCATGAAATTAAATCAACAAGTTAATTGTGACATGCTCAGATAGAGCTAGGTAATCTTTTGAAATGGATTTGATAACTAGTTATGTAGATAAATAGTAACACTTATTTTATAGAAATGTCACGATAAGGTCAACTATGGTGACATATTAAATATATTACTGATAATATAGGTATATGGTGAGTTGGTCTAAAAAGTGTCACGATAATGTCAACTATGGTGACATATTTAATGTGTTACAGTAACATGGGTATATCGTAATAGTTGGTCTAAATAAATGTCACGATAATATCAACTACGGTAACATATTAAATATGTTACAGTAACATGGGTATATAGTAACACTTATTATAAAAACTGTTGCAATATACAACCTAGATGACACTATGTAACTGTTCTTACAAAAACTGTTACCATTATTTAACAACCTAACATATAGTAACAGGTAATTTATGAACTGTTACCTTATAAAAGCTTGAACTGTTACTAAATGTCACTTTTCTACTAGTGAAAGGATCTTAACTTTGTCAATTCAGTTGCTGACCCATCACTATTTGTGCATAAGAAATTCATGGGAAGTAGTTGCGCCAGCAAAGTAAGGAAGCACAGACTCAGACATGGTAGAGTTGAGCTAGAGAATGATTGCTGAATCTTCGTCTTGCTACAATGTGTAAGCTGGATTGACTATCTGGTTATTAGCATGATTACGAGATATAAATTCCTCAGGACATGGAAGATCACCAGTAACATAATTAGCAACTCTAAATTTGATGAGAAAAGCAAGATGAACAGATTTCCAGGTGAGATAATTGTCTTCCTTAAGTTTGTAATTAACAATTCCAGTTAATTGATTGAGCGGAATTTCGGAGATTGAACGATTTTCCATGATAATGTTGACGAGAAAAACAAGAAGAAGATGAAAAAAAAAACTAGATCTGAAGTAGAATAACAATTGGAGATTCAGTGAAAGAAATTTCGTGAGAAGAAAATCGAGTGATTGATGATAACAACACAAAATAGAGACGAAATCACTCGAGAAGAAACGAAGATTGAGCTCAAGAAGTTTCCATTAATGGAGAAAAATTGGATCGAATACCCCTGAGAATTTTCATTCTCAGGTCTGATACCAAAATAACATTACTGAATCTGTTCAATTATTGAGAAAAGGATCTTTACAAGACAACCAGGACAAGAGTATTAAATACTCTATTGCAGAGACTCTCAACCACGCACAAGGAACCATTACAAGATGATTGTCATGGTGAGCTGGCGAGATGTGCTAGCAATGACGAGATAATATAGAGACACACGTAAGAAGTGATGTAAAGCGGAATGCACGCTATTACTTAATACCATGTCCTATTCACGACATCCAAAGCTTTCTTAGGTATGAAATCAAATGCTTCCCGATATTCCGATAATATCGGACTTGTTTTAATTAGTCAAACAGGTCGATTCTTGTCAAAAAAAAAAAAAAAAAAAAAAAAAAAAAAATTCTCTACACGTGTACGTACCAGATGAATTCTTATATGCTATATATACAAAATTACCTAATGTCACCTGATAGTCAAAAGGATGGCTTCATTTCAGATATACACCTAGAGATCAGAGATGAGGAGGGATTAGGTATATGGTTCTGAACTATAACAGTAACGGGGAAACGAACACTAATGGAGTGCTTTAAATTAAGAAGTGATGGTGGTTGTGTATGGGAGTGCGATGGAGAATACAAAAACCCATCTGAAATCTGAGCATTATGATATCTCCTCTCAAAACAATTGTATGGAGGCCAATCTCTAACTTTTTCGGATCTTCTCCCATCGTATGGGAATAGAGAATTTCTTCATTCCCAAAACATCTGAGTGAAGGGATATCTTGGGAGGAGGATATTCAGCCCTCGGTATGTTCTCAAAAAAGCTAATAAAGAAAATTACATAGAGCTTTGATCAGAGATTTTGATCGATATAATATGTAACCAGAAAAATAGAAAGGATGATGGTTTGGGTATCGGAGATAACAATGGAGATTGTTGTTGCAATATTATCCATATGTATCTAATTGTAACGTTGTTGTTCTATGAATGTTCTTTGCTAAAGGTGTATTTCTCTTGTTCTTTGCTACTATCTTTGATCAGAATCTTTGGAATATATAAAGTCCTTTATGAATGTTCTGCACAGAACCGATTTTGAATTATATATTTGAGTTGAACGAGGCGATTTAGTTCTTTCTAGGTACCTAGACATTCAATTTGTTACAAAAAAATTGCATACAAGTTCCATGTATGATACTACCATTTTAACAATTTCTCCAATTTGTTGTCCGAAGGGATAAGGTCCATAAGTTCCACTTGTAGCATCTAGCATGTACGGCGAAAATTTAGTTTTGAAAGGTGATGGTAATCACAAATTTCAATGATCCCCGGGGTATTTGTAAAGCTACCCACATGATATTAAAATTCCAAACCATAACTACATATGTGATCTGTGATTTCATTGAAGTGAAATCCAACTTACACTTCGGCTCCCTTTACTTGCTTTGTCCACAAACCTGAACTATGAAACTTCAACCAAGGTCCCAACATCCATTGCAACTGATAAAGAGAAACAACAATACTGGCCATACGTTTAGGAACCTTAGTACACTAAAACTTGAATTGTGCTGTAAAATTAAAAGCCTCGGATACTCAGTTCAGACTTGAATCAACTCTTTCAGGGATGAAATCTGGAACGGAATCTGACAATCTAACCACACGTGAAATGTTTAAGTTGCTGGCCTTACCAATAGGCAAGATACACTCTTGTTCTGCTCTCCAACATTGCAGTCTGAGTATTAGTGCATCTGTATGGATTGGCTTCTTTGCATTCCAGAAAAGGTTAATTAACTTCAAGAGGCATCTTTAGATGGGAAACTAAAAGTTATGTATAAAAGGATATTTTCAGCTGCCATTTTGCTTACGAAATTATTTCAAACAATTTCAGTAGATCTTCGCAATCTTCACAGTTCAGTTGGACTAGCAACTCTAGAGCGTACATACATACATACATCATGAGATATATTTTCACTAGATCAAAAACAAAAATGACACGGGGTCGTAACAAGTAATCTAAGATTCTTAACTAGAGTAGAAAATAAACAAAAACATCATTAATTCTCATTACAGAATTAAAACAATTAGAATTACATCATGAGATTATAGAAAGTACTGTTACCTGGAAAGGTCATCCAGACAACCTGGATGATCATCTTTCTTTCTGTCCCTGTGAACATCGACGCCTGGTCATAGGCTCCTCAAGAAAAAGTGAGAATTTAACATTCGCATGATAGTCAACTAAAACGATCTACCTTCAGAGGAGATGGCCGGAGTTCAAATCATAAGACTCGCATGGCCACAATTGATATACGGATTTATAATAAATTATACAGTACATACAACAAACAAAAATCTGATTACATAAAACATCAATCACAATTCACAACTTAAAAAATAAAATTCAATTAAGCTCTGATAAACTAATACGATAAAGAGGCTTATTGTTTTTCTCACTTAACATTACAGAGTAAGCAATAACTTCTCGGATTCATATTCATCAAGAAATACTTTCAGCTCCTTTAATGGAATTTCTTTTGGATAAAAAACAAAAAGACCCACAACCGAAGGCCAGAAACCCCAGGTTTTCAAAGGATTTTAAAATTTTGAAAGGAAAATCATAGTGCCTAGATATTTTATTGTCGTTGAAGATGATGCTATTGAACCATCATCATCTGCCATGATTTCATTGTAGCAGCGATGTGTTTCTATCATCATCATCAACAGATGATTTGATTTGAAAGTTAGGGGTTGATTTGGTTTCCAAACAGAAGAGGGAGGAGGAAGTGGAGGCGCAAATGAAAAGAATACTAGTTGATTTGGTTGCAGATAAGATCTTCCATGTAATTTAGGGTTCACATATCTATCTTTCACTTACCGCTGTGATTCCGAGTTTCAGACACGTGGAGGCGAATTAACTGATGTCTACATATGCTTGTTTTAAAACGGCACCCCGCAAAATTTTCAATGAGCCTAGCAACTATGTCCGTACAACCTTCTCGGCAAGGACTGATTCATTGCTTGGTGAGACCTCTAATTAAGGCACGCTGAAAATTGGATGCCTTGAAATGAATACAAAAGTATGATTTGAACGATAATTCGGCCATAAACAGATAAGCAATACTATAAGACTAATTTAGTATAAGTGCTTATAGAACTCTAATCAATGAATGAAACGCGAACCTAGCTAGCTTCCTACCCCTGTTTTCTCATTCTCAAAATGTCGATATTATTGACTGGTTTTAAACAGAGTAAAACTTTAATTGCTACTCTCTAGGTATTCCTATGTGTATATGAACAAACTTGTCCAGAGGAACATATCTGTGACCAACTTTGGAATGATAGATTTAGATTAATTATGGGTGTTCTAGCATAATGAAATAAACCCAAGTTGTTACTTCAAACGGGTCCAATCTACTCATTTCAAAAATATTACATTTGAGATGCTAGTCCCCACTTTCGCGTATGCAGGAAAGGACTTTGAAACCAATTAGTTTGTGCCCGAGGAGGGTCCCTTGCGTCCAATAGAATAATTTCTACATGCTTTATGTAATAATTCCTGTTCTTCTTGTTCCATTGTAGCTATCGCAGCGGTGAAAACAGTGTAAGAGAATTTTGGTTAAGATGTCAACAGTTTCTACGGTGCCGAGGGATGGGAGTAATTCCAAGCCAAACATAGATGACGAGTTCTTCACGGCATCAGTCACGATTAGGAGGAACCATCCCCAATACGTGTCGATCCTTCTGACCGGCCCGGAAAGCGAAGGAGAGGATCGATCGGTTCTGGCCAGAGGCGTAATAAGGTTTTGCCTTTAGAGGAAAGAATATCGTGCCTCTTCTATCGACTTTAAAATCCTCGCAAGTCCGCTATGCGTTCCTCTCGAGAAATGGACGCGATTTATGATGGATCAGGAACCTGTAAAGACCAATTTGACCATGGCGCAGATTGTCGACGCAAAAATGATATTTCATAACACGGTTGACCAGTCAAATGCCCCATTTTGACTATTTAAAGAAAAAGTAACGGATCGGGGCATTTTGATCTTTCGCCTGATGTCCGGGGCATTTTCACAACCTCGGGTCCATTTTGGGGCATTTTGCCACTTAACACCTAAACGATATTATAGACAACTAAGTCATGCATGTACGTATTACTTATCTTTATCATCATTAGTTATTGCTATATCATCAGACATTCTCCCGAACGAAAGAACTTCCCCGTAGATGTTCAAAAGAAAAAAAAAAAACAACGTAAGAGAAAGTTGTAATTATCAGCCTTCTCCTATTATATTAGGATCTTTCGGATCCGCAACACATACACGAGATTTAATATTCGGATCTTTCAGATCTACAACACAAACACGAGATTAAAGATTTAAGGAACTTTCCCAAATCTTATCCCGGTCATTAACCATTTAAAAATCATAGCAGCAGCATTAGTGGATTCAGTCAATACTTTGTCAATTTGCTCTAAAGAAAGCCTGTTTACAGTGGTGAGGACTGAGGATAGTGTTTAACTAGCCAAATTGAAAATGCTATCAAAGAAGATAATAATCAACCAAAAATACTTGATAAAGAGATTAGTAGTGTTTACCTTAAGAACAAATATTTTCATCAATGAGAATAAATCAACCTTCAAGACAATCAAGCATCAAATATAGAATGAAAATTTTAAATTTTAGGAGAATCATACGGCTTTGACGCTTAGGAAGAATGGAGGCAGAGATGATGAAGAAGAATGGAGGTAGAAATTAAGAATGGCGCCTTTGGAGCTTAGTCTAGCGGCTAAGCCTTCCGCGAGGCGCCTCAAGCGCTATACTCGCTCGCCTAAGGCGCTAGTGTAGGAAGTAGTCTAAAATTTGGTTCCCCGGCGCTGACCCTGCGCTTAGCGAGCCTTTGGCGCCTAGGCGCTCCAGGCGACTAAACATTTTTCTCACCAATTACAACGTCCCTACACAAGCTTTTACGTATTTTGGGGTGGGGTACAGCCTAGGTAAGCCGCCACTCCTGCTAACGTCCCTGGCAAAGAATGATCCTTCCTACAAAAAGTTTGGTAAGATCGAACTACAAGGTCAACTAATACTGGGCCTGAGCCACACGGGGGCTTTATCATGTTAGCCCTTAGGGTTTTGCAAGATAACCACTATATAAACGTCGGAATCTCTCGTGTTCACTTCCTTTCATTTTTATCAAACGCAAAAACTAGCCGTCTCCACCTTTTTTTTCTCTCTCTAGATCTACTATCCGTCTCCACCTTTTTTTTTCTCTCTCTAGATCTACTAGAAATCCAATCTCACATACAACAACACATATGAATCAGTTGCGTCACAATGATTTCTCCTCTCAAAACTATTTAATTTCTGTTTGTGACAATTCTGAAAATTTTGGTAGAAATGTTAAGGTTTTTCATACCCTTCTCAAGGTTTCCTAAGTTTATTGGTTTACAAATCTTGATGTATGGGAGAAGGTAAAGGTAATGATGGATCTAAAATACATGATTTAGGTAATAACATAGCAACGAGGTTGAGAAAGCTCAAGGCGGAAAGATTGTAAAAAAGAAAATTCTGACCGATGAAAGGGATTGGGTATTCTGTAACGAATGTTTGGAGAAGCGAGTGATGGATTAAGATCGGTGGTAAAATCAGTTTCAGAAATAGTAGCATATGCATGTTTTCATCTGCCACTCGTGATATCTGAATGTGCTGAAAACAGTTACAAAATTGTCGTTCATTCTTTTAATGTTAGTAGGTTGGTTTGAAAAGAAAAAAAGATTAGGATACACTCATTACATGATACATACATTAACGCGCTAACGGATATTGGGATATGTTCTGTTGTTATTGCGCAGATGGTGTTAAAAAGTGTTCCGGCAGGAGTGACAGAATAATGTTAATAATGTGAACAATCCGTCCCATTCAGGGTCTTTCATGATGCAAACAATGGTTCGCAAACAAAGGGGATGATGGTTTGGATAACTAGACCAAAATGAACGAAAATTGCCACCAATACTAAGCAAAAGATTCCAAAGTCACTCGAGAAACCCATGGTCAATTTTTTCCCCGTTAAAGCAAATATCGTCCGGCCGGGTAATGCAAAATTTGCTACCGGCAAACAAATCAAAAACCAAATTTAGCATCGATCTAGTTATGGCAGCATGATGGTGAAGTGTTTATACAATTTGGGATGATGAAATATTCATCAAATGCACTAAGCAGTCACCAACTTTTCATCGTTCTTTATTTTTTTTTCTTTTCTCTGAACCAAACATAAGCTCTGCAAAGTCGTTCAATGTTGATATCCTCACCTCATCATCCCATCTACACCGGACGGCATACAATTATAAAAGTGCCCGTTCAAAAAAAATTTACTAAAAACCGGGCTTGCTGACTTGGCTGCAATCAATTCATTGGGTAGTTTAAGGGTGTTTTAGTAAATCTAACCATTTTCCCTTATAAAGTAAACCAAACCCTAATATATTTCACCGAAAGTGTTTCTTAAATTAAAGAGGGAGACTTTGAGAGTGGAGACTACCCATTACCGGTGCCGTTTTCAAAATCAGATGGGGAATTTTGGTATATGCGAAGCTTTACAAATACCATGGAGATCAAAGAGAGGAGAAACACAAATCGATCTTTGAAATTGTTGTAATGACTTCTCCTCTCAAATCCAAGTTATTTTTTCACTGGAAGTATTGGTCTGTGTACTACCTCCAAGTCCGGAGCTTTTTTTTCTTTCGGCAAGATCACTAAAATAATCGTGTTTTAGTCAACAGATGCGATCCATAATCGGAGCCGCAAAGCCACAAATGCTGAAGTGCTGCTAATCTACAGGACTTTAGACTTAGAAGTTGGAACCAGATGTGTGAGTTGCAAGCCACAAGTGTTGAAGTGTAGATCTGTAGTAAATTAAAGATGTGATATTGGTAATCATCAGATTAAAAGATGTTTTAAGTCTCTCAGTTATGTATTAGTGTTGGTATTCAAAGTATTGATCTTTGCTGAGGAAATAAAAAGTATGGTATTCAATTTCAAAGTATGCAATTGGTTTCAGTTGGAGAAATTTCATTGTGTAGTAGTGTTGTACTTGTTGATTTCAGTTGTTTAGGGAAAATTTCCTTTGTGAACCTTGTTTACAATTACAAATATTAGATCAAGGTTAAATAAGCCACCTAATTGGTCAATTTGTTTGTACATATTTTCGTGCTTTGTAGAGAAAACCTATTTTGTAGAGAATTAGGTTTGTTTTTGTTTTTTTTAGGTTTGATTGATGGAAGGGTTATTGATGATGATTGATTTTGATTTGTAGTTAATGATGATTGATTTTGGGTTATGATGATTGATTTTTGGCTGTTGTTGATGATTAGAAGTTAATGTTATTTTTTATTTTTAGGTTCAATTGATGAAAGGTCACTGCCTAACCAACAAACTAGACATTACATTAGGATTATGGTGAAGCCCCTCTAATGGATTCATCAGCCCCTATAATAGGTTTCTTATATTGAGGAGTCATACTCAGGTAGTAAACAATGTGGGACTAAAATGTGACTAAGAATTTCCTTAGTCTCCACTTGATCTCCATTTTTCTTAACTTGTATCTACAATATAGAAAATTGTTTTTCTTAACTTGTATCTACAATATAAAAAAATTGTAAGATGTGTATTCAAATTCTGAGCATGTGGGAATTCTAAGTGACGGAAAATCCCTATCTGGCACAAGGCTTTGAGTCTCATAAGGGTTCAAGTAATTTTTGTGAATGCCTACTGTATCTATGCGAACAACTTAATCATGAACCGGTGAGAAAATCCATCAAGTTAAGCGCAGATTAATTTAGAGGAACAAGTTGTCGAATATGCACCACTGCCAGCAAATTTGCAAAGAAACTCCACATCACTAGTAGATAGTAAGAACTACGGATTCCTCGATAATATGAGTCTCTATTAGAGCATTAAAATTGATCACCATTTTTCCATTTAATCAACACAGCTTGTATTGAAGACGCGAACCTCGATCTTCTGCCTAATAGTAACCCATTCAACCAATGACAACTAACTCCAATTTTAATTAAAAAAAAAAAATGTAGGCATCACAGAAGGTATGCCTCAGGTACACTTTTCGCAGTATATTTTCAAATACCATACATGCGCACATTTCTTTGTTTTACGCAAGCACTTCTGATGATTACCAATTTTGGTCACAACTGGGCTGCAATAGATCTCTCTCTATTTACTTCACTAGAAAGATGATCGATTCTCTAAAAAGTAATGTCTAGTTAAAAAGTAATATTTGGTGAATAGCTTCCACAGTTTGGTCTGTGGAGACTGGATGTTATTTATATTGAGAGTACATTGGTTGTTACATAAGTTAGCCTGTTTATAGGCAGAAGACTCTATTCTTTATGTAACAGAAGAACAGAAAAACTAAATCTAAAACAACTCCAAAATACTCGATCAACCCTAAGACTCGGTATTATTGTTGTTGTGGCAGAGGGTCTTTCACTGACGGAGAACTCTGCTTAACACCTCCCCTCAAGTTGTACGTCAGTTTGCGGATGTGCAACTTGTTTCTCAATAACTGAAACCTAGGAGCAGCCAGACCTTTAATAAATATGTCTGCCAGCTGATCCCTAGTGCTGATAAATCGAACATGTAACTTCTTCTCAGCAACACGTTCCCGAACAAAGTGATAGTCGATTTCAATATGCTTCATTCTGGCGTGGAACACTGGATTTGCAGTAAGATAAGCGGCTCCCAAATTATCACACCAGATAATAGGAACTGAATCTGTAACTCCCAGTTCTTTAAGTAGAGACTGAATCCAGATCAGTTCTGATGTTGCAATTGCTACACCCCTATACTCAGCCTCTGTGCTAGATTTAGACACTGTTTTTTGTTTTCTTGCACTCCAGGAGACAAGATTACCACCAAAATACACACAATACCCACTAGTGGATCGCCTGTCATCCAAACTGCCTGCCCAGTCCGCATCGGAATACGCCTGAAGTGAATAATCTGCACCTCTCCGCAGATGCAACCCATAATCAATTGTACTTTTAAGATAACGCAAAATACGTTTTACCAATTCCCAGTGCTCAATGTAGGGATCATGCATATATTGACACACTTTGTTCACAGCAACAGATATGTCTGGTCGCGTCAGATGAAGGTACTGCAGTGCACCAACAACACTGCGATATAACGTAGGATCTTCAAACCTTGCAGTACCTAGCCGTTGTATCTTCACATTTGGAGCTAGTGGTGTGCAAACTGGTTTTGCACCATCTAGTCGAGTCCGCTTCAGCAGGTCTGTGACATATTTGCGCTGTGTCAGCACTAATTCGTGGCTATGGCGCAGTACCTCAACACCCAAGAAGTAGCTTAAATCTCCCATGTCTTTGAGAGCAAAAACAGCAGCCAAATCCTTAATCAATTGCTGAATATGAGAAAGATTAGATCCCGTGACAATAATGTCATCAACATAAATTAAAACATAAGTGATGCTATCATCAGTCTTCAAAATAAAAAGAGAAGTATCTGAAATAGAACCCTTAAAACCTAGTCTTGTAAATATTGATCGAGCTTGGAAAACCAAGTCGCGGCGCTTGCTTTAGCCCATATAAACTCTTGTGTAGTTTACGAGACATGGTTTGGGAAGTCCGGATCCACGTAACAAAGCGGTCGACGCATGTAAACATCTTCCTCCAGATCACCATGTAGAAAACCATTTTCTACATCAAGTTGCTTTATAGGCCATTGATTCATCACCGCAATTGACAGTACTAAACGTATTGTACAAGGCTTTATCACCGGACTAAACGTTTCTCCATAGTCCAAACCCTCTTGCTGAGTATTACCCTTAGCCACTAAACGAGCTTTAAACTTGTCAAGACTACCATCAGGGTTTTGCTTGACACGAAATACCCATTTGGACCCAACTACATTCATACCTTTTTCGTATTTCACCAGAGAATATGTTCTATTACGAAGTAAGGCATTGATTTGAACGTCCATTGCAACTTTCCATCTCGGATCTTTTGCAGCTTGCGTATAGCATGTTGGCTCCATGTAATCAGCTTCAACCAATGGATGTTTTGAAGCTGTCAGACACAACTTATTAATGGGTTTGCTTATTCCAGCCTTAGCCCGAGTTATCATAGAATGTCCGTCAGCCACAGTGTTTCCTGACGAAGTGGCAGTATCAGCAGATTGTTGTATTTCAGATACAGTGTTGCTGTTACCAGTGTCAGCACTTGAATTGTTGGCATCTTGATGAGTAGAATTGTCAGAAAACGAAATAACAGGAGACTGCTGTGGCGTGGAAATTTCTGAAAATGTAGGTTGATGCTGTGTGCTGTGGTTGGATGACGACTCTCCTCCTGCACTTTCTAGCTCACAAACTCTATTAAAAGGAGGAGAGATCAAAACACTTGTGCTAGTAGGAATATTACCTTGATGCAGCGACGGTACTTTTCGAGAAGAGACTGAAAAGGGAATGTGTTTTCCTCAAACTTCACATGCCTCGATATATAGACCCGATTAGTTTTCTGATGTAGACACAAGTACCCCTTATGCGCATTACTATAACCTACAAAGACACAGGGAAGTGATCTAGGTTCTAGTTTGTTGGAGTTATACTGGCGTAAGCATGGATAAGCTAAGCAACCAAACACACGTAGGAATTTGTAATCTGGTTTTTTGTGAAATAAGATTTCTAAAGGAGTTTTGAGTTCTTTCACTGACTTTGGGAGTCTATTTATCAAATATGCTGCAGTAGTGAAAGCATCTGCCCAAAATTCCTTAGGCATATGAGCATGAAAGAGTAGCGCTAAACCAGATTCTGTAACATGTCTAATACGCCTCTCTGCTATACCATTTTGTGGTGATGTATGGGGGCATGAAAAACGATGTTGGATACCAACTCAATTGAGATAAGCTGTGAATTTCTTAAATTCCAAAGCATTATCAGACTGAAAAACTTTGATTTTGTGGTCTGAGATGTTTTCTATTTGTTTCTGGAAATGAATGAATGTTTTCAAAGCATCAGAGCGCTGTACAATAGGAAAAACCCAGGTAAAGTGAGAGAAAACATCCATTATTAAAAGATAGTATTTAAAACCAGACCTAGACAACTCAGGTGACACCCAAATGTCTGAAACAACAAGACTAAGAGGTTTATCATAGACAGTTGTACTTAAGGAAAATGATAACTTCTTGCTTTTACTCAAATGACAAGAGTGACAAAAGCTGGAATTTTTATTGCTAACTGGAAGAGAATTCTTAAGACAAATCTGGGAAACAGTGCGCAACATAGGATGCCCTAAACGTTGATGCCATAACGGGAAGGAAGTTGAGACGTTAACTTGTGGCCGGATTGGTTTGTATATCATGTCAACACCTTCAAAAATGTATAACCCATTCCTATTCAGTCCCCGCAGCAGAGTTTTCCCCGTTTGCATTTCCTTCACAAGAAAATAAGAAGTGTGAAACTCAAAAAACACTCCATTATCCTTACTGCACTGCGATCCGATAAGAGATTAGTCTTTATTTCCTAGCACATGATAGATATTATTGAGATGAAAAGCACGAGATTGGTAAGTAAATGATGCATGACCAATATTTGCAATTTTTAAAGCATTACCATTGCCAACATGGACCATCTCAGTGCCATCATACTCATGAGGAATCGTGAGATTTCTCATGTCAGAAGTAAGGTGATGAGTTGCACCTGTGTCCGTGACCCATCGATTTCCTTGGAAACCATCCGCAAAGCTATGTAAGCATTTGGATTCTTGGCCGCTTGTTATTTGGCTTATACCTAAACCAGCAAACATCACCCTTATGACCTTTTTTTTTTGCATATCCGACACTTCTCGATTTGTCATCGTCTCTCTTGAGGTGAAGGATTTCGTGGATCGAAATCGATTGTTCTCACGCATTGGCCGACGATTCTGCTGATTGAAGTTTCTTGGTCCTGCACTGCTGGACGCTCTGGAGGCAGCAACGTTAGCAATGGGTTGTTGGAGTTCATCAAGACGTCGGGTAATCCTTATATCAAATGTTAGAAGATGAGAATAGAACAAATCCATGTTCATGTCTTCCATTGTGCTTAAAGTAGTGACTATGGAATCATAGTCTTGATTCAATCCATTGCTTATGGACTGTTTCTTTTCATCATTTGTAACCGTGTAACCGTCAGTTCTGCAAGTTGAGCAAAGAGATGTTTAGCTTCATTCAAATAGACGCGTAAACTTTTGTTACCTTTGGCCATACTATGGAGCTGTTTCTTAAGATTCATTTGATGAACCTTAGATTTTGGTGCAAACTCTTCCTCTAACGCATCCCATACTTGCTTAGCAGTCTCCAGATCTCTTACCACTCCCAAAACTTCAGGTGTAAGAGTTGAGTTCAGCCAGCCCACGAGCGGTGAATCTTGTTCTTCATAAGTCAGTAAAATCGGGTTAATGACTTCAGAATTTGGTAGGGTTCTAGAGGGAACTGTTTTTGTGCCATCTACAAAGCCGGTTAAACCATAGCCTTTGAGAATGGGTTTAAACTGTGTTTTCCACAGTGGATAGTTGGTTTCTGTTAGTTTCAGAGTAACCATATGATGTATCTGAACATTACGAAGTTGAGTAATGGTTGTCATCTTAAGTGGTAATGGGTTTTTTTTTTATGATGTTGAAAGAAACGGAAGCGAAGCTTGGATCAGGATGATACCAAGTTAAAAAGTAATATTTGGTGAATAGCTTCCACAGTTTGGTCTGTGGAGACTGGATGTTATTTATATTGAGAGTACATTGGTTGTTACATAAGTTAGCCTGTTTATAGGCAGAAGACTCTATTCTTTATGTAACAGAAGAACAGAAAAACTAAATCTAAAACAACTCCAAAATACTCGATCAACCCTAAGACTCGGTATTATTGTTGTTGTGGCAGAGGGTCTTTCTAAAACCATCATCATCAGCCACGATAATTAAGCATAATGATATTTCCTCTCAAAAAGTTGAAATGAATTTGAGAACGAGAAGTTTGGTCCTTAAGTATGTGGGAATGAGAAGTTCTACATCTTCTATATATTGGGATCGATGAAAATTGGAGAAGAGAATGTCCCATATTCCACTCTGGTTAAATTAGGGGAAGTTTAGTTATATTCATTCAAGAAAATGTCTCATATGTATTGATGTAATTGTTTTCTATAATGCAATTGATGTGTTTGTTTAGAGTTTGGATCTTATTCCTCTGGTTAAAGTTGGGGAACCCATGTTTTACTTTTAGATCTCCTTCACAATGTATGTATGCTGAGCAGTGATCAATGAGCTTTCACAATGAATGTACGCTATCAATGCGATCTGCTAGCCCAACTGAACTGTGAATAATGATTTTGCATGACAAATGTAAGGACTCATGTAAGCACTATGTATTATATAAGTAGCCATTTAGAAATCATAGCAGCAGCAGGATGATTGTATCATCCACAATCAATGCAATAAGATCGTCAATGAGGCTATTAGAACCTCTTGGGGCCAGATATATAGTCTCCGGTTGATTAAATTTTGCTGAAACTCCAACAAATCAAAATATATAGCACTCTAGTGTCTCGTATACGTATACTCCGTTTTTGATCTTTAGTACCACTTCTCTCAAAATCTCTCAAAACTAAGTTTTGGCCGGACGTGATGGAAATGTATAGAGAGATCGGTTGGAAGTTCTCCGCGCCACATGATGGATGCAAAGGCTTATTTTATTTTATTTTTATCAAAAGAGACGAATATGTTAGAAGTAGATAATGTACAAGTTGCCTACCAGAGGTAGAAAAGCAAAAACAAGAAACTACCTAGAAAAGAAGATAGAACCCCAATTGTAGTAATGTACATCGCCCAATTTACCTGGAAAAGAAATAGCACCCCTATCGATCTGAGGCTCTCTTTTATATACAGCATAAAAAACGTAGAATGTAAAGAGCAGGTTAATTGAGTAATCATCATCATACTTTTAAGTCTAATTGGCTTGGTTGTTTTCTACGTGGCTTGTATTCTGGTCTCTGATTGAATGATTTTGGTTTCTTATATCAACTGACTGAGTGTGGCACCACCACCCTAAAAATCTTATATATGCAATCATTCGTTAGCATTCAGGAGACTGACTGAGTGTGGCACCACAACCTAAATTATGCGGAGTTCACCACTCCAATCGTTTGCAAGTCTGATGCGAAATAAGCTTCTTCATTGTCAATTACCAAATAGCTGGTGATTATTGAAGAAATGACAAATGTTGAGCCATAATAGACTACATCTTTGTATTTAGGTAGCAAAGAAGAATAATGATGCTTCACATAACAAGCTTAAAATGAACCGATAACTCATTGACTAATGATGAAATTCACATCCAAGGTCCAAGTTCATTCTTCTAATCACGCGGAATCTTACATGATAGCAGGACTCAAAGAGCAGTAGACCCAGTGTTGGATCGGATTAAAATAGCCAAAACTAGCACTTTTGGTTGCCAAATATTATTTTACTCAGTGAATTATTGAAAAATATTTTTTAACGTCATGTTTATCTAGAATGTAACTCAAAGGGTCGAGTGGAGACCTATAATATGAGGTGTAATGGATTCAATTGAAGCTTCTTATGGTGTCCCTTAATTTTATGGTTTGCAAGTCCAGTGAAACCCTGCAGTTTATTCACTAAATCACGGGTATCAAAAAATCAGGGCCGTCTAAAATAGATACTTCGGTCAGCAATAACGGTCAGTAATTAAATCTTTCTGAGCCGTTGAATCAAACAGTGAAAATAAATCAACGATCTCTAAACCTTATAAGAAGAGTAGTTCCTTATTTTCTTTTCCGCCTCCATCTGTACAGAGAAAAAAAAAAAAACCCAAACCCTAACTCTGAGAATCCAAAACAAATCTTCTCTCATGTTCTTCGTCATGATGATCCATCAGTGGAAACAAAAACATCTAATACATTGGGTATCAATATCTCACAATGATTTCTCCTCTCAAATGGCTAAGATCTTGTACATTCTTTTCTCCACCGTTCCTTTTGATTCTTTTCTAGATCGGCAAATATTTTGTATGTGATTCCCATTTTTGTGCATATGGTCCTTGAACTGATTCTGCTCCTCTAAAATAGTTTGTTGTCAAACTATATCTTGTTAAACTCTCGTTGGATCTAGATTCTTCACCAGTTAAATGAATGCTTGCAATGGTACAGATCCGGGTTTTAAATCAAGGGTTTTCTTTTATATTTTTCATTTTAAGTGAGATTTAGTTATTTTTGTAATCAGTGATATCATCTTATCTAGTCTTCTAAAGAAATCCTTTGAGTTCGTATTTAAAAAGCAGGTTAATTGCGTAATCATCATCAAAATTTTATGACTGATTGGCTTGTTTGTTTTATATAGCCCGCAATCTGGTCTCTGGATGAACGGTTTCATTGCTTCCCCTCTCTTTCCCCTCTTTCCCCTTCAACCAAACCCTAGCGCCGTAATCATTTTCTCTCCTCGGATTTGTCTCGAAAGGGAACAAATCCGAGGAGAGGTGTTTAGTTTAGTCTGGATCTAAGCCTTAGTTCAATCTTTTCTCATTTTTTTCATGTTTTAGGTTAGATTTGGGTGTTTCCCGTTCCTGTGGTTAGTGGAGGCTAATAGTGGAGCTGCTCTCTAACGGCGAGATTTGCTTGGTAACGGTGCTATATTCTATCTTGATTCAAGCGTTGGGAGGAGATCGCCTATTGGGGAATCATGTCGTTGATGTTGCAGGCCATCACAACATGGTGTTTTAAGGTGTACCTCCGTTTGGTTTTGGAAGCTTGAGTAAGGTGGCGGCGGCGCTATTTTCTTGTTTGTTTCATCACTGGTGGTGCAGTTGATGGGTGAAGACAGTCATAATGAGCCAAAAAAGATTCTATGTTCTGGGCACAGGAGGTGGTGGGGAGTGACGATTTTCTTCTCATTTGGGGTTTTGCCATGAACGCTGCTATGTATTTCCATGGTTAGGTGGTGGTGTGGTTCAGTGCGGAGCCGCCAGCAGCATATGCGTTGTTTAGGGACCTTAGGTTTTGTTTTCTTCAAGATTAGGGTTTGGTGAGATTTTGGGCTTTCTTGTAAGGCCTATCCCGTCCGAGTTTGGGATATCAGTCCTGGGCTTGTAAAGTCTTGGCAATGGGGTAATGAGTTTTTCCTTACAAGTTAAATTCGTTTGTTAGAGGGGCGAGTTAATCTCGTAATTTGGGTTTGTAATTCGATAGTTCATCTATCCTTTGGGTTGTACTGTTATTCTTTTGCTCACTTCTGGTGGGTCTTTATAAAATTATCTTTGTCGAGCAAAAAAAAAAAAAGAGTGGCACCATCACCCTGTAAATCTCATTTATGAAAAGATGAGTTAGCTTCATAAAATATGAGTTAGCTTCATTCGTTCTAAGTTTTGTAGAGCTCCTCACTTCAATCCAGTTGCAAGTCTAATGAAAAATAATCTTAGCTATCATGATCCTTCATATAAAAATAATGGTGTTCCATAGTTGCATTGTCTTAATCCGTAACACTGACATTCATGGTTTGGTTTTTCAGATGAGCTAGAATTAAGTTTGTATTGAAGTGTGCGCCACATTACAAAACTGCTGTGTGATGTGGATCTGCAGAAAACTTAAGATGTTATATTTGATTAAAAAATGAATTTGAGTTTTTCAAATTACGAACTTGGTTTTAGCCGGAGAAATTTCTATTTCAGGGAGCCTATATTTCTGCTTTGTGGACCTTGTTTACATTTACAAATACTTATAAATGTTGTTAGTATCTGATGATATATACATATTTGGTGCTTTATAGAACCTTCAATCCAACTAGAGCGGAAATTTGGTTTTCTAGATTTTATCTATTTCCTATTAAGATACGTACATGAAATTGAAGAAGATGAAGAACTAGCAGAGATTCTCTATTTTCTAGCAAATTGGTATCCGCTATTCCTTGGTAAAATCTTCCAGCATTTGTTTTGGTATTAGAGAAACAACAGCTTATGTTGCGGAAATAACAACGGAAATTGCAGAAACAAAAGAATAGAGCGTGCATACCAAGGTAAAACCTACTCCCTCCGTCCCTATTATATAGGCGGAGAAGTAAAGAAAATGTAGTCCCTATATATAGACGGATTTCTATTTCCAATGTGATTTCTTCCTTATACACCCTTATTAAAGAGTATGAAATTCACAAGATCGGGAATAAGATCTAAAGGAATTTTCTTCTCTTCTCTTCTCTCGATCTCTGTATTTCTACGAACCTTGTGGAAAAATTGAATGAATAGAGTCAAAATCTTGTCCACAAGATCGGGAAATACTTTTAGTTTTCAAAATCATTTCAATTTTTTGATAGGAGAAATCATTATGATTAAACATTTGGGTTGCTGCTGCTGATACTTCGATAAAATTGGCCGCCATGATTTTTCAGTGTTCTGGATAAAGAGATCCATTGTTATTGTTTAGGTTTAGGGCTTTCTTTCTTTCTCTGTGGCGTAGGAATGAAATGAGGGGCAAACTTAGTTACTTCTTATAGGGCTACGAGATCTCTGCCCGCTTGGTTTAGGTTTCAATTATGATCGTTGGTTTTTTTATACTACGTCATCGGATGGATGATTTGTATCTTACCAGTGACCGTATTTTTGCTGACCGGGGTATCTTTCATTTGACGGCTGTGATTGTGTGGTTCTAAAACCCACAGCCAAACAAGGTAAATGACGTAAGAATCACCGTTCCAAAAGAAAAATTCACCAACCCTAGTTCTCGAGTCGATAGCATTTTACATTTACCAATCAGTAATTTCCCAGGAAATTCTTATGGATCATAATCAGTAAGGGAGGACGGATCTACCAGAGGTCCGACTAGTGTCAATATTCAGTAATTGTCACAAAACTTTGGGGCGAAAGGGAAAAACTTCCTTCCCCTTTTTTTTTTTTTACCAGAAGAATTATTTTGTACAACTACAGTAGCTAGGTATTAAGCTAGCTAGCTTCCTGCCCCAATTTTTTTTTCATCCTACACCTGTCGATTTTCGATTGTTTTCAAAACATCTACAACTCTAATTGCTACTTTCTAGCTATATGTATATGAGCAAACTTGTCATTAGAGGAACATATCTGCGACCAACTTTGAAATGATAGATTTAGATTATGTGTGTTATAGCCAAAGATATTTTCTTGAATGAAAAGAACTGAGCTTCCCCAATTCATAACTTTGAAGAAAGTTGTAGATGCATTAATCATCGGCTTCCCCTTATCTTTAAAAACATCTAAACTCTTCATCAGTACTAACACTAAGATCTTAAGGAACTTCCCTAATGTGAATCTTATCTTAGTCCTCCATTATATCTTACAACCAGGACCATAAATATAAGGAATCCTATCAAAATCTCTCCTGAGGCGGTTTCCAAGGAAAAACATCTAATACTCAAAGATTTTTTTAGTCTTCTTAGAGGGGAAATCATTATGCTAAAACATTGTGGTTGCTAGTGATGCCTTTAAAGAATTCACCGTCATGATTTTTCAGTGATCTGTTACTGTAGGTTAGGGTTAGGGTTAGGTTTTCTTTCTTTCTTTGTAGAATGGAGGAACCGAAATCAGGGGAACAAAAACTAGTTGTGATAAGGGGGCTTTGAGATCTGCCCCCATAAAATCTAGATTAAGAGGGAATTTCAGTAATTTACTTTTTAATTGGGATGCTTCTCAAAATGCGAGGGTGATGTTTCTCTCTTGGGCATTAGTTTTCAAACCTAGATTAAGAGGAAATTTCAGTAATTTTCTTTTTAATTGGGATGTAATTTTTACTTGAATTGTAATTTTCTTTTCTTTTTCTTTGTGGCTGCTTACTCCTTGTAAGTTGCCTTCTTTAGTGAAATCTCTTTCTTAATCAAAAAAAAAAAAAAGAGATCTGCCTCCATAATTTAGGGCTAAACTACCATTGGTTTATGATCTAATGGCTGAATTAAATCTTATGACTGACTATATTTGAGTGCATGATCTAGTTTTATAATGCAATTTGAATTCCCTAGCAGTTAGAACTGTAAATAGTTAAGAATACTTACCATTTACCAATATAATTGACCCAAATCTTTTACAAATCAATAGGCACTTAGCCATGAACTCATTTTATAAGAAGATTAAAGAGTGCATCTTTTCCTCATCTTCATTCCCTGTGTTGTTTTTCATGATCACTTATGTTTGGGCTGTTACCCAGAAAGGTCGTCCAGACAACCTGGATGATCATCTTTCTTTCTGTCCATGTGAACATCGACGCTTGGTCATAGGCTCCTCAAGAGGAGAAAGTGAGAATTTAACATTCATGACAGTCAACTAAAATGATCTACCTTCATAGGAGATGGCCGGAGTTCAAATCATAAGACTCGCATGGCCACAATTGATTCGGATTTATAATAAATTATACAGTACATACAACAAACACACATCTGATTCCATAAAACATCAATCACAATTCACAACTAAAAAAATAAAATTCAATTAAGCTCTGATAAACTGATACCATAAATAGAAAATTACTGTGTCACAGGAAATTGATTAAGATATACTACTAAAGAGGCTTATTATTTTTCTCACTTAGTAATACAGAACTTTAATGGAATTTCTTTTGGATAAAAAACAAAAAGACCCACAACCGAAGGCCAGAAACCCTAAGTTTTCAAAGGTATCGGGTAGACTGAGACAAAGATTTTAAAATTTTGAGAGGAGAAATCATAGTGCCTAGATATTTTATTGTCGTTGAAGATGATGCTATTGAACCATCATCATCTGCCATGATTTCATTGTAGCAGCGATGTGTTTCTATCATCATCATCAACAGATGATTTGATTTGAAAGTTAGGGGTTGATTTGGTTTCCAAACAGAAGAGGGAGGAGGAAGTGGAGGCGCAAATGAAAAGAATACTAGTTGATTTGGTTGCAGATAAGATCTTCCATGTAATTTAGGGTTCACATATCTATCTTTCACTTACCGCTGTGATTCCGAGTTTCAGACACGTGGAGGCGAATTAACTGATGTCTACATATGCTTGTTTTAAAACGGCACCCCGCAAAATTTTCAATGAGCCTAGCAACTACGTCCGTACAATCTTCTCGGCAAGGACTGATTCATTGCTTGGTGAGACCTCTAATTAAGGCACGCTGAAAATTGGATTCCTTGAAATGAATACAAAAGTATGATTTGAACGATAATTCGGCCATAAACAGATAAGCAATACTATAAGACTTATTTAGTATAAGTGCTTATAGAACTCTAATCAATGAATGAAACGCGAACCTAGCTAGCTTCCTACCCCTGTTTTTTCATTCTCAAAATGTCGATATTATTGATTGGTTTTAAAGCGAGTAAAACTTTAATTGCTACTCTCTAGCTATTCCTATATGTATATGAACAAACTTGTCCGGAGGAACATATCCGTGACCAACTTTGGAATGATAGATTTAGATTAATTATGGGTGTTCTAGCATAATGAAATAAACCCAAGTTGTTACTTCAAACGGGTCCAATCTACTCATTTCAAAAATATTACATTTGAGATGCTTTTATAATGATCAAAACTTCGAATATTTGATGCTAAATTTGCCTGTTCGATTTACATTTTCTGACAACTTTGTGTCTCTTATTTCAACTTTTTGTCTACTGTTTAATATGCAAAAGCGAATATATAGGGGAGAAGGTCATGTCTCTTGGTCCCTTCTTTTCTTATTTGTTTACATTAAAGATTTTGTAGAAGCATAAATTACTTCACAAATCCTTTGCAAGTCCAATACACAACCCTGCAGTTCATCATTTAATAATAAGCTTCTACATTAATTATCAATTCACAAATAGCTAGCAACGCAATCAAATGGATCAAATTGAAGTTTCATTTCGGGATGGGATCATTTGGCTCTAATTTCACAACCAAACCATAACATTTCTGTAAAAGTGTTCCACACAGAGTGAGAACTGTGAGAGTGGTTACTAAGAAAAACTAGAGTTCCGCTGACCGTTTGCAAGATCAGATGGGTAGTCTTTATCTTCGGAGTTTGTCAGTCACAATATTTGTACTAAGAAAATGAAATTCATTTTTTGATTTTTACTATTTTATCAAATTCAGATGAAAATTGTGTAGGGGAGAAATATCGCCCAGAGCAAACCCATAACCTCGCCTCAACTAAGACAATCATCAACACGAAGAAGGGGAGAATCAGACGACAATAAGGAAGAAGGCATGAAAGACAATCATTGCTCATTGACAAGTATCTTGTCCTTACATGAACCTAAGGGTTACAGAAGCTCCTATCATACCAGAATGGCAAGACTCAATGAAGGAAGATCTGACTGCACATAGAATGACTGGCACATGAAAAATGGTGGATTTACCTTTTGGAAAACCTATTGTGGGGAGTCACTGGGTTTATAAGGTCAAGACTAAATCAGGTGGTACATTGGAACGCTGCAAATCACCAATTGTAGCTAAAAGAAATACACTAAAATATGGCGGTAGGATACCCTGCGATAATATGAATTCTCTAATTTCTAGTGATTTTTTTCGGCTACCAGTAGTGCTGTTTTCTGTTGAGAACTGACAGAAAAATATCCGTTGCGATTTTGCTTACTAATAGCATTACTTCATGATTCAACATTTCTTATGGTAAGAAATTTCCCGTGGAATCCATTTCCACACACCATGATGCTACTCAGAAGGGCCGTGGTTGAGATTATATTAGGTAACACTCAATCAGTGGACGGTAATGGAAATAACCAAAAATTAAGATAATTAATATAATAATTATTCACCATTGAGTTGGACTAGGAACTCTAGCATATATACATACATTACAAAGGAGATCTTCTTGTAGTAACAAATAAGTTGTAAGAGAAATAAGCTTAAACTAAATATTTGGAAACAAGGGAAGTTTTCTCTAACAATTGAAATATATTTAAGCCTCCTGTAATCTACAAGCATAACACTAATACTTCCTGAAATTGAAGTTTAATTTCTCGAACTACAACCAATTGTTTACTTTAAAAAAAATTTAGAACAGCATTAGTGAAATGATTTACCTATATAACATCTTAAATTTCTCGAGATCTACATTTTACGAATCCATCTAATGGGACTACAAGTACAAAAATTAATTAAAAAGAAGATTTAATACTGGACAACCATTTAAGCCTGCATACTACTACTACTAAATTTCAGAAGATGATGGCTAATCTCTGCATTGAAAAACAAACACATGGATGTCAGTGTTGTGGGCTAAGACGACGATGGAAATATTATGACACCATCATTTTACAGATCTTACCTACAGAAAACACCATCACAGCTCAAAAATCAGTGTTTGCTGAAATTAACTTGGATTTGAGAGGAAAAGTCATTATGACAATTTTCAAACATCTATGTCTCGAGCTCTTCTCTTTGATCTCCATGTTTTGTGTAAAGTTTCCACCAACAAGATACCCAATCTCCGATCAAAACTCCCCGTCTGATATTCCTGTTACTAGTAATCTAGTCTCTCACAGCCTCACTCTTTGAGAAACACTACAACCGAAATTTTAGGGTTTCGTTGATTTATTTGTAAATTTGTTCGATTGAATCCTTGACCTAATCCGAAATATTAGGGCTTAGTTGCGCATCCAAGTGAGCAAGCCCAGTTGTTATTACAATTTCCTCCGAACCCTGCTAGCTACACTGGTATGCATATGGTTTGTGAGACTATATAATAGTGTGGTGTAGATGAGGTGATGAAACTCGTGCCGTGGATATCAACACGGAACCAATCTATGGAAAACTTATAAAATGATTACTAGTTTTTGCAACGTCTAAATCAGCAAAGGTTTTTCTTTTATTTTTGTATATTTGAGGGTGTTATGTTTAAAGTAGGTTGAAACTAGTTTCATCTTGTTTTAATTGGGTTTAATATGGTTTACCCGTATTTAAACTAGCCTGTTTTAGATCAGGTTAAAACTGGTTTCATCCTGTTTATAGTAGTAAAATCACGTTTTCTATTAAGTAGACTGAAATCCAGTACAAGTGCCAAGATAATATACATACTTTACAAAGGAAAATCAAGATAATACCATTAGATTTACCGTTCAGTGGGATTAGCTAGCAACTCTAGCATACATAGATACATACATTACAAAGGAGATCTTGTTATATAGTGGGATGAAGCAGATACAAGGGTTTCTAACAAGCAATCTAAACTAGACCAGAAATTGAAAACAACATTTTTATTACAAAAAAAAAAAAAAAAAAAAAAAAAAAAAAAAAAAAAAAACAAAGGTATGTGGTATTGGTACGCTTTGACATGCTTCAAACAGGTATGTGGTATTGGTGACTCTTTTTTACGCATTGATGATACTGCCCCCCACTCTATGAGCTCTTTGGCAGTCAAATACTTCGATGCGGTGAAGAAAAACATACCTACCAAGTTCAACATGTCGAAGCGTGATTCAACACTCTGGCAGAGTAACAGGGTTAGCCACGCTCAAGATTTCTTGTTGGCGATGCCTATTGACGGGCTTAATCAGACAATTGGTGCCAGACAGTTTCGTGTTGTTCTGCAGTACAGACTCGGGATTCCCCTCTTTGAGAATGGTGACTTGTGCTCTGTTTGTGGTGTTGGGATGGATATCTTCGGGGATCATGCCTTGCACTGCAAGCAAGGGGTTGGGATCAAATACAGGCATGACCTAATGCGTGATACCTTTGCATACATTTGCTATCGTGCGAGTGTTCCATCCAGAAAGGAAGTAGACTTGGGGCTCCTTTCGGATGATGGTTTGGCTTTACTCCCAGCGGATATCCTTGTGTATGGCTGGGATAATGGCTACGATATGTGCTTAGATGTCACGGTGGTTTCCCCCTTCACTGGCGCTTGGGAGCGTAATTTTGATCTTGGTCGGGTTATGGATAATGCTGTGACGAAAAAGAGGGCCAAGTATTTAGAGAAATGTAAGCGCCAGAAGCTGGGGTTTGGGGTTCTCGCTTTCACTACCTTAGGCGGATTAGGGAGTGATACGGAGGAGTTCATGAAGAGGTTGCGAAACTATATGGCTAGTCATAATGGGAATGTTTCTATTGGAGATTTTCTTTTTCATAGGATAGGTGTGGTTCTTAATAAAGGGATTGGAGCACAGCTTGTTGCCAGGCTTCCATCCAATAGTTGTAAACTCCTTATTGTTGATGATGATTAATAAATATTTTATTAATAAAAAAAAAAAAAAAAAAAAAAAAATTACATGACACAGAGGTATTTTCTTGAATGAAAAATAAAATAAAATTTGGAAGGATATTTTTATATAAGAAAGATTAAACATTGAAGAAAGTTGTGATGCATCCATCTTTCTGCTTCTCCATATCCTTCAGCTATTAATAGATGGTTGCTATAAGATATAAAGAATTCTGTCAAAATTAAACAACATGATGCAACTCCCTTATTGAAATTTAACTAGTAACAACTTAACCTTCAGTAAATCCATATTTATAAAATTATAGTTCACAATTTTCAGTAGATCTCATTGATCAGCATACATACATAAATCGAAGAAGATCTAGATCAATAAAGATCTCATCATATATTCTCTTCTCGTAGAGTATAAACTAAAGAAAAACACCATTCTCACTACATAAAACAATCACATCAATTACATCAATCCTAAGCTTGCATCGAAGGAATATAGATGTCCATCTTGCGTTCTTCTCCTATGCAAATGTGCACGAGATTATAATTTCTTGATAGGAGATATCATTATGCTTAAACATTGTGGAAGCTGGTGAAGTATGTACATGGAGAGAGAAATTTGTTGTTAGGATAAGTGTTGGAATCTTGCAACAATGAACAGCACGTTAGATGTATCAAAAATAATATGTATAGAACTAATGCGAAACAACTCTACCGAAATAACTTGACGAGGGCAGAATCACAGGTTCAACAAGTTGTCCTTAACACATTAGTTCGCGGGTATACTCGAGTTGAGTAATGTTAAACCCCTCACAGCGAAGATGTGTCCAGGATAAGACTGCCCGATATAACTTGAGTTAGCACAACGCAAGTTACCTCTCTTCGAACTCAAAGCAATCAGGATGGAAGAAAAAACGTATGGAGAAACCCTAGAAATAAAAGAAGAATTTTTCGGTGTGTTGAAAACAAATTTTCGAGTTGTATTTGTAGGATGAAATACTTGCAAATCAAGTTAGGTTTTGGTTTTCTTCAAAAACAAGTAAAAGGATTTTTACCATAAATAAAACTCTTAAGAAATAATTTTGGAATTAATTTCCTAAAGAAAAACTCGCCAAAAATAAATCCGTGTAGAAAAGGGACTTGGTGCATGGCATACGCGCATATCGCATGGGTAAAAATATGTATTTTTGCCCACCCGCTTCACCCACGTTTTACAATTCATACATAAGTGTATGATTATATAGTGGAGCTCCTCTTTAGTTTTCCACAATGTGGGACTAAAGGTTCCACTTCATTCACCCAAAAATGAGTGAGTATCCTTAGACCCTTAGGTCATTAGATCAAACCACACCAAGACCATAAAACCTTTTAATTAAAACTCATTTTCTCCAACACTAAGTCCTATGGTCTTCTAATCTAGCAGCTAAATTGGCAATCTACGTCAGTTAGGGAAATATCCTAAGTCCTATGGTATTACAAACTAACAGCAAAACGCTGAACCAAACAACGCCACATAATTTCTCTCCCTCTTTTTCTTCTATCTCTCCACGTTTCTCTCTCCCTCTTTTTCTTTTCTCTCTCCATCTTTTCCCCTCTTTCCACATTCCTCTAAATTTTCTTTCCATGCTTTCTTCTCTCCACCATCTTCTCTCTCCGTGTGAAAAAAGTAAATAGCGCTGATGTACACGTGGAGGCGAATTAGCTGATGTCTATATACGCCTGTTTGGAGTTGCATCCGCAAAGTTTTCAGTGAGCCTAGCGACTAGGTCCATAAAAATTGCTTGGCACGGATTGATGCATTGCTTGTTGACACCTCCCATAATCGGGAAGGACTGATGGTTAGCTTATTTTTGTTTTGCTAGGAGCTGAACCATTGAATCGATTTGATGACAAAAGGTTAAAAAAAAAAAAAATACACCAAAACAAGTCTAGAGACCATAACTGCACATCTAAAATATCTACACGTG
The DNA here is from genome assembly GCA_023531295.1 of Papaver armeniacum. Classification (NCBI taxonomy): domain Eukaryota; kingdom Viridiplantae; phylum Streptophyta; class Magnoliopsida; order Ranunculales; family Papaveraceae; genus Papaver; species Papaver armeniacum. The sequence goes on from JAJJWW010018911.1 coordinate 28,975, forward strand.
TACGAACCACATAAATTTCTTTAAGCTATATACAAATCTACACCGAGAGTAAGAGAGGAGGAGGAATTAGGTTTTTGGTTGGGGCGGCAAACAAACACAAATGGCGTGTTCTAAATTTACAAGTGGTGGTGGTTTTGAATGGGACTGCGGACGAGAAGAAAAACAATCCCATCACAAATTCAAAGCATTATGATTTCTCCTCTCAAATAAATTGTATCAATCTACTAGCTAACTTCTTAGTGTATTTTGATAGTTGTGTGTGAATAGACTTTTCCACCATTCTCAATACATCAAAGTAAAGGATGATCAGGAGAATTTGATATTCATCCGTCACATGTTATTCTGCAACAAGTTACTAAAAATCTTTAAACACAGACTTTTGATTGATATAATATGTCAAATAGAATTGATGGTTTGGGTATTGGAGAATAGTGGAGATTATTGTTGCAACATTAGCCATATATATCTAATTGTAATTTATCTATTGTACTTGTGTAAAACCCTTATTTATGAATGCTTTACGAACAACCAATTTTGAATTATTAGAGTTGAACAATAATACCATTTCAACAAATTCTAGATCTATAATTGGGTGTATGTAATTGGGAGGATGATTTCCGGTTGAGGCATTTTTTACTTGTTTCTACATCTTGATCGTCTTATCAGCCCTGACATGTAACAAGTCTTGAACGAGTTATGCCGTTAAAGAGGGAAGTTTGCTTAAAGTTGTGGCCAATCTTCTAGAACATCATGATTCATTGTCACCTCTGTTAGACACTATGCGATCCTCATTGATGGCCATTGCTTATATGATTGTTTTCTGCTGGGCCAGCATTCTAGAAAAGGTTAATTAACTTCAACAAATATATTTAGGTCGTCAATTAAAAGTTATGTGAATGGATATCTTTGGTTGCCATTTTACTTAACAAAATTCATTCAAACAATTTCAGTAGATCTTCACAATTCAGTTGGACTAGCAACTCTCGTGTACATACATACACATTAACGGTAGCAATAAGATCTACTTTTACAAGCTTATCTACTTTTCTCTGTACTTCTACGAACCTTGTGGAAAAATTATAGAAATACAATCAAAATTTTCTCCAGAAGATTGGGAAAAACATTTAGCTTTCAATTTTTCGACCATGTTGTAGTACCAAGTTGTTCGTAAATTCTATTTTGGCTAGGAGTTGAACCGTCGAATCGGTCTGATGCAAACAGGAAGATCCTTGTCAGAAAAAAATAAAACAAACAAAAAGATAAAAGACCACGACCGCACATTCAAAGTTATCCCCACGTGTACGTACCAGATGAATCCTTTAGGCTATATAAACAAAATAACCCAGTCTCACGTGATAGCCAAGATTAGGGCTTCATTTCAGATCTACACCGAGATAGAGAGGAGCAACTAGAATTAGGTTTTTGCTTTTCTGAAGTTGATCAGTGGCGGGCAACAAACACAAATGGAGTGTTGTAAATTGGGAAATGGTGGTGGTTTTGTATAGGAATGTGGTGGAGAAGAAAAACAACCCATCAAAAATTTAAAGCATTATGATTTCTCCTCTCAAGAAAATGGTATGAAGGCACCTACGTAACATTTTTAGTTCATTACCATACTATGGGAATAGTAAAAGAAGATCCAGGGATAGGGGACATTTAGACCCCAGCAATCATGTTCTGTAACAAGTTATTAGAGACAGATAAAAGCTTTGATCAGATATTTTGATAGATATAATATCTAATCAAAAAAGAAAAGAAATGATGGTTTGGATATGAGAGAATAGTGGAGATTGTTGTTGCAAAATTATCAATATATATTTGATTGTACTTTATATATTGTACTGCAGATGATTTTAAACATATCGGGTTGACTTCTTATCTTTGCAATCTAATTTTGTGTAAAACCCTTATTTATAAATGTTATTGAAACAACCAATTTATAAATATGACAATAATACCATTTTAACAATTTTTGTCTTACAACATAATCAACATATAAGTTTATGCATAATAATACCATTTTAACAGTTCTCCAATTTTAGGTCCGAAGGGACCCATAGGTGGTTAGATCGAATTTAAGAGGTTGATGGCATTTTCGTCTTGTTTCCACATCTTATTGTTGAAACCTAAGTCCACTATTCCGGTCCAACCACATGAATCATTTGTTTTTTTTTTTTTTTTTTTTTCGAAACAGCAAAATTCATTCCAAGAGTGCTGAGAAAGCACAAGAAAACTACAAAGTATAAGAGTTAACAATAGTTAAGTGACGGGATTACATGTTGTCTTTAAATTTTTCCCATCTACACATGAAGTCATCAAAAGTAAAGATTCTAAGCTCTGTATACATGGAAGCCCAGTTGTATAGAGTTGCTTTAATGTTAATGATCAACTTCTCATATGCATGAATCATTTGTCGCCTCTGTTAGACATTATCCAGCCATTGCAAACTCACATCTGTTGTTGCTGAGTAGGGTTAGGGTTTTCTTTTTTTCCTTTGCAGTGGAGGAAATGAAATTAGGGGACAACTAAACTACTTATTATAAAGAGGTTTCCAGATCTGCTCGTTTGGTTCCGATAAATTTTAATCGTTGGTTTATTTCTAGTAAATGATCTAATGGATGAGTTATATCTTGTGACTGACTGTGGTATAGTTTGTAAATAAACACAAATCCAAAATTAAGTTGGTAATTTTCTTATTTAACCAGATTTACTAACTGTCAAGACAGTCAACCATGGTCCTGAGACCCAAACTCTAATTTAAAACTTTCTAGGACCCAATCATAACACCGGTCATTTTTTTGGGACCCAAAATCAAAATATCCTAAAAGTCAATTACTTCTTATAGGTCTTTCATATCTGCCCGTATAGTTTCGGTTTCAATTATGATGGTTGGTTTATTTCCAATACGTCATATATTGAATGATGACCGACCGTATTTTTGCTCAATTATACTTCAGATGTGGATGGAAATCAAGTCGTGGATGGATATCACCACAGAAAAACTTCACAGTACCTTCGTTTGGAAGGTCTGATATAGCCGAGTTGTGTCTACCTGCTGTTATATCTCTGTTTGAAATATTTGTTATTGAAGTTGTAAAAGTTTTAGTTTAATTGCGGTTTCCAGTTTGTTCATAGTCTTTGCAACTCTCATATTAAAATTACTACCTCCGTTTATAACAAGTAACCAACCAAATTTTAGGAAACTAATGCTTAATGCCAAGATGAGAAATTTAGCTGATTCGCAAATTATGTTATATCTGCCAAGATGAATTAAAAAGGAGATCTTGTTGTATAGTAAAACAAGTACATGAGATATTTTCTCGAATGAAAAGAACTTCCCCAATTGCTTATCTCTTTAATAGAAAATCGTAGATGCGTTCATCATCGGCTTCTCCTTGGCTCTCAGAGATCTGGCCTTTAGTTCTTGATAAGATCTAAGGAAGAAACTTCCCCCAATGTAAAGCTTATCCTCTCTTGTATATTTCTTTTCGAAAGAGGTATGAAAATTGCTAGGAATTTTATCAAAATCTTCTCGTGAGGCAGAAGATGCGGATAAACCTGTGAAATTCAAAGAAATTTCAATCTTTTGAGAGGAGAAATCATTATGCTGATACATTGTGGTAGGTGAAGATGCTTCTAAAAAATTGGCCGCCATGAGTTTTGGGTGATGTAGATTAGAAGATCTATTCCGATTGATTAGATTAAGGTTAGGGTTTTATTTCTTTCTTTTTATGCAGTGGAGATGATTGGAAAGAAACCCACATCTTATAAGGAGGCTTTCAAATCTGCCCTTATAGTTCAAGGATAAAATACCATCGTTGGTTTATTTCTAGTCAAAGATCAAATGGAAGATTTATATCTTACGACTGACCGTATTTATCATGCTGCCTTGAGTATGTTTCATGAACGGTTGTGATTGTGTTTAAGCACGTGGTGGGTGGTGCTAAAAAATACCCCCTCTTCCATTTTAGATGATATTTTTGGAGTTTTCAAGCACATTAAGAAATGGAGAGAGATAGGAAGGTTTTCCATCTATACCCTTGAGAAAAGTCTTCAAGCATTAATTACTATTAATGCATTTAAAAATGAACTTATAGTTCCAAGACAAAATGTTAGGGTGTTATTGGAAGTTTTGTGGAAAAAAATATGAAAACCTTCAAGTATTATGAAACAAAAAAATAACCCTAAAATGTCATCTAAAACGGAACAGAGGGAGTATTTATACAAGAAAAATATGTTTGCACGCCTTATTCCCTTATACCTCGCCTTATTCTTTGCTTGGTGACACCTTCAAGTAACGCCGATTTGAATGCCTGGAGATGAACATAAAGGAGATTAAGTAAGACCAATTGGAATGATAATATGGACACAAATAGATAAGGAGTGATTATTGTTTGATTTTTTCGACCAGATATTAATGCTTTAAAGAAGCCATTGTTTTGCAAAAAGATAAACAACAGACCATGACTTATTATATGAAGCATCATTTTCCTTTTTAACGATTTTGCTGCTAAATAAATACTCCCTCCGTTCCATTTTAGATGATGTTTTAAGGTTATTTTTGTGTTCCACAATACTTGAAGGCTTTCATATTTTTTCAAAAAACTTCCAACAACACCCTAACATTTTGTCTTGGAACTATAAGTTTATTTTTAAGTACCTGTTGATGGTGGTTTTTAGACAAGGGGTAAAATCGTAAAACCCCATGACCTAGTGTTACCCGCAACACATTAAATAAGAGCATTTAACTCGGGTGTAAATAATTAATAGGGTATTTTTTTCAAAATACCAGATTAGGGTTTTCAAATACGTAACCCTAATTCCAAAACTAAGCCGCACCTGCGCGCACCATGGCGACAATGCCAAACCAAGCCGCATATTGCGCACCATGGCAACAATGCCAAACCAAGCCGCATACTGCGCACCATGGCAACAATGCCAAACCAAGTCGCATACTGCGCACCATGGCAACAATGCCAAACCAAGCCGCATCTTTGCGCACCATGGCAACAATGCCAAACCAAGTCGCATATCTTTGCGCACCATGGCAACCATGCCAAAACAAGCCGCATCTTTCGCGCACCATGGCAACCATGCCAAACCAAGCCGCACTGCGCACCATGGCAACCATGCCAAAACAAGCCGCAGATATCGCGCACCATGGCAACCATGCCAAAACAAGCCGCATCTTGCGCACCATGGCAACCATGCCAAACCAAGCCGCACTCGCGCACCATGGCAACCATGCCAAAACAAGCCACATCTCGCACCATGGCAACCATGCCAAACCAAGCCGCACTCTGCGCACCATGGCAACCATGCCAAAACAAGCGCATCTTTGCGCACCATGGAAACAACTTCAAATTCCAAGCCGCTATGCCTTGGGCCCACGCCAAACATAGCGCCCTAGGCTTGCAAGACTTGCAACTAGGTCAACATGGCCGCACGTGCCATTGGCACATGCCAACACGTGCCGCAAGCCATATTTCTAAGCCGCTATGCCTTGGGCCCACGCCAAACATAGCGCCCTAGGCTTGCAAGACTTGCAACTAGGTCAACATGGCCGCACGTGCCATTGGCACATGCCAACACGTGCCGCAAGCCATATTTCTAAGCCGCTATGCCTTGGGCCCACCCCAAACATAGCGCCCTAGGCTTGCAAGACTTGCAACTAGGTCAACATGGACGCACGTGCCATTGGCACATGCCAACACGCGCCGCAAGCCATATTTCTAAGCCGCTATGCCTTGGGCCCACGCCAAACATAGCGCCCTAGGTTTGCAAGATTTGCAACTAGGTCAACCTGGCCGCATGTGCCATTGGCACATGCCAACACGCGCCGCAAGCCATATTTCTAAGCCGCTATGTCGTGGGCCCACGCCAAACATAGCGCCCTAGATTTGCAAGACTTGCAACTAGGTCAACATGGCCGCATGTGCCATTGGCACATGCCAACACATGCCGCAAGCCATATTTCCAAGCCGCACCGCGCACCATGGCAACAACGCCAAATTCCAAGCCGCTATGCCTTGGGCCGACGCCCAACATAGCGCCCTAGGTTTGCAAGACTTGCAACTAGGTCAACATGGCCGTACGCGCCATTGGCACATGCCAACATGCTCGCTAGCTAGTTTCCCTATCAAGGTCACGGCCCCTAACGGCCATGCGAGCCATTGGCACATGCCAACATGCTCGCTAGCTAGTTTCCCTATCAAGGTCACGTCCCTAATGGCCACGCATGCCATTGGCACATGCCAAACACACACGTTGGTAGCATAACTCGCAAACCGTGCAACCTACCACCAAGGCATTCCGCACATACCATTGTCACATGCCAAACACACACGCTGGTAGCCTAACTTGCAAACCGTGCAACCTACCACCAAGGCATTCCGCACATGCCATCGGCACATGCCAAGCACACACTTATTTGGTAGCCCAACTTGCAAACCGTGCAAACTACCACCAAGGCATTCCGCACATGCCATTGGCACATGCCACACGCGCCACTAGCGGCGCCACTTGCACTCAAGATGCAACCAACACTCGAGACATCAACACAAACCGGGGATGCTTCTTTAGGATTTTGGTTTGGCGGTCACAAAAGATGCGCGTACACTACGCTCACATTAAGAAAGCGTGAAAAGGAATAAAGCGGTCAAATAAAAGAGGAAATAATGGTGAAAAACTTTTTCGCCCATTAAACCATGCGGTTACCAGCTCCTCCCATTATTTCACCCTTTATTCTCTTCCTTCATGAGGCCAGGGTACGTTTCAATCTCGACTTGTATAAATAGGTCTTACCTATTTCCACCAGACAACAAGTCTCGGTCAGGAGAAATATACTACACTTACACTCTCAGAAAGGCAACTTTGCAAGCTCTCGCAAAAAGCTTTCATCTCTTGCAAGCTTCCTAAGCTTTCACTTTATGATACAAGTCGAGATACTACTCTCCTCAACACCTTTCTTTGCTTCCCTCCCCAAATCAACCCTTCTCCTCCACTTTGTGACCGAAGCAAGTCCGGAACGGCCATTTCTTGGTTTAGGCCGGACTTGTGCAGATTGATCTCTCGAATCTATAAAGTGCTCACGTGCAGCACATTTGTTTAGGGTTTGAATCGGTTTCTCACTCACCTCCGAATTTACCGAAATCGGCGAAACGATTTTTACCCATAAACAATTGGCGACCACGGCGGGAGGATTGATCTATCGGCTACAATGTCGACTGTCGATCTCGTTCTTCGACCCGGATGTCAAGATGGTGGGGAAGGCGACTCAATCCGACGCAACTACTGACAACCCGGTTACTAGTTGTAAAACTACACGAGAAAACTGGGACTTGCCGAAGATGCTACCGCTCGATCCGACTCATCTCTAGACGCCCCGATTACAAGTTGTAAAACTACACTTGAAAACTGGGGACTCGTTAAAGATGCTACCGTGGTGGGGACTTGTGACTCGGTCCGACTCAACCGCGGACAACACAGTTATCGTTGATTAAAACTACACCGAGAAAGCCGGAGACTCGGCGAATACGCTACCAAAGAATTGGGGACTGCGGCGATGCTACCAAAGAAGGCCGCCTTTACACGGAGAGGGCGTGTTCACAAAACCTATGAAGTGAGTAAATTTAGATCCGCACAAGATATACGATCTATTTCTAGGTCCTTAGTAAAACCGTCATACTACCGAGTCTTGTGCCTATTGCTAGCACACACTTTCATAAAAGCAATATTCCTTTCCCAAAACATAATCGAGTCATATTATCGAACCATTCATCCCGAAATAATCCAATACCCTAAAAGCTACCGGTACATCTATCAAAGGTCAAGTTTTGAAACCGGACATCCAATATGTCTTTCAAAAAAAAAAAAAAAACCTAAATGAAAGTTTAATGGAGAAACGTTCAAGGAAAATCATCCAATGAAGTCTGCTCTTTTTGGAGAAAGTCAACTTCGCGTCTTCAAGAGCCGCTCTCTTCATAGTCAACATCTTGGAAAGCTTTTGAGTTCCATCTCTGTCGTGCAATCTCCTCGGCGGAAAGGCTTTCGATTCTTGCATATTTCAACTTTTGGATCTCGGCAAGGCCTTTGACAAACCACGAAGTGTTGAACTCCTTTTCTACGCACACGTCGCGATGGTGCTCCCAGTCGGCAATAACGTCTTCAGAAACGGTGTGACCAATCACCTCACGCATGTCCTCAATGGAAGATAAAGCCTCTTCCACACGCTTAACCAGCGCAAATCGACTAGTGACTTTCTTGGTTGTAGCCATATGCCCGTGCTTCTCCCAGATTCTGGTGTACAACGCCTCATGCTTAGCCGGCACGCTAAAACCGCCAACCAAAGACATGACCTGGATAAGGAACCAAGTACGGGGGATCAAAAATGGCGCCTGCAAGTGGCCTCACGACTCGCAAAAGGTTTTCTTCCATGTCTACGGCAACAACCATCAGAGAATCATCCACCGTCTGAACCACGTTTGTGCCCGGCAATTGGCTAACTCCCATCTCCAAGTCACCGCGGTGGTCACCAAAGGCAAGTTTTCGTGTGACTCCATCCAGTAATCATCCTCCGAACCAGATTCCTCCTGCAAACTTGAGTTAGACATTTTTCAAAAGAAGAAACAAAAGAAGAAGAAAGAGAGAAGCGCGAAACTCACCGAACCGCTTCCAGAAGAAGAACCAGTGCTGCCAGAGGAATCACTCTCGCTTGTTGAACTTTCTTCTTTATCTGACTCGTCACGCTATGAGTAGGCTCAGTGCCGCCGGAATTCCTTGAAGAAACTGCCGTCTCCTGGCAACGTGCAAGGGAAGCGAAAGCGTTAACACTACCGAAGCCCTGAAGGAAACAAGACACATATTCTTAGCCGAAATTTACGTGTGTTTTGAGACAAACCCATGAAAAGGCGACACATACCTGGTTATTGGAAGAACTGAAAGACACAAGAGCCGTGGGAGGATCTTGTGAAACCGTCCGGAACCGCCAAACACGATTCTTCGTTCTCCATTCCTTGGCACCGGGGCTTTCCGAATTGCTAGGCAACTTTCGCTTGGGATCTCTCAACATTGGATACTCCTTGAAGCTGCCGGAGAAGGTTTGCAACGAACGTTTTCCACCGCGTTATTCACAAAATCTCGGATCATAGTAAACTCGTCGCACCAAAACTCATTATAGCCGAAGGTCGTCGAAGTTACTCTTCCCATTTGAAAAAGGAAAGACGGATACCCGCTTAAGGACATCAAGCGTCAAGGGCGACACGCAACGAATCCTTAGGGATCGCCGGTAAACGAGAGGCACCCTTGATCGAAACCCATGTGACGAGCAAAGACGGTCAATATTGTATGTGACTATCTCGGAAAGACCCGCGAAGAAAGACAAGATATAACAAGGCAAGCGACTTTGAATGAACAAAGTTTTCGCCAACGCTTAAATCGTCATCGGAAGACAAAGACATGAGCGGAGCGAAGTGCCAATTTGAGTCACTTGAATTATGGACTGGCCCCCATGGACGAAAATTGACTTCATGCAACTTATCAAGAAAACTAACCAAGCTCACGCCAACTCTTGGACGCTTTGTTCACCCATCGAAGAATTCGGGAGCCTCCCCAACTCACACGGGAAGCGAAGGCAACGGTTTCGAGCATACTTCTCAAAGTGTTCCCATAGCCGGACTTGCAGAAAAGCAACGTGCACATATGAATCCACTTTCATGAAACCATTCGAAACTCGCATGTTCGCAACAGGTGATCCGGATGCACGTACGGGGAACCAAGGAACGGCTTGCCAATGGGAAGAACTTCACCCTTTGCCAATTTCACAAAGAATCGCCAACAACTCTTGTCTTATTCCCTTCTTGCCAGTAACCGTCATCAAAACGTCTCTAGACAACTGAGAGAGCCAAAAATCTTTGCGACATGAAGATCATGCTTTTGTTTCAGGCTCCAACTCGTCAGGAAACCATTGAGATATCCACCAACCGTAAGGGCACCTTTCATCCTCTTTCGGGCAGAGTCCTTCGACTTCGCAATGGAGTCTTTCCGAGCAAAATCCCCCAACTTAGCGGCCAGGTCATCCCGCATCTTCGCCTCACTTTCGGATAATTGGATTTCGAGATTCCCGATTCTGGGAAGATTGACAAGAGAGCCACACTCTCCAAGGAGAAAGTTTATGCCACTGTTGTTTTCATAAGCCTACTAGACCAAACCTAATTGGGCTTAGTTATTCTAATTTCTGTTGTCCATTAGGTAAAATGGTAACTGTTTGTGATAGATACGCCGGTTAACATTCCCGGTAAGCCATAGGCTACATGTTAACCGTTCAATCAAATAATTAAAAAAAATCAACGATTACATTGAAACCTGAATTTTAAGAGCAGGTCTCTATCCCTTATAAGTAGGTGAATTTTTCCTTATAAGTAGGTGAATTTTTCCCAATTTATCTTTGTCCTGAAAGTTAGGAACTTAAAAAAAAATCAGATTTGATATCTCTCTCTCAATGAATATCTTATGATACAAAAAATGGAATTAACCCTAATATATAATATAGATGGGCAGATCTAGAGAGGAAATTGTAATAACTGGGCTTGCAATCGAATATATCCATTGGTTTAATTCAAGGGTATTATAGTAAATCAGGCAAATTTCCTTACATAAGCCAACCAAACCCTAAAGTTTTCAAAATGGATGTTTTGCGCATAGAGTGAGAGTGGAGACTAGCTAGCATTGTGAGGAAGTGAGGCGAAGTCCTGCTTGAAATTAACCAAATCAGATGGGTTCTTATGATCTGAGTTACCCATGGATCTCAAAATGAGAGGCACGGATCTTCAAAATTATCACAATTATTTCTCCTCTCAAAACTAAATTGTTTAATGTCTTTACCACCGTGATATGTGCAAGAGTTTTGATCTCTGAGATCGGCTTAGGTAAAATCTGTGAAATAATGGTGCTTTTTGAAGTTTCCATGGTCTTATCAGCCCACAATTTTAGCATTCACGTTTGCGCTTTTTGTATGCCGGATATTCTCGCATTTGTATCTAGGATTTCATTCCATCGTTCATCAAACCTTACTACCAGAATCGGGTATCGTGTGGGAGAAATTTGCTGCTTCAGCATGTCTCAACTTAGACTGTTGAATTGGTAGATCTGACGATAATTTAAAATCTAATTTGCTGTTTCCGCATTACTTTTCTCGATTGTTCTTCCTGTACATGTTAATCCACTTCTGGGTTTTCTGTAATTTGATGAAAAAATCTACATTCATTTGTCCGTGTTTCAAGTAAATGGTACATACAAACCATTTGTTGAATTGTTTCATGGGTTCTTCCACAGAAGCCTCATAAACATTCTATTTTACTTCCGATTTTATCACTCCACCATCGCGATGACCTTACTGCCGCCACAACATCTTCGAGGGTATCGAGTTTAAACCCATTTTTCACATTATCTTCTCTTTTCACCCATGTAACTTCTTCCAAAGGGACTCTGATTCTGCATTCAATGGACGTCACCTTAGTGGAATTTTTTCCATACTTCTAATATATGAAGAGGTATGGGTGTGAGATTGATCCATGTAATTTTCTTCTTTGTTGTATGAAATTAAATTGCTTTGATTAAGAAAGCTATTATTAGGGCGTCATATTCCAATAGAGGGGCTTCACTCATGATTCTAATATTTATTTACTTGGTTAGGGGTGTCCTAAAAGGCATCTAAAAAGTCTCAACTATCCTTCCATCTATTTAAACCGAATCAATAAAAAAAAAAAAAAAAAAGGAAAGAACTAAAGTCAGTTTCTCTTCTGCTAATCAATAGCAGTGATGGTGATCAACAACAAATCAACTGCTCAATCAAGAAAACCAAGATGAAACCGACGCATAATTTCAAATTCCTTAACCGCACCCAAGGATTATGTGATGTCTGATTCAACACAAACCCAATATTTTCCTTGTTTAGAATTTGAATGGTTTGATCTGTTGAAATAATTAGGAAAAATTAAAACAAAATTGAAAAATTTGTCGTCATCAGAAAAGGCAGTGCTGAACCAAATTTCTCATAAAAATAAAAACACACAGATGTTCGATACAAAATTTTACACGCCGATAGCAGCAGTTCAAAATGAAAACACTTCCTCATGTCACTCGATTTGCCTCACATAGCCCCTTCTAGCCGTGTACTGTTTTTACATTTGACATGCGTTCGTAGATCCGTACACACAAATATTATACTATTTTGAGAGGAAAAATCATTCTGTTGTAAATTGCCGTTGAAGATGTTTAAACCGCTCATGATGATTTTGATAATCATGAAAATAGGAGATTTGAGATCTGATGTGTTAATGACTTTTAAGGTTTCCATCTTTCACTATAGAGACGATGAAGGCTAAAGATTGTGAGGCAAGACTTTCCTATTTATAAGGCATGAGATGAAGATCTACCCGTCTATAATAGGGTTAATTGTAATTGTTTTTTTATTGTTTGATTGAACGGTCAACACATCCCATATGACTGACTGTTATTGCTGCCCGAGACCGAGACGGTGTTCATTACGTTTTTCTTACACGTAGATAGTGTAGGATGTTTTTACAAAAACTGGACACCTCGTACAAATTTATTCATTCGAAATTTCTTTTTGGTCCTGTAAATGATTATTCTGAAATCAATGTTGGATATTTTCAAGGTTTTCCTCTACGCAGCGTAAAAGAGAGCGTCTTGTGGAAATTATTTCTGGTTTTACTTTAGAATACCTAGAAGTTTCCATTCAGTTTCAATTCAAATTTGAACGGATGCGTCTTTTCCCATGAATCACCATTAATGGTTTTAGAAGCGTCTGTTTCCTCATATGCACATGGTGTTGAGGAAACAATTCCCGCACCTATTAGAGCAGAGATACGCAGGAATGCAACAATTCCCATTTCTCCTCAAGCCGTAGTGTTTCCTCAACTCGATATGTTGTGTCCAGTAGTTGGCCGGATTACAGCTGAGGTGGTTGCAGTAGCAAATGTAGGTTATGGAGAAGTGCGTCCACCTCATATGCACATGGTGTTGCTTTTTATCAGACTTCCATCCATGACACCCTTTGACCTAACAACCAAACAACCCCCTCCCCCTTTGAAAAATCCTGCAAGCTGCACTCGCAGCACACCCTTGATTTACTACTTGTACCAAATGAATTTCTTTACGTTATATAAACTCACGTGCCAGCTTGATCAGTGACGGCGGCAACAAACACAAATGGAGTGTTGTAAGATCAAGATGGGTCAAATTATCATCATCATCTCACATATATGGGATTTCTAGTTTCCTAAGATAACTTAACCAATCTTCATCTCTCAAACACTAACTTTTCCGAAATGACAAACCATACAAGAGGTGACTAAAATTTACAACTCTTAGTAATCTCGCTCATCCGTAATGCCCACAGGGGAGGAGCACTGACTTTTGGTCTTTTCTTTCTTGTTTACATTTTACTAGTTGTACGTTGAAGATTTGGGAGTAGCATAAACTGCGTACTTGATAAAAGAGTGAGAGGACAGGTTAACTGGGATTTGTGCCCCACCCCACAACAATGTGGATTTTCTTATTTCTAGTAGTTATGATTAGTAACTGATTAGTTAGTGATTAGTGAGTTATATTAGTGGGATTGTTTTGTTATAACATTATTATTGAGAGATAAGAAGAAGAAGAAGGAGATATGAAGAAGAAGATGGGTGAACCCAATTTTTTTTTTTTTTTTTTTTGAGTTTGGGAATCAGAACCCCCTTCACCTCATAGTGTATTTGTCAATACTTCTAATTATCCGAAAATGAGTTATTTGTTAGATGATGAAAGCTTTTTGCCCCAAACTCAAGCTAACCAAACAAATGATGGATCTTACCAGCCACAACCTGAAGATGAAGCTATGGGTACTCAGGTATGTCTCATATTTAGTTAATGTAGCTTGAATTAAGCAAAAACTTGGTAAAACTCAAAATTTCTGGAAAGAATTCGGTTAGGTCAACCTAGTTCGGTTAGCAAATTTAACAACATAGGTAACCGAACGTTTCTGAAGGTGTAGTTCAGTTACTAAATGTACCAGACACAGGTAACCAAACTACATGTTAATGGTGGTTTTTTAGAGTTCGGTTATGGTTTTCCAGAAAATGTAACTGAACTATTTTTATAGAGTTTACTGTGCATAGTTCGGTTATGGAAACTTAGTACACTAAAACTTGAATTGTGCTGTAAAACTAAAAGCCTCAGATACTCAGATTAGACTTGAATCAACTCTTTCAGAGATGAAATCTGGAACGCAATCCGACAATCTAACCACACGTGAAATTTTTATGTTGCTGGCCATACCAATAGGCAAGATACACTCTTGTTCTGCTCTCCAACATTGCAATCGAGTATTAGTGCATCTGTATGGATTGGCTTCTTTCTTTCCAGAGGTTAATTAACTTCAAGAGGCATATTTAGATGGGAAACTCAAAGTTATGTATAAAAGGATATTTTCAGCTGCCATTTTGCTTACGAAATTATTTCAAACAATTTCAGTAGATCTTCACAGATCAGTTGGACTAGCAACTCTAGAGCGTACATATATACATACATCATGAGATATATTTTCAGTAGATCAAAAATAAAAATGAAACGGGGTCGTAACAAGTAATCTAAGATTCTAAACTAGAGTAGAAAATAAACAAAAACATCATTAATTCTCATTGCAGAATTAAAACAATTAGAATACATCATGAGATATATTTTCTTTAATAGAAAGAACTTTTCCCATTGTCTTCGGCTTCTCCTTATCTTCAAATATTTTAGCTCTTTATTAATGGTAGCAATAAGATCTAAAGGAATTTTCTTATCTTCTCTTCTCTCAATCTCTGTATTTCTACGAACCTTGTGGAAAAATTGAAGGAATAGAGTCAAAATCTTGTCCACAAGATCGGGAAATACTTTAAGTTTTCAAAATCATTTCAATTTTTTGAGAGGAGAAATCATTATGATTAAACATTGGGGTTGCTGCTGCTACTTCGATAAAATTGGCCGCCATGATTTTTCAGTGTTATAGATAATGAGATCCATTGTTATTGTTTAGGTTTAGGGCTTTCTTTCTTTCTCTGCGCGTAGGAATGAAATGAGGGGCAAACTTAGTTACTTCTTATAGGGCTACGAGATCTATGCCCGTTTGGTTTAGGTTTCAATTATGATCGTTGGTTTATTTCTACTACGTCATCGGATGGATGATTTGTATCTTACCAGTGACCGTATTTTTGCTGACCGGGGTATCTTTCATTTGACGGCTGTGATTGTGTGGTTCCAAAATAAAATCACCATCCAAGGAAAAATATCTAATGCTCAAAGATTTTTTTAGTCTTCTGAGAGGAGAAATCATTATGCTAAAACATTGTGGTTGCTAGTGATGCCTCTAAAAAATTCGCCGCCATGATTTTTCAGTGATCTGTTACTGTAGATTAGGGTTAGGTTTTCTTTCTTTCTTTGTAGAATGGAGGAACCGAAATCAGGGGAACAAAAACTAGTTGTGATAAGGGGGCTTTGAGATCTGCCCCCATAAAATCTAGATTAAGAGGGAATTTCAGTAATTTGCTTTTTAATTGGGATGCTTCTCAAAATGCGAGGGTGATGTTTCTCTCTTGGGCATTAGTTTTCAAACCTAGATTAAGAGGAAATTTCAGTAATTTGCTTTTTAATTGGGATGTAATTTTTACTTGAACTGTAATTTTCTTTTCTTTTTCTTTGTGGCTGCTTATTGTTTTTAAATTGCCTTCTTTAGTAAAATCTCTTTCTTAATCAAAAAAAAAAAAAAAAAAAAAATCTGCCCCCATAATTTAGGGCTAAATTACCATTGGTTTATTTTCAATGCATGATCTAATGGCTGAATTAAATCTTATGGATGCCTATATTTGAGTGCATGATATAGTTTTATAATGCAATTTGAATTCCCTAGCAGTTAGAACTATAAATAGTTAAGAATACTTACCATTTACCAATATAATTGACCCAAATCTTTTACAAATCAATAGGCACTTAGCCATGAACTCATTTTATAAGAAGATTAAAAAGTGCATCTTTTCCTCATCTTCATTCCCTGTGTTTTTTTTCATGATCATGTTTTCCTCATCTTCATTCCCTGTTTGGGTTTTTAGATCAGGCTACTGTTACCCGGAAAGGTCGTCCAGACAACCTGGATGATCATCTTTCATTCTGTCCCTGTGAACATCGACGCTTGGTCATAGGCTCCTCAAGAGAAAGTGAGAATTTAACATTCATGACGGTCAACTAAAATGATCTACCTTCAGAGGAGATGGCCGGAGTTGAAATCATAAGACTCACATGGCCACAATTATACAGTACATACAACAAACACACTTGATCTTTCGCCTATTTTGACTATTTAAAGAAAAAGTAACGGATCGGGGCATCTTGATCTTTCGCCTGATGTCCGGTGCATTTTCACAACCTTGGGTCCATTTTGGGGCATTTTGCCACTTAACCCCTAAACCATATTATAGACAACTAATTCATGTGTGTACGTATTACTTATCTGTTTACTGTCATTAGTTATTGCAACTCGCAATTTCAAATTTAACAGAAGTTTATTTTCAGAAGATCTCAATCTCAATAGATAGACTAATGATTCACAGTTCAGTTGGACTAGCAATTCTATGCTAAATACATACATTACAAAGGAGATCTTCTTGTAGTTACAAGTGTAGACATGGGACTCTAATAACATTCTCATAACAGAAATCAATTACATCATAAGATCTACACAACAGAGAAACTAAAAACATACCTAAAACAATTATATCATCGGACATATTCCTGAATGAAAGAACTTCCCCTGTAGATGTTCAAAAAGAAAAAAAAAAAACAACGTAAGAGAAAGTTGTAGATGCATTCATTATCAGCTTCTCCTATTATAATCCGGATCTTTCAGATCTGCAACACATACACGAGATTTAATATTCCGGATCTTTCAGATCTACAACACAAACACGAGATTAAAGATTTAAGGAACTTTCCCAAATCTTATCTTTTCTTCTCCACAAATCTCAAGAATGATCTACAACACAGAGACTCCAGTTGTTCAAAACTTCTATTTCTACACTAAATTATATATTTTTGAGAGGAAAAATCATTATGCTAAAACATTGTGATTGCCGATGATGCCGAAACATTGTTATTGCTGATGAAGCTTCTAAAAAAAAAATCGGCCGCCATCAGTTTGCTGTGATGTTCATACAATCTGTTTTTGTTTAGGGTTGCTACAGTCTGCGGCAGACGACATAAAATGAGGGGAAAACTTCACTAGTACGTCTTCTAAGGCGTTCTTTCAGATCTGCCCGTTAAACTTTTGTGTTGCATTTTAATCGTTGGTTTATTATTTCTCGTACATGATCTAATGGATGGTTTGTGCCTTATGACTGCCCGTATGTTTCCTGACCGGGTTATCAATCTTTTATTGATGGGTATGTTGTGTGTTTCATACATGTGGATGGTTTTAGTAATTTCATTTGTCATTAGTTATACTGAAAAGAGAAATTAATCATACGCGGGGGAAGTAGTACACTCATTCACATTCATCAGAGGAGGGCATATCCTCAAGTAACATACAGTTTAAGTAGCAATCCAAGTTACAAGCCGCAGTTAAGAAAAAATGAACAGTCATACACGATGATAACATGCATTTCACATACAAACGACTAATGTTACAACTGTTGCGTAAAATTGCCTCTTGTATGGGAGCATCTCAAACGGAGTTTGGGAATCTAGGAAAAACTAATGACACTTCGGATTTTGGGTATTGGCAGCAGAATAGCTCGGGATGTCTTTGTATCTGACAAACAATGGATTCCACCAAATAGGTCTGTAACTCGCACGCTCACATGATTTGGAAAGGTTGCCCCTAAGATCACAATTAGCTGACATTAAGTTGGTTGCATCTGTCTAAAATAACCACCTCTACAATTTTCAGCTTTAGTACAATTTTGTTCTATTAATCAAATTGTGCAACTTGAGGATTCAAGTTAGGAATTCAACAAACTTTGGGTGACTTTGATGTTAAGAAATATTTACGCTTAGAAATTCCTACAAATAAAAGGTTAATTCATGCGTCAGGTAAGTAGTAGATGCGGTTACTTGATGGTTATAGCAATTGCAAGGCTCATATCAAAATTTAGCTAATAAGTATTAACAAATGAAATTTTCAGTAGAATTCGTTACAGGAAACTAATGCTGAATGCTAAGATGAGAAAATCAGCTGATCCGCGAAAGTATGCTATATACCAAGATGGATGAAATAAATCATACACCATCTTTTGATCTGTAGATAGACACATTATTCACACTACAGTTGAACTAGCAACTCTCGCATATAATGTATTACAAAGTAGACCTTGCTGTGATAACAAGAAAGACTTGGGATTCTAACAAGTAGTCCAAACTACAGACGACAAATAATATTCTCACTCACTACAGATATTTTTTTGAATGAAAAGAACTGAAATTCCCCAATTCATAACTTTGAAAAAAAAAAAACTATTGATTAACTTGTAGATATAAATGTATTAGTCATGGGCTCCTCCTAATCTTTTAAACCTCCTAAGTCTTCATCACTGCCATCACTAAGAATCTAAGATCTAAAAGAACTTCCCCACTATGAAGCTTATCTTGTCTTCCTTATCTCTTCCAACCAGCTGCAGAAAAGCTAAGGAACCATAAACTGTCAAAACCTTCAGACCTCCGGCGGATTTCTAAGGAACAATAAACTTCTAATGCTCAACAATATTGTAGTTTTTTGAGAGGAGAAATCATTATGCTTAAACATTGTGGTGGCTAATGATGGTTTGAAACAGTCGACCATTTATCGAAGTGTTGTTGATAAACAAACCTCTTGTTGCAGATTAGGGTTAGGTTTTCTTTGTATCTCTGTAGAAGGGAGGAACTGAAATGAGATGAGGGTT
>JAJJWW010018912.1:0-89632 GCA_023531295.1 Papaver armeniacum
AACAACCAAAAGGTCGGATATTCTAATTGATTGAACAACGCACAACCTGTGATATTTCAATTATATAACAAAATATAATGCGGAAAAGAAATAACACGGACACACAGAATTTTGTTAACGAGGAAATGCAAATGCGAAAAACCCGGGACCTAGTCCAGATTGAACACACATTGTATTAAGCCGCCGCACGAGACTCTAGCCTACTCCAAATTAACTTCGGTCTGGACTGTAGTTGAACCCCAATCAATCTCACACTGATCCAAGGTACAGTTATGCTCCTATGCCTCTGATCCTAGCAGGATGTTACGTACTTGATTCCCTTAGTTGATCTCACCCACAACTAAGAGTTGCTACGACCCAAAGTCGAAGACTTTAATAAACAAATCCGTATCACATAAAAAAGTCTATAAAATAGATAAACCTGTCTCCCACGAATAAACCTATGAGTTTTGTTCCGTCTTTTGATAAATCAAGGTGAACAGGAACCAATCAATAATCCAGACTTATATTCCCGAAGAACAACCTAGTATTATTGATCACCTCACAATAATCTTAATCGACGCAGCGAAAAAAGATATTGCGGAATCACAAACGATGAGACGAAGTGTTTGTGATTTCTTTTCTATCTTGCCTATCGGAGATATAAATCTCAATCAAATTATTTCAATTGTACTCGTACGATAGAAACATCAAGATCATATCACACAACTACAAGAAAAGTAGTATCGGTCTGGATTCACAATCCCAGTGAAGTCTTTAAGTCGTTAACCTGGTTTTAGAAGAAGAAAACCAAAGGTTAAAGGAGAATTGACTCTAGCTTAGCAAACTAGTATCACACGTAAAGTGTGGGGATTAGGTTTCCCAGTTGCTAGAGTTCTCCCTTATATAGTCTTTCAAATCAGGGTTTTCAATCAATGTTAGCTTGGTAACAAAGCATTCAATATTCACCGTTAGATGAAAACCTGATTAGATTCAAGCTAATATTTCTCAATCGTTGGATCGAAAACTTAGCTTGTGACACACAAATGAAATGTTCAATTTTGGGTTTATGAACCGTACCCAAATTTTAACATTTGTTGGTTCAACAATAGTCAACCAAATGGTTAGCCATATGATCACTGCCATATCAACCATATTCTTCTTCACCATAACTAGTTCAAATGACTCAAATGAACTAGTTAGAGAGTTGTTCAATTGCTTAGATCTTATATAACTACACAAGACACAATCGAAGCAAAAACGGTTTGATTCACTCTAATCGGTTCATGAACTTTATAGCCACGGTTTGCAAAAGCATTCCTTAGTTTATATAAACATTAGTTCAAGAACAACCGGGTTTAGATATAACCTACTCAAGTTCGCGGACTGGGTTCGCGGACTTAAGCTCATGGAAGGAGTACACAAACTCCAGCAGAAATTCTCGGGTGAGAACTTTCGCCAGTTCGCGGACTTGGCTTGCGCCACTTCCATTTCTCTTGATCAACAAAGTTCGCAAACTTTGGTTTAAGGAATAAGGACTTATACATATATGTGTTTCCACAACAATGCTTATATCCTACCAATGATTATGTAATCTAAACTCTCATTTCAATCATTGAAACATTCTCAGAGAACGTTATATAGTCGTTATTCACAGACCATTTTTCATCAGAGCAATTTCCAAAGTGATTGAAACATAATATGACTTTCGTCACTAGGTAAAGATGAATTCGGTTAAAGCGAAAGCTTACCAACACATATTTCGAGAAATAGATAGGCGAGTTAAACTCGGCTCGAAATAGCAAATGTGTATAATGAAAGTCTATACGTCTAAACGACTTTTGTCTCAAGAGTAGGAGATAGAGTAAATAGACTTTTGAGTGACAGATAAGTTCAAGTCTCCACATACCTTTTAGTCAATGAAGTTCCACCGGTTCCTCGAGTAGTCCTTCGTCTTGTATGATGATTGCCATGGAGTTCTTGAGCTCAACTACACTTTCTATCCTAGTCTGAGATCTTTAGTTACATAGGCTATAAATCAAGACTTATAGTTTTGATCACTAACATTGACAAACATGCTTGAGATAGCAACGCATGAGAGTTCGACCGAGCAATGCTCTAACAATCTCCCTCTTTGTCAATTTTAGTGGCAAAACTATTAATACATATGGAATACAAAAAATAAATAAATAAACTTTTGTAGCTCCTATTCCACATGTCTAATCTTCAACATTACTCGAAATCTTCGTCACTTCCAAGTACTCCAATGATCCCAAAGGTTGTAAGTTTAAAATCATCGTTGTTGAAAATCCGTAGCTATAGCAATAAGAAAACAAGAGTTCTCAATCATTGTTATACAGTGTCATAGTATCATTACACAGCGTCAAAGTTCAATTGTATCACAACTTCAACAACAATACTATGGTGATATGTATCACTCCCCCTTAGTCAATACTCCATCTCACATGGAAACCACTCCCCCTTACATAATGATCCGAAAACCATATGTGTTTGTAGTGTGAACTACATATTAATTCTCCCCCTTTTTGTCAATAAAATTGGCAAAGGTACAAGAACATGATCCTAATGAAATTTCCGAAAGAGACATTTCATGACCAAAAGAAAGAAACACACATCATCTTATTTAGATGCAATCATAAAGCCGAAGCTAAATGCATTCATCAAGGAGTTTAAAGATACAAGATAACCCCTATAATATTCCACAGCCGCACTCCCCACAAAGATATGGCAATTAAGCGCAAGTTCAAAAAGAACTCTCCCCCATAATATGTCATTCCCGAGAGAACAACAAGAGCGACCTTAATTTCGAAAGAAAAGAAGGATTTCTTTGGAAATAACAAATCACATACAAGTATGAATTTGAATCCAAAATACTCAATTAGATTAACCACAAGAGAACCCATGATTAATTTAATCTAAATACACAACCAAACTAATCACAAAAAGTAATCAATTTAATTGGCCATACTCACATAAGAGAATCTATGGAGCAATGACTAAGTTAATCATGAAAATAACCAACCCAATCAAAAGTGATCAAACATAAGAAAACTTATGGAGTCATAACTAAATAACCAAACAAGATGATTAATTTAGTTCAATATGCTCGACATAAAGTACCTCATGGAACAACAACAAAGCTAACCATAAAAATATCAACTTTGATTGTTTTAGTGCTCAACATAAGACACATTACGGAGCCTCACAGTAATACACAAAAAATATGGATCAGGGAAGATCAATTACTTCGGAATACACAAGGATTCATTCTATTTTCCATCACAATTTGCACCATGACATACAATAGACATAATCCTTGAAAAAAAAAAGATTTTAACCTATCTTCCATCAATAATTGACAATATAGGCTTAACTTTTGTATTTGTCAAAAGTCCATTCATTCCTTTATCAATATAAGAATATCGACTTACGAAAGACTTTACTTTTGACAAGATATGGGACAATCATAGTTCACGGACGCAAACACACATATCCCATAACAATTTGCAATATATAAAATCATAAAGATTAAAATTGCAAAAATATCATCTTCCAAATAACTTATTTAAATAAATAAATATAAAAACATTGAAGATGAAAATGCTTGGCAATAGCTATGTGTAAACACAATAATTGCTATTCCAAACTCTAGTAATCCTTCTCAAAAACAAGAATAAATTCTCATAAGAAGTTTCCTAGGCATCAAGACAAACTCGTAATGCACATATAAGATGATTTGTCCTTAGAGGGTAGAATCAATCTTTTTCGCCCGAATTTACACCTAGAATAGCTATCAAAGGCGTATAAAAAGATTTTCCTAACAAAGAAGAACATACAAAGTCATTAACGACCATGCACCACAGTTCACAAAGGATGATTGTGAACATTCAAGAATCCCATAGCAATGCGTACAATTGACCGTTCTTGAACTTCCTTCTTTGTGATTCCTCAACAACATTCTTGTAAAAGCTACAAATGATCTTATAAGAGTATTACTCCAAGAATCCAAGTGCCCAAGTCCAAGAGAAGTGGAACAAGTGCGACAAAACGGAGCAAAACACTCAAAAACAAGAGATGGGACAAATACCAATCTTAACTCATCCAAATTCAGGAATTCTCATCTCCATTTTGAAGATAATTCAAATAGGAAGAGAATGCAAAAAGAATGAGGTCATTCCGAGTTCGGACGAATAAGTTAGGGCCAAAACAAGTTTACCGAAAATCGTCGTCTACAGGCAAATATGCATACGGGGTTTGCAAACGAATTTTTAAGTCCGCGAACTTAAACCCCTGGATTTTGATTTTAAAAGATGTTATGCATACCTTGTAGGTGTACCATGAAGTCCAAACATTCCGAACTATTATTTTCAAAACTTTTTAGAAGAATCCAATCAAATTCTGCAGCCTTACCGAACATAATCTGTGCGCCCCAATTCTCGTGCTTCCCTCACCGTATACATAGCAGGGCATTCATTGGTGAGGATGCACTTACAACACAATCAAGTTGTGTTGAGGTGAACAATATCTTGCTCACCACAAGCGACTTTTGGATTATCATGAAAGAGATCGCTTTTAAAACCTTTCACATCCAAATCCATCTTTCCAAAGAACTTGTTAAGTTCCAACATCATGGATACTTCCTTCTCCATAGTCATGGAATTTTCTGGGAAATCATTCCTTTTCACACTCAAAACATCATTGATTTTCTTTGGTATCCACTTCTGAGTGCGTTTAGGAAATAATCTGAACCTTCTTCCCATTACTCTCTTCTGGAATTCTCGGAAGAGAATTGGATTGACTATTCTTTTGCAAGTTAGTCTTTCTCCAATTGGGAGCATCGGATCTTGTCTTCGTCTTTACGAAGTTATCCTTTTGATAACCGTTACGATTGTGAAAAGGATTCGTATGACGTTTATAGGCAAATCTAGGTTTATCACAGCACTGATTCCTTTGCCTAAAGGTTGGACAATTACAACCTGTAACGTTAAGGGGATTAGTCTTAACATATGATCTTGGTTTCACAACTTCTTGTGATGCCCAAACAAGAACATCATGAAGTTTCTCATTCCTAATACGGAAACGACATCTCCTTTCCAGGTGACCTTTATTTCCGCAATAGTGGCAAACATAAGGAATGTTCTTACCTCGATCCGTGTGTGCTGACTTTGGAGGTTGATAAACTTTGCTCTTTTGAACCTTAATTGCAGGTGAAGGTATTTCACTTTTTCCATCAGTGGAAACCTTTTGTTGAGAAGAATCACTAGCCTTGACAAATTTTACCTCTTTACTAATACTTGGAGCATCTATTCACTTATAGCCCAATCCCCGTGTATCACGATGATTTTACTTGCTCCTAGCATAGTGGTTAATTTGTTTGAACTAGTATTGAACTTTTTTAAGTCATCTTCCAACATCTTGATTTTATCAAGAGCAGCAGCTAAATCAGCCTCAAAACGTTTTTCTTGAGCGAGAAAAGCGCTTTCTCTGTCATCAAAACTAATTTGTTGAGAGTTAAACCTTGCTTCAGATTCTGCAAGTTTCTCTTCCAACGAAAAGTACTTTTGAAGAAGATTATCACATTCAAGTGACTTCATACGTAGGTTTTCCTCAGAATCCTTGAGGATCGATTCGTTAGAAAGGTTCGAAACATAAACACCTGCGTAACATCTTCCCAATTTCTTGTTTTCTCGACAGAGAGGAGTCAGAAGAGGAGTGACATGAGAAGTTGTCATCTTATTCTTTTCCAACGAATTCAAAACCTTCACATACGCAAAGACTTCCTCAACAACATCTCTATCAATATCTGAATCACCTTCATCAAAAAGTTCATCCAACTGTTCTTCTAGGTGTGTTTCCCAGACTTCAACAGGTTTTACATTAAGAGAATGTTTAGATACTGACCTAGATGTGACACTCCTCTCCGGTGAATCCAAGCTTTGAAAATCATCGGGTAATTTATGAACTGGTACGTTATTAGAGATAGACTCCTACATAATCAGATCGCTACAAACACATACTTATAAGGTCTTTAATATGTTTGCCTGCTCTGATACCAATTGAAAAAGCGGGGGTACAACAACCACACCCAATATTTCGCTTAGTAATCTGTATGGACAAACTCGAATATACTTTCTAGAGAATCGACTAGACAGTCAGACTCAATCTAGACAAAAAGTATATCAAAGAGTTTATATCTCAATCTCTCGATTTGATATATACTCAAGCAAATAGAAATCTGTGAGTCTTTATCAAATACTAGAGAGATAACTTGGATGGTACCAAAGACCAATATCCAAGTGCCAATCAATTTAAATCAACAACCAAAAGGTCGGATATTCTAATCGATTGAACAACGCACAACCTGTGATATTTCAATTATATAACAAAATATAATGCGGAAAAGAAATAACACAGACACCAGAATTTTGTTAATGAGGAAACCTCAAATGTAGAAAAAACCCGAGACTTAGTCCAGATTGAACACACACTGTATTAAGCCGCTACAGACTCTAGCCTACTCCAAATTAACTTCGGTCTGGACTGTAGTTGAACCCCAATCAATCTCACACTGATCCAAGGTACAGTTATGCTCCTACGCCTTTGATCCCAGCAGGATGCTACGTACTTGATTCCCTTAGCTGATCTCACCCACAACTAAGAGTTGCTACGACCCAAAGTCGAAGACTTTAATAAACAAATCTGTATCACACAGAAAAGTCTACAGAATAGATAAATCCGTCTCCCACGAATAAACCTATGAGTTTTGTTCCGTCTTTTGATAAATCAAGGTGAACAGGAACCAATCAATAATCCAGACTTATATTCCCGGAGAACAGCCTAGTATTATTGATCACCTCACGATAATCTTAATCGACGCAGCGAAAAACGATATTGCGGAATCACAAACGATGAGACGAAGTGTTTGTGATTTCTTTTCTATCTTGCCTATCGGAGATATAAATCTCAAGCCAATTATTTCAATTGTACTGTATTTACGTAAACAAGCAAGATCAGATCACACAACTACAAGAAAAGTAGTATCGGTCTGGCTTCACAATCCCAATGAAGTCTTTAAGTCGTTAACCTGGTTTTAGAAGAAGAAAACCAAAGGTTAAAGAAGAATCGACTCTAGCTTAGCAAACTAGTATCACACATAAAGTGTGGGGATTAGGTTTCCCAGTTTCTAGAGTTATCCCTTGTATAGTCTTTCAAATAAGGGTTTGCAATCAATGTTAGCTTGGTAACAAAGCATTCAATATTCACCTTTAGATGAAAACCTGATTACATTCAAGCTAATATTTCTCAACCGTTGGATCGGAAACTTAGCTTGTTACACACAAATGAAATGTTCAATTTTGGGTTTATGAATCGTACCCAAATATTAACATTTGTTGGTTCAACAATAGTCAACCAAATGGTTAGCCATATGATCACTCTCATATCAACCATATTCTTCTTCACCATAACTAGTTCAAATGACTCAAATGAACTAGTTAGAGAGTTTTTCAATTGCTCAGATCTTATGTAACTACACAAGACACAATCGAAGCAAAAACCGTTTGATTCACTCGAATCGGTTCATGAACTTTATAGCCACGGTTTGCAAAATCATTCCTTAGTTTATATAAACATTAGTTCAAGACAACCGGTTTTAGATATAACCTAATCAAGTTCGCGGACTTAAGCTCATGGAAGGAGTACACAAACTCCAGCAGAAATTCTCGGGTGAGAACTTCCGCCAGTTCGCGGAATTGGCTTGCGCCGCTTCCATTTCTCTTGATCAACAAAGTTCGCAAACTTTGGTTCAAGGAATAAGTACTTATACATATATGTGTTTCCACAACAATGTTTATATCCTACCAATGGTTATGTAATCTAAACTCTCAATTCAATCATTGAAACATTCTCGGAGAACGTTATATAGTCGTTATTCACATACCATTTTTCGTCAGAGAAATTTCCAAAGTGATTGAAACATAATATGACTTTCTTCACTAGGTAAAGATGAATTCGGTTAAAGCGAAAGCTTACCAGCACATATTTCGAGAAATAGATAGGCGAGTTAAACTCGGCTCGAAATAGCAAATATGTATAATGAAAGTCTATACGTGTAAACGAATTTTGTCTCAAGAGTAGGAGATAGAGTAAATAGACTTTTGAGTGACAGATAAGTTCAAGTCTCCACATACCTTTTAGTCGATGAAGTTCCACCGGTTCCTCGAGTAGTCCTTCGTCTTGTATGATGATTGCCATGGAGTTCTTGAGCTCAACTACACTTTCTATCCTTGTCCGAGACCTTTAGCTACATTGGCTAGAAATCAAGACTTATAGTTTTGATCACCAACACTGACAAACATGCTTGAGATAGCAACGCATGCGAGTTCGACCGAGCAATGCTCTAACACAAACCTCACAAATTCAGAACTTACGACTCTCGAAGAGCAGCCTAGATTCTTAACCACCTCTCAAGAACAATCTTCAAAAGATCAATTAAGATCAGTTTTCAGATATCTTGAGGAATCACAAAGTTTGAGATGAATAGAACTTTGCGATTTACTATTTATCATGCCTGAAAGAGATTACAAAAACCTCGATAATAGAAAAGCAAGATTAGGATACACGAACTATCAAGGTAAAGATAGTTGGACTTAGCTTCACGAATCCCCAAAGTGAATTATTTTAGTCGTAAACCTAATTATGTTTCTCAAAGGAAACCTAGGTCTATAGAGTACGACTCTAGAATCAACTAGGACACAAAGTGTCAGAGATTGAATTTCCCAGTTAAAAGAGCATCTTTATTTATAGTTTTCAAAGACTATGGGTTGCTTAGAATTCAAGCTAAGATAACTTGGGAATCAAGCAAACACTTTTAGGTCTTATAAATACAATAGAAGAATATACATCATGGAACGGTTTTGCAACCGTGTATAATGACAGTTCGGTTTGGCAAGTATGCCAAAGAACTAAAAGAAATTTAATGTTCATTTAAAAACTTAAGAGTTTAATCATGATGCACACACATAAGTGTTTGAATGATGAATGAAGTCTTATAAGTGCTTGATAGAGTTCTAGCAATGCTAAACATATTTTAAAAAATAAGTCTTTAGGTATCTGCTAAAATCTGCTGGGACAGTTGGTAGAACGGTTCGTGAATCGTAAGGCTTGTTCATAAGTCAGGGTGGAATGGTTCGTGAACCGGGTTCACCAACCCTACAAGACTACCAAACTCAGTTACTTATTGTTCGTGAACCGAGTTTGCCAACTGCTAGCCTAAAATAACAACTTCAAGAATTCAGTTCACAACGGTTTATGAACCGGGTTCGTGAATTGTTCCCAACTGAACTCACGGTTTGCGAACTGGTTCGCCAACCTTCATGTATTTTTCCTTAAACTCATACATCTATGGTTTGCGAACTGGTTCACCAACCTTCTGAATTTCTCTCTTATGATGTTTGAAACATTCCCAAGTGATAAAATCATTTGCATGGGCGATTTTAAATTAATCCACATATAAATTTATAAATAATATTTCTTAGAACTAATATTGTTTAGGACCGTTGAACATCTTTGCTAAAGTCATATTTCAAGATTTTTAAGAAAACAAACTTGGATCGAAACTTCTTCTTTGTATATCTACTAGAAGTCATACGACATCGTCTCAACCAATAGAATGGTTCAGTCTTCACACACCTGATACAGAAGTTCTCCAAATGTCTTCGTCGATCTTCAATCTTCGAAGATGATGTCTGATACTCAACTACGAACTTTTAACCTAGTATGAGACTTGACTTAGTAAACTAGAAATCAAGATATATTTTTCATCATCTAATACTGACAACAAGCTTTAGATAGCAAAACTTGTGGGTTCAACCGAGCATTGCTCTGACAAATAACTTTCTTGAATTTAAATATGATGTAGGCACGTCACAAATTCAATAAAAAATACTGATAGGTAGGTGAACACACCTTATACGCAAGATAATTCTGAACTCGTTAATCTTTTTAAGGATCTCTTTTATCATACTGGCAATATTTCATGCTTTTATTCTCTTAAGATTTATGCTTTAACATAAGGGAATTTCGTTACGGTCAACTTTGTGTGTCTTAGATAATTATGAAGATAAAAGTTTTAGCAACTTAAATTTCCATTCCTCGTATGAATTTATTTTACGAATTCTTTTGATGTTAGCTGGGCAACAAGGATCTTATATATCTTCACATGAGGAAAGTGTTGCCTATTCTTAATCTTCGCAACATTGTTCCTTGGAAAAAGAAACGAAGTTGTGAATCACAGAAAATAGCTTAATGGTTTTTGTTGGAAGATTAGTGTTAGTGTAAAGTCATTAAGCGCTCCCATGTTTTAGCGCAAAATCACAATGTGTATTTGTAATTTTTCGAATTTTATTTTATCTTTTAAGTTTTAGGTCCAATTTTTTCCACTTTTGATTGCTTAATGGTTTATGAATTATTCTTTACTTCTTCACAACCATAATATTTAATACCTTCATAACTATGTCGTGGTAATAATTGTGAATGTGATCTATAAGACTCCGTCTAACATTGAGGGATATAATCATTTTTCTGAAAGTTCATCAATAAAGGAGTTGAAAGAGAGGAGCAATGAGTTATGGCCAGTTCCATACACAATTATATGGGAAATCTTGGGAGAGAAAAGAACAAGGAGAACCTCCTTGTTTATAGGGGCAAGCTAAAGTCTGCAGGTGAAATTATACTGCTGAGTAAAGCATGATTTTTTATTAAACGGATAGAGATGATGTCTTGCCTACTTATAGATTTTGTTAATTTTTTTTTTCTTTTACTAAAAGTTTTGGTGTATGCCCTCCTCTAGTTTTTTTTTTTCTCCGGCTGAACTAGTATTCTGCTTGAAATAGAATTTATATCTTTTAATTTAATTTTGATATTTTACTAGGGATGACATTTTAACTCATGATAGTGAAATTAATAATCATATTTTTACCAATTGAATGAAAATGTCAAAGTAATATTCTTAAAGGAGTATGTACATATTATTTTTTTACTAAATATTCTGTAACGTTTGTTGACTCATCAAATGTTTATGAGCAGTATATTGTATATAGTCTGATATGTGATTTTACTAACAGAAAAAACGTTCTACCTAACGGGCAACAACCAACCATGTTTTGTTTCCGAAAGTTTCCCTAGAGATTTATATAACTTTGATTTACTAACCCTCTTTTTTATTTACGAAAACTTATGCAAGCCTAAGTAGTACATGTTGTGCTAGGGATAACACCCATAGGGTTAACCATTTTTTTTATTCCGGAATTCAACATCCGAGTAGTAATCATAGTTTTTACATGACACAACTAAGTTAAAAGCTTCTAAATTGTTTAGACGATGGACTATTCTTAGATTTAGAAGCAAAAAAGAAATTGGTTGAGTATCTTCTTCAAAGTCCATCTCATTCCTCTCATGGTTACTTAGATGGAACCTTACTTGAATTGCATGTTGATTTACCATCCTAGAGCAACTTAGTTCATGGCTTTGCTTTCACCATCAAGATTGCCTTATTCCATGTTAAGGGTTTCTCGGGGTGGGTTGGTGTAAGCTTT
Organism: Papaver armeniacum; assembly: GCA_023531295.1. Classification (NCBI taxonomy): domain Eukaryota; kingdom Viridiplantae; phylum Streptophyta; class Magnoliopsida; order Ranunculales; family Papaveraceae; genus Papaver; species Papaver armeniacum. Next base: position 11,595 of record JAJJWW010018912.1, read on the forward strand.
GTAAGTTAAATATTTGAATCAAATCCACAGACATTGAACCTGTCTTTTTTCGGGAAAATTTTAAATCAGCTTATTAAATACGGTATATTTCTATGCCGTGTAGGAAAATAGATTAAAAAAAACAGCAAAGAAAGAAATGCAGCCGGCAACTATTGATTCTAAGTACGCTTCACCAATGATAACTCAGACAATACTGTCTTTTTACTTTGAATTAAATTTATTGCAAAAATGGAGGTCAAAATGGCAAATTAGTATCATCTCATTGAAGTACTGCAGAGCCTAAATTTTGCTCTCTTTTAAGCTTGTCTTTCATGAACCAATCGCAATGTTTCCTGCGTTAAGCTCTTCGATTGGAACACCTCCTTGCTCTGACACCACTCTAAGCAAATTTAACGACAATATCCGAAAATGAAAACAATTGAAGTAAATATAAAAATAGAAATAACAAATTAATAGCCCAAAATATGCAACACATTTGGATTCTAGACCACAGATTTCGTACTTTAATATACTCCTTCCGATTTTGGAAAATAAATACTATCACTTTTTCATTTTAGTCTAAAATTAGGCCAAATTGAAAAGGTAATAGTATCTCGGTTACATAAACGGTTGGAGCATGACACATTTGCCAACGATTGAACAATTGATGCATATAACCAATTTTTGTTATAATTTAAAATCCTGATGATCAAGATAATGAGAAATTGGAACAGTACAGAGAGCCCACACCCATTACTTTGTGCTCTTTATGAACGGGTGTGGCCTTGCCATTACTGGTATCCCTTGCACGCAGGATGTATGAGGTCTGCTTTTTGGCTTTTCCTTATCAGAGTATTAAAAAAATTATTTGATGATACGAATTCTCACCAATATCTTCTTCCAAAGCCTACCCTTGGAGAATCTCCATAAAATGTTTGTTGGGACCTCAATATGTTTCATATCTTTGTGATTTGCTTCGTGCACAACTTGATCGGTTGGGATCCGACTAGATCTAGTTTATCTTTTGATAGACTTGTTATTGATAGTCGTATTTAGATCGATAAGCTATCATTTGGTGGTACTCTTTAGTATTCGAATCTGGTAGTTCGGTTTGACTTGATATGGTTAACTTGTTTGTTAATCCAGATCTTGGAATATCTAACCCGACAAAGGAGTTTAATTGATTCTAAACATAAGAGCCTTTGTCAAGCTCAACACAAACATTTCTGATTAACTTCTTGAGATAAGAAGAGTGGTTACCAAACAGATTAGTCCTTTACTGTTTGGAAGACGATCTAGAGGGTTGAGTGCTTAAAATCTTTAGAGAGGTTGAAGCAACTTAAGATAGTGGACTCTATCTTAGGATTCACGTGAGTTGGCCAGATTGGGAGTAGGCGCAGGTATACTGAGGAAAATAGGTAACTAGGGGTAGTTTACTTGGTCCGAAGTTGGTAGTGGTCTTTATATAGCGGCTTAATTCTGAGAGTACTCGGAACTGGACTAGGTCCTGGGGTTTCTCTGTATTTGTGGTTTCCTCGTTAACAAAATCTTGTTGTTTCTTTACTTTTACTTTTCACAAATATAATTATTGTTTTAGTTATAATTAAAAGTTAATACATTGTATGTTAATCCCAACACTTGGGCTGATCCCTATAGTTTAAGTTTCAGTTTCAGACTTATACCACATACCAAGTGTATACCTTGTGGTGGCTATCTTATTGACTATTCCTGTATATATTAGATCACGCAAGGTATCAGACTTATAGGTTATTATCAAAAATATTATGGTGTACTTGGTACCCTCGTCATTTCACTAGGGATAGCACTAACAGGGTTAACCATGTTTTCCTGATTCCATCAACATTTGATTAGTAATCATAGTTTTTCCATGCCATAACTAATTCAAAAGCTTCTAAATTGTTTAGACGATGGACTTTTCTTAGATTTAGAAGCACAAAAGAGATTGTTTGAGCATATTCTTTAAACTCCTTCTCATTCCTGTCATGGTTACTCAGATGGAACCTTCCTGGAACTGCACTTTAATTTACTATCATAGAGTGACTCAGTTCATGGCTTTGCTTTCACCATCAAGATTATCTTATTCCATGTTAAGGGTTTTTCGGAGTTGGTTGGTGTAGGCTTTGTAAGTTAAATATTTGAATCAAATCCACAGACATCAAACCTGTCTCCTTTCGAAAAAAATTTAAATCAGCTTATAAACTACAATATATTTCTATGACGCGTGAGAAAGTGGAGAGAAAAAACAACAAAGAAATAAATGCAGCCGGCAACTATTGATTCCAAGTACGCTTCACCAATAATAACTCAAACTATTTTATCGTTTTACTTTGGTTTAAATTTTATATCAAAAATGAAGGTCAAAATGGCAAATTAGAATCATCCCATTGAAGTACTGCAGATCCTAAGTTTTGCTCTCTTTTAAGCTTGTCCTTCATGAACCAATCACAAAGTTTCCCTGCATTAAGCTCTTCGATTGGAACACCTTCTTGCTCTGACACCACTCTAAGCAAATTCAGGGACGAGATCTGAAAATAAAAACAATTGAAGTAACTGTAGCAATAAAATTAATAGATTAATAGCCCAATTGGCAATTGGCAATTATTATGCAACACATTTGGATTCTAGTACACAGATTACGTATTTAATCATGTAAAAACTCCTTTAATATACTTCTCGGGTTCTGGAAAAGAGATATTATCAGTTTTTTATTTTAGCCTAAAGTTGGCCAAATTAGAAAAGCCACGATATCTCTTTTCAGAACGGGGCCAGTATAACACATTTGTCGTCGATTAACAATTGATGCATATAACCAATTTTTTTTTATAATTTTATCTTGATGATCAAGACAATAAGAAATTGGAGCAAGACAAATACTATCCCACACGACTTTGCGGGATGGCTTCCCGCAAAAGCGACTTCTTTACCGTTAGATCATCAAATCAACGGTTATATTCACATTCAGAAAAGGAAACATCACTATCAGGATATGACCCACCACTTTCCCTAAAGGGTTCAACACTGTTAGATCTGAGTTTTAACATGATCTAACGGTAAGAAGCCGCTTTTGCGGGATAGCACTGCTCTTGGAGCAAGACAGGGAGCCCACACCCATTACTTTGCGCTCTTTATGAACGGGTGGTGGCCTTGCCATTACTGATATCCCTTTTTCAGACAAGCATTGAGTTGTAACAAGAAAGCACGCAGGATGTATGAGGTCTGCTTTTTAGCTTTTCCTTATCAGAGTATAAAAATGATTATTTGACAACAGGAATTCTCACCAATATCTTCTTCCTAAGCCTACCCTTGGAGAATCTCCATAAAGTGTTTGTTGGGAGCTCATTATGTTTCAAAACAAGCAATCTACAAACTTTAAATTCTACTGTAAAATTTAAAAATGTCAGTTGGACTTAAAATTTCAAAATTAAGGACTAATTTGATGCATACCGTTAATCGACAAAGAAAGCGCTCGTGGGTGCTTAAACCAGACATTTCAACTAACCCAGCCTCTTCCAAACTTAAAAAACTTTTTCTTTCTTGGTTATTCTTGTTCACCACTTCTTCCTCAGATTGACTCCCTCTGACTACCATTACAAGCTTTCTTCTGCCCCGGTCGACATCTTTCGTGGCTGTTGAATTTACACAAATAAAATTCATCAACTCTTAAATTTCTCAGCTAGTTAAAATGAACCCGTTCATTTCCACTTACAGATTTTAGAAATTGGTTTATTTTTAGCAGCCATGTAGTACACACATACAAACACATACCTTGCTTCCGATGCGACTGGAACAATTGTGTGTGACTTTGAAGCTTTTGAAACATTGGGTTGAAAGTAAATTGTGATTGTAAATGCCATTTGCAGGGATTCATGGAAAGCATGGTTTGAAATTGTGTAGGAGTCTTAAGTCTAAATACGACGGAAATCAATCAAAGAGGGGGATACAGAGAAATGGAAGTATAGAGGGAGAGAAAGAAGAGAGGCAATAAGATTATGAAATTTTAATTTGATACTTTTTTATGTGGTAGGGAAAAGATAATGCACTACGGAAAAGACAAACATAAAAACACTGATTTTAATATTTATTATAAGACCCAAAATTTGGGCTAATGCACTTGATTAGTACAAAACCACCCCTTAAATGATCCTCAATAGATTAATTAGACAATATAAAAATGATCAAATCAAACCATATCGACCATGAACATAACATTCCTCAGGGCCTCTTGCTTATGCTTCTTCCTGATGGTGACACGATCATCACTAAAATCTCCATTTCCATCTTTGTTCGTGATATTCTTGTTACTATCATTATTATTCGTCATCTCTGGAAAGGAAGAAAGGAATTGTCTTTTAGCTTGAGAAATTGATGATCTGATATCATTACCAATCTTTGTATGCTGGTTGATAGAACGAAGAGCATAATTCCATCTGCAAAAGCCTTGATCTTTCAAAACTTCTACTACTGCCATGCTAGTCGCTACTATCCATGCTTTACTACCCATTGAACTTGTAAAACTCATTTCTTTTGACTGAGTTGATATAATTTCGTATGTATTGAAAGTTTGAAGCTGCTAAACTAGAAATGATTGTCTGATATTCATTGATGGAGAAGAAATGTCCATATATACTAAAAAGCTAAATGTGCGGACAAGACAACAGTATTTTCCTTTTGGCTTTTGCAAGTGGTTTTAAGCGGATCCGCCGTTTGATTTTGGATCTTTAGGAATATCTTGGATTCCTTAATCCTTAGTTTAGTAATAATTAGACTTGAGACCTACTCCGAAATGATGGAGGACAGGTGCATGTGTGTCTTTGTTTTACAGTCTTCCTTGTCCCTTTGCCTCACCAACACGGTTGAGAGCATATTGACTGTAATATCCTTCGGTTGTTTCGATCTTTTTCTACGAGTCTATGATACATTGACACATGTCACATGTGAGGTTAGTGTTCGTCCTTCGTGTAATTGAACCATACTTGTAGAAGGCGGAAACAGGTTTCATAGCCGCGGTTTTCTATATAAATCAGTAGATGGGAATCTCTCCTTTTGTTAGTTTTATTATTACTGGCCCATCGTTTTGAGGTTTCATGTGCTGAGCAGGTAACTCGGGCAATACTCAGTGATCAGCTTTACCAACGAGTCAAATATATTTCCTAATGGTCGTCTTGTTAACAAATATATTGCCTACAACATTCTTCGAGATTTGCACTTGATGATGAGATTTCATCCGCCGGATGATTCTACAATTTTCTCGAGATGTGTTCTTAATGGAAGTTGTGATTTCTTATGATGAAATATCAACCGTTGGATGATTCAGTAGTATTCTTCGTGATGCGTTCCTGATGGACGAGGAACTTCCAGCTGCTTGATGAATCAGCTCTCCTAAAGTTTTGGCTCTCAAAGAATTGTTGATGATTGAAAGTGGGGGTACCCACAAAGACAGTCAAATGCCTCAATGAGTAAGAGTTTATGAGTAATTTGCGTTACCTCCCCTGGCAAAGATTATAATTTGAGTTACATCCCCTACAAAGATTAAATTAGCAAAACCTCTTTCGTCGTGTATTCTGTCCAAAGATTCTGTTATGTGCCACGTAAGACATGTATGCGTGGCAGATCCATTATGAGTTTTGTAAATGATAACATTACCCTCTTAGCTCAGGTCTTCTCTTCACACAACCCTAGTTTCACAAGCAAGATCTCTCGCCGGCTAACCATCGAACCAACGGAAAAGAAGAAAAAATATAGTTGCATTATTTGATGAAGATGATTAGTAAATGTAAAAGGAGATTCAATCTGAGATGGAAGCAAAGAATGGTTCGTTTTGAAATCCCAATGAAATTTGAAGATTAAGGTTGTTTTGTGACCAGGACTTGGATGTAGAAAGATGGGTCAAAGCTTAAACAGGATCAGGAAGAATGGGTTTCTTTGAATTCGACTTTGATGATTGATGGTTTTGAAATCGAGACATAACTATAAAGATTTTTTGCTATAGCAGTTAAAAGGAGATGTTGATGTTGTTGATTTGGGAATTTATGAAGTTTCAAAAGAGACGATGGGTTCGATTGAGGTGTTGTCGTGATTCAAGAAATTCTGGTGAGTACTCTTCTCAAAGAAATTGGCATTACCTCACCATTTGGTAATTTCTCAATCGTTTTTCATCCAATTCAATAAATTCTTTGGGGTTATTTTTTTATTTTCACTTTGCATCTACCCGTGGTGATAAACTGTGAATTTGAGGAAGAGTTATAATGGTTTTGTGAAGGAACTGAAAATTTGGGGGCTTTCAATTTTAAGATGAAATAGGTACCTACACGTGATGTCTGTTCAAAATTTCTTCTAGTTTTTCCTCAATCAGATGATTTATAACTTACTTCAAGACGTTACTGTCAATCGTATGATGTCGGGTATAATTGTCGATTGCGAGAGATTATAATCTAATGGAACATCTGTTGCAAGTATCTTAAGATGTACCATCTAATGGAATTTTTTTATCTTTGCGTTTGTAGCTTGAATTGGGTACTATTTGGCCGAAAATACAGGATATAACGGTGAAGGATAAAAGAACATTTTCAGTGAGTATTTAGGGCACGTGTAAATATGTAATGATCTAATCCCAGATGATTGATTTCAAACCATTCATCAATTTTAATTATTTCTGATCATAAGATCAAACTCATTATATTGCAACACGTGGTAAGTTTCTATTTAAGCTAAAGGGTATTATAGGCTCTCTTTTTTTAAATTTAAGATATTATAATGACACACTTGCATTGACACGTGTATAATTTTGCCACGTGTATATTTTTGCTGAGTCAACTAACTTGAAACGAACAGAATTGTTAACGAGATGAGGTTTTACTAATTTCATTTATGTAGGGGAGGTATCGCAAATTACCAATCTTTACGGGGGAGGTAATGAAAATTACCCCAAGAGTTTACTGCAGGTTTATGGGGAGAGAATAATTAGAAAATGTGTACATTTCCAGTTGGAATTCTACCTTTATTTATAGGTTGTAGAGGAATTGTATCCAATTCAATAATCATCTGGATACATTTTGACTATGTATCTAGACCAAATAGTTTCCAGGTTTATCCTAATCCAAACCAATTCCCCATTTTCTAGGGATATCTAACCTTCAGGTTTGAATATTTACCTGGTATTCTCAGTAACTGATTAGGGATCTATACCTTCCATATTTGAATATGTACCTGGTCTTCTCAGTAACTGATTCACCTATATCTAGGGATACAATGTATCTAGTCATTGTGTGTAGAAGGATAATTGTTGACTGGGCTATAACCATATTTTTTTATGCAAGGGCCAAATACTTACCTTGCATAGAATTATTGGGCTGAGGCACTTGTAAGGACCCTCAAGCTCGTCAACACTATTTGACTGGTCTAGCGATGATCAAGAGACGATTTAGCCGCTAAGGACTCGATTAGTTTAACACATTCGTTAATTAATAGAAATTAATCTAACAATAATATAGATACGAAACTAGTACCGTTAGATAGATCTCGAAAAGTTACGCGAAATGGACTACTCGAACGTGTTATTCGGATACCTAACGAAGGAGGAATCATCGAAATTGTGTAAAGGGAAAAATGGTCTTTTTGCTTTAAGACCGACCTGGCTGCCCTCATCCAGAGCACTGGGTGCCTCAGTAATTTTGGTTGGCCTTATCCCCAGCCGAACCGAGAATATAAACTCGCCATCTTTTCCTTTCTCCTTTCTCCTTCATTCTTCTTTTCTCTTCTTCTCTTCCCGTTCCTCTGGCGATTCGGAGAAGTGATTCAGAGATCGTGATATCAAAAAGAAACCTAGGGGAAACTTTGAGAACTGATTGTTGGTGATGGTGCTGATGTAGATTAGCTCTGGAAGATGAGAAAATGTTGATGCTGCTGTAAATTAGAAGTTAGAGTTTCGATTTAGGTTCAAGATATGGAGGAATTAGTTAATTAGAGGAGGATTTGGGTAGTTGGTAATGAAGAACAGAGGGGGTTGGTGTTTATTGAAGTTGTGAAGCTGATTCAGTGATGAATTGAAGAGTTAGGGTTTTGTTCAAATTCAGAGAACAATTGAAAGGCGAAATTGATGTTCTAAGGAAGTGATTAGAGATGGGTATGATGTGAATTAGAGTATTGATTGAAGCAGGTTTGTGCTAGCAGTGAAGATTGATTCAATTTATGGGTTAGGTTTTCAGTTCTTCCCCAATTTGAGAAACTAGGGTTTTAGTAATGAAATTAGGCTTGCATGGGATTGGTGGATAAGGGTTGTTGTTAAGTTGATGTTGTTGAGTCGTTTTGTGTGAAGTGGTCGTTGAATTTAGAGTTCATGGGTTGAACCACAATTGGTGGAGAAGAGTCTGGAATCTATGTTTGAGGTAATCTCCTCTTGCCAAATAGAATTGAATCGAATTTCATTCATTTCGAATTATTGAATTTGATTAATTGTTGTATGTACATTGAATTGATGTTTTGTATGGATTGAAGTTCTTTTGGATAGTTGTTAATGGTGTTGAGAACTAGAATAGATTTTGTTGATTGAATTGAAGTTTGAGTGTGCTGGAATTGGAGTTGTTAGGGTTTGGATAGCTATGAATAATGAATTTGAGCTGGCTATGGTTGTAGTTAATGTGGAGGAAATATTGTTCTGATAAGACTTAGATGAATGAGTTGAGGTTTAAATGAATGAATGAATGAACTAGGGGATTGTATGAGTTGTTCTGGTGCTATTGAAGTGATAGATCATTGAATTAATGGTGGTGATGTTGAGTTGGTGCAGGTGGAATGAGAAAGAGAATTACATGTTGTGTTGATGATGATTTGTGGAACTGTTAGTGTTAGTATTCTCAGGTGCAGGGCTGACTGGTTGTTGCAGGAATAAGTAGACTGCCTGAAATGGCAATGATGTTGCTGTTGTGATGTTTTACTGTTGAGTTGAATGGCAGTGACAGGAATGGGAGAAGTTGAGTTTAATTGAACTGGTAGAAACTCAGGTTGAAGGTATGGTGGTACCTGAATTAAAGTTTAGAGGATATGAAGATTGTAACTCTAAAGTTAATGTGATTGTATGTTTAGTAGAGGAGTTACAGCTAGGAATGGTGAAGTATTTGTATAGTTGTGTTGTTTGAACTGAACTAGAGATACTGTTGATGTTAACAGATTTGATTGAGAACCAAGAATAAGAAATGGAGAGTGTAATTTAGTTGAGCTAAAGGTTTACAATAGAAGTTAGAAATACATTTGTTGGGTATGAGTCTGTGTTGTGTTTTGATGTTTGGAATAGAAGTTTAACTTAGGCAATTGGCCTATTAGTCATCCCAGTCAGTCTAGATGACTTACCTGACTTGGGTATCTGACTGAGTTGAATCGGTTTGACTCAAAACCGGCTCTGTGAGCCAAAACCAGACTTGACCTTGACCGAGTTAACCATTTGACTAGACCTGTTGACCGGGACTTGACTTGATCTTGGACTTTGATTATGGACTTGACTTACGTTGACTGTTGGTTGAACCCGTTGACCGTTAGTGACTGTCAGTTGACTCAGTTGGACCAGACCTTTTGTCAACGGGCCGGTTTGATAGGTCGGGCCGGAGTGAGCCCGCGGGTCATGGGCTTGGGCTTAGGATCAGTGCTTCTTAGTTAGACATTGTGGACCCTTTATGGTCCGAATTAGCCTTTGGTTTCTTCTACAAGGTTATATATATTCATAAGACTTATCTAATGAACTATAGAACCAACCCAATTCAATAAGTAAACTCTTAGATATGCTAAAGGTAGAAATTGTAAAACCATAAATGGGTTTAGAACTATTAGATAGTTTACCTAGCCTTAAATCGGAACCTGTATAATTATTGTGTGAGCCTTTTGGCTAAGCTCTTGGAGTGTTTGTGTGATTAACAGTTGGTATTATTAACAATGATCGAATCAAAGGATGAAGCAGTGGATTGTGGATTTCGAGGTAGACATGGTTTGCCTACAAAAACAGGTGGGAACTCTGTAACCTTCTTGGAATCATTAAGCTTTCTTTTATCTGCGAGCATGATGAGACTTTACTATTTGTGTGCACGATTACATATACCTTTAATGTATTGCTTTTGTGTTCTTTTGTATGCAAAGTATGTTATATCTGCATTTACGATGTTTGTTATGAATGTGTTTGTGTTTGATATGCATTGTGAGATTTCCGGAGTGTTTGTGTTTCCCCACGGCTCTTAGCTAAGTTAAGTAAGGCGGTAAATCATCCGTCGACAATATTATGTAGTAGGGCGGTAATTCATCCGTATGCTATATTATTATATTTATTTCATTCAGTAGGGCGGTAATTCATCCGTTATGATATTATATATACTATTTTATTTGAGGGAAATCACTCGTGTGCATATTATACTTGTTTGACTAACTTTCTGATCTTGATGGTGATATTCTGAATCATGGTTTGTATGGGTACTTTGTGTGGATGATATTATTATTATTGATTAGGGTTACTCTCACGTCGTCTTCTCCAATGAGTTTGCCGAGGTTAGAGTGACACTTGTTTCATGATGCATAAATTGCTGAATGTTTAGTTTTTCTTGTTTCTTTCAATGTATCGTTTCTTTTAGAATTGTGAAGCATGTTAGTGATTACCTGAGAGTTATTTGTTTTCATTGAGCACCCTTTTGGGACGATGTGCTCACTCGTTCCCACTTCAGTTTCAGTTACCAGAAGAAATGGTGCACATGAAGATACCCATTTTCGTAGTTTAAAGCGTTACCGAACTGTGTTACATTTAGATACCTTTTGTATACGTGTATTCTTTATTTGCTATAAAATAATATACTAATAAATTAATATAATTTGAGAGTTCTTTATTTATAAATATCAAAGTGTTGGGTTTAAGTTTGGTTTTTAGTTCACTTTATGTAATTATGATTCTTAAAATCGTTAATCTGGAATTGATGCTTAAATTAGGTTGTAATCCTATTAGCTAAGCAGGTTTAAGAGTTGGGTCGTCACATCACTTGGGCCCATATCCAAACTATATGGTACAAGCAGGTCGGTTTTGAACCACCCGATATTTCATCAGGTCGGTCCGGGTCGGAGGTCGAGTTACCGACACAATCAAACTCTCATGTTAATACAAGTAAAATTCCAAACTCAGATTCATATACTTAAAAGAAGCAAAAAAACAAAAGGTTATCGGATCTTTAGTTTCTGAAATACTACAGTAAAAATGTTTTAATTTAGATGATAGAATCAAAGAAAGAATGAAGATAACAAGGTTCATTGTTGCAACTTTGGATCTTAAAACTCACCCATACCAATGACGCCGGAATCTAGTCCATCTCATTTGTAAAAATATATTTATGTGCCATAAATGCATAGAGAAGAAGATTTGACAAATGAATATAATTAATTTCGATCGAAGACAAATAGACCGGACGACTCTTGTTGATGGATGTACTTGTTAGTCCTATTATTTACTTGCTTTATCTATTGCAGTTATAACTATTACGCCTTGTAGATTCTCAAATCCATTTAATCTCACTTATATGATTGTAGTTACCTAAAATCTAAGAGAGGTTAGAAGTGGGATTCTAGGGTTTATGAAAGTGAGTTACGGGAGGTTGGGCATGAATAGTCTTCGCCTAAACCAGGCATAGTGGTCGTTCAAAGGCTGCTTCAGTCATATGAGAGCTTAGGGCTGGTCTTAGGGAGGGAAGCATATGAAGAGAGAGATCAGAGAATTCTAGGGTTTGAAGAAGAATTGCTCTGAGAGGTTATGAGAAAGATCATCATATCTTGGAGAAATAAAGGACCTATTTATAGCTGAATTCTCTAATCTCAGGTCGGTGAAGATAAGGATTGCTTTCCGTGCCATGCAGAGCAATTCTCTCGTCTCTTCAGGAATAGATAGAGATAAACTAGGTTGAGTTTATCTCATTATTCCACCTCCTTTACTCTCTTATGCGGTGAGAAATACGCCGGGTATTTCTCACACGTAACCGCCAGACCAAAACCCTAATTGTTATCCCCCATTTGTGTGAAGCTGAGTCAGCCTTTGTGATGATGTGTTGAGAGAGAGTGAAAAGACGAGGGTACCCAAATACACCACAATCTTTTATTTTGATCACAACCTATACAAGACCCACTGTGTATAAACCTCTTGGAGCAACAATCACTCAAGGAATATTTCAACACAGTGTCCACTTGAAATAGGGTTAGTCCGAACTGGCCTAACACGTGAATAATTATATCAGACAAGTGGAGAAATCCAATACACTTTGTGTGATCGTCTATAGATATGAAATCGAGACAATACAACAACAAAGTGTTCACTTGATAATAGTACGGTATAACAGAAACCTTATAAGATAAATATCAAGTGCCTAGTTAACATACAAGTGAAATTACTTTAGTTATAATATAAAAACAATTATAATGCGGAAATAAAGTAAAGTACACACCAGAATTTTGTTAACGAGGAAAACTACAATCTTGTAGAAAAACCCTGGGACCTAGTCTAGATTTGAATACTCAATGAATTAAGACGCTACAAAAAGTAAACCTGCAACTTCGTGTAGACAATACTAAGTAAACTAAAATCCTAGTTACTCAGCTTCAGCAATATTCTTGTCTTGACAATATCTAGCAGAACTGAAGTTCTCAATAGATATTTGATACCAGATATCCTAGCAGAACAGGAGTTCTCTTTAGGACTAAATCTAGTATATATTTTCTTAATGAATCACAACAACTTCTTCTTCAAATCTTCAAAGTCTTCAATCTTCGATTTAATCTTCAAAGTAACGACCTGCAAAAGCAAACTTGATTCCTTATTGATTTGTCGCACAGATCGGAGTCTGTTAACAATGGCAAATCAATGAATCTATCTTACGGATCTAGAAAAACTTAGATCCGTAGAAACTTTAAATCTTTGATCTAGTTTGAGTGAGCCTTATATCAGAAGAGAAGGTTCTCAAGAATAAACAAACTAGGTGCAATCAAAGTTCAACCACCGTTAGTCAATCAAATCAATCGAAAACACAAGATAAACCGCAATTATCTAGTTTCCCACCAACGATACTAATAAAGCTTCTCAATCCCAAAGAAGACTTTAAACTGAGTGGCCGTAAGAGATTTCGCCTAATTAGGTTACTCTCCTCTCCGAATAGGCGGCCTCACCAGTAACAACATAACCGAGGAAGTTTGCTGTCACGAAGGATTAGTTTGCTAGAAATACAAACTTCAAGTATTTATAGACATAGAAGTTTGGACACCAAGGAATTTCCAAAACCGAAAATATTCTCAAGATATGCAATATATTCCAAATTCGGTTTCCATAATTCCTGGAAATGCTCTGTCCAAAATATTGATCGAAAATCTCTTTGGAAAATCTTCAACTAGTAAATGCACATTACTAATTCCCAATTTTATAAAATAAAATTAAAAACCTTAAATAAAAGATTCTTAACTTATTTATGATTCGAGCCTGGGATTTTCTTCCTTTAGCTATCAAGGAATAACTTTGAACAATTAAACATAAGCGTTACTGCAAATGTTCAAAGTATGTCGACATCCTTACTTTGTAAGTCCTCTTTCATACTTACAATCTTGAAACCGATTTGCCACACTTCCAAACAAGTTTAGAATTGGTTCATCCGACTTTCAAGAACTATGCGATTGATCAAGAACACTCAATCACCAATCATGGGTTTAACGGTTCTACCAAAACAAGTTTCGGTTCCACCTCCATGTGAGTATTGTGCATAGTCACACTAGTTTTCCAAAATTCGGTTGACTAGGTACTAGGATAGGTTCCCCACATATATATGGTATCTAACTTGAATGTGTTGCACATGTCCATAGGATCGGTTCCCCTTTGCCTAAAAACATGTTGCACATGTCCATAGGATCGGTTCCGCCCCTTTCTGCTAAAACATGTTGCACCTCATACAAGGATCGATTCCCCTTTGTGATGTGTTGCACCTCTTACTAGGATCGGTTCCCCTTTACCCAGAGTCGGTCTTACAAAATCACAAACTCGATCATACCATCTCAGGTGATTACTTAAGATCGGTTTCACTAATAAAAGTCATACCAATACAAAAGTCAGGCCTTTGTGAATAGTTTTGCCAAGAACACAAACAAGTCATGAGCGGTTATACTAATCACACATATTGGTTGTTCACAAGATATGCAATGAATAACAATACCAATAACACCTGGCGATTTCCTTTTCGATTCACAAAACAAGTTTATGAACTTACTTCCTTAAAACACATGTAAAACATTATTTCCTAGGATGAAATCCTCACCTCATACCCATACAGAATCACAATAGCATTTAATCGATTATGTCGATGTCTTATCTACAAAGTTTAATGGTTAAGCAATAAACCTCGTATTGTATTCCTTAATACTATGTCTAACTAGAGTGTTCATGCTTTACAGTTTTGTTTTCAATCTAAAAGATTTGAAAGACACATGATAGAAATGGAACAAGTCAAGTCGTAGTTACTAACCTCAAGCTGAAAGATAATGTCTTTGTTGTCTTCAATCCATCTTCAGATCTTTGTGAGTAACTGGAGCACAATACTTATATCATTTCTAGTCTAACCTATCGAAGTTGACTATAGTTTACAACTTAAGCGACTCGAGTTTTGGAACTAAATATGACAACCAATCTTGACATACCAACGCTTGGTGGGTTCAACCGAGCAGTGCTCTAACAATCTCCCCCTTTGTCAATTTAGTGACAAAACTCTATTACATATGGATATAAACGAATTACAAACATAACTCATTCTACATACGCTAAATTCACATTTCAACAACACAATAACCTGGAGATATTCAAAAATAAATGCCGCTGTTGACATTATAATAACAAAGAATATTACTCCCCCTAAAGGTAAGATAGGTAGATTTTATCAATCCGCACGTCTTTGTTATTCCTTTGTAATGATATGTTACTCCCCCTTAGTCTATGCTTTCACTCTTTCGTTAGATAAACGTTTAAGTACCAATGTCCTTTCCCTTAGTGATACCAATCAATATAAAATCAATGCCAGTATCACTTGTTTACTCCATATATTTCTCCCCCTTTTTGTCACAAAATGACAAAGAAACGAAAAAATAAAGGACAAACCGAAAAGAATCTTACAAATCTCAAAATATACTTGCAACCTATAGAGTTAAGCACGAGGGTTCCACATACCATTTTTGATAACCAATATCAAAACCGAAACTACAAAGTAATTTTGTTTTGATATATTATCAAGGAAACAATTGCCCGAAGCAATTTTCCCTAATAGTTTTGCAAACCAAAAATCAACTAAGCACTTTAGTCTCTTAGCTAAACCGATTGTACAAATACAATTGCTTGTTCGATAAGACCAAAATAAAGATAACTCTATTTTTCTCATCAGGTTCTAATTATCCATATAACTTAGACCTTTCAGTTTTAAACAAGACAAGTACTAGGTTAGTTAACTAGTATTTCTTGTTAAGGCATTTGATTAGACTTGAATAACTGAAACCTCCACTTTGATAAGTCTAACTAATATTAGAATTAACTTAGTTTCTCTTATCCGGAATCGAATTGGACTAAACAATTCATCACGTAAACCTTTTCTTTCGTTAAGCCATAAACAATTCATACAAACCAAAATAAATCAACTTGAATGATTATTCACCTCAACCGGAAGCAATTGAAACAACATAGACATTAAAGCACCGAAATTTTGTAAGCCTAAATGATTGATACCACACAATAAAGCAAGATAACAATAGTTTTTCTTAACCGAAACCAATTGAATTACACACACATCCATACACACATAATGGAATAAAACATCAATTGTACCGAAATTTTGTTAAGCAAAAGCAATAAATATATGCAATAAAATCAGGCTTTTCTTAAACAGGAAAACAATTAACTAACAACATTGTTACCTCAAATTTCACATCCTCTTTTTCTCATTGTTTTGTCATCCTTTCGCAAAGGCATAAGAACAGCAACAACAACCTTTACCAGAGAAAGGTTGAAATGGTTTTAACTATTACGTGCCAATAGTAATAAGCTAATACCAAAGACTCATATGTATACTATATACACAACTTATGAGAAATAGATTGATAATAGTATAATCGTGACTCACATATGGGATTAATTGTCATCATCCTTTTATGATTATTTGATTAAGCAACCCAAAAGGTTAGATATGAAATTCGCTAAATCAAAAGTCACAAAATAATAAAAAGGTAACCGATATGAGACCTAATTATCTCATATAACGATGACAACATGGATCTACATTCATTTGATCAAGAACGTTTAGCACAATATTCTGAATGTCATGAGTATTGAAACTTATCATTCCGAGTGTCATCATTGTGACTATCTTTTGATACCTTCCTGGTTGTCTTTAGAGAAGACTTTGGACACCATTTAGAAATGGGTTTTACAGGAGCAACTTTGTTCTTCCTATTATTTCCTCTTGAAATCCAAGATGAATCTCTGGAGGAAACATTAGGGTAACTGAAATGTTGAAAACTCTGAGAGTTAGTCTTTTTCCAATTTGGAATATCAGATCTTGTCTTCACAAAGTTATCTCTCCTTTTATTGTTTGAGCGATAATGAGAAAACTTTGTAGAAGCCTGATAAGCAAACTTTGAACTATCATTGCAATAATTCTTTTGCTCATTTGTAGGAAAATGATGTCCTGATTTAGCACGAGAAGAATTATTGAGTTCAGCCAATTTTGCGGAAACACGTGCATCTATGGCTTTCTCATTCCTTTTACGGAATCTGCACCCCATTTCCAAGTGTCATTTATTTCCACAATAAGAGCAATGCTTAGTAACACACGAAACATGAGGCTTAGTGTTACCTCGTTGTGGATTCTCTTTCATTGGAGTTTGACGGATTTTACGTTTTTCGTCTTTTGATGAAGATGAAGGTGTTACAGATTTTTCTTTTATGGAAGAGCAATCTTTTGTTGCACTTTTTGAAGCAATTTCTTCAGCAGAGTCTTTAGGTTTTAAAAACTTTGTCTCCAGTTTAGTATTCAAAGTTTGTTTGCCTTTGTATCCCAATCCTCACGTGTCACGAGGAACTCTAGTTGACTTCAACATTGATTTAAGTTGTTTTGTGCTACTATCAAACTTTTTCAAGTCCGCTTTTAGACCCATATTTTCTTTTTCCAATGTTTTTATTTTTTAGAGAGAATTATATAGATCAACCTTAAATTTATCAATTTGAACTTTATAATCTAAAGAAATTTCAGATTCGGTAGAATTACTTACCTTAGTTTTTTTTAGGTGTAGTTGCAGGAAATCCCACAACACACCCCTCATCATATCTTGATAATAATTTCTAGATCTAAACTTATTTGATATGAAAATAGAGATGAAAATCCTAAAATTATAAATGGAGACACAAGAATTTACGTGGTTAGATCAATATGATCTACATCCACGGAGTTAGGATTTTTCACTATGATTATTGAAATTACATAAGTATTACATTGGGACTCCATTAATGAGTATTTGGAACTCTCAGTCTAGTTTTAGGGAAAGAAGATGATAAAGAAAATAAAGTCCCTCTCTAAAAAAATATCTCTCTCTTCCTAAAATTGTCCCCCCCTTTTCTCTCTCCTGCTCTCCTCTTTATATAGTGTTTACATAGTGGATGACAACTAAGTTGTCCTTTAATTTCGGATATGGCTTGCGGTAACCTCGCGATCTTGTAAATGTTAATTTCGCAAATATCTTTAATTTCGCTAAATTACCACACTTTACTCATGTTTACGCTGTTGTCGTCTATTATGTCATTCCTGTAATTATTTTACGACGTCCTCGCAATCGTTGTTGATGATATTTTCGCTGATGTGTCGTTGTTGCGATATTTGGATCCTACATCTTGCCTCTTTTTTCTTGAATATTGCTTGAAGAGCGATCTTTAAGAAAAAATCCGTTGTTGTAGTAGTCTTTGATCTTTGTTGATGAAAGAACGAGCGAAAGAATACTGGACTTGAAAAGTACGTACTTGCCTCTATTCTTTTGCGAAGTTCCGAAGCTTTGTGAAATAAATAAGAAGTATCAACCATTGAAGTATAAGAAGTATGAAGTATCCTTGAAGTATACGAAGTATGAAGTATCCTTGAAGTATACGAAGTATTCAATCTTAGAAATATAAGAAGTATCCGTCCTTGAATGCGAATAAGAAATATTGCCTTTATTCATGCGAAATTCCATTTTTGTTGAGGATTCTTGTTATTCATCAGTGAACGTCCACTTTGGAAATGATTCTTGCCGAGAAGATAAAGAACATAAAATGTTATTTCTTGGCAATCCATAGTTGCCTCTGTTCTTTATCTATGAGGGTAGAATCGTTGAGAAAATATGCGAAATAATTGTGCGAAATAACCATATTTTGCAAAATAATCACATTCTGAGAAATTCTGACTCATTCTGCGAAATTATGAATACCTCTGCGAAATTATGAATAATTCTTCGAAATTATGAATACCTCTGCGAAATTCTGAATAATACCCTGAGAGATTCTGAATAATACTTCTTTTTTATTTTCGCTGTCTCAGACTCATTTCCATGTATACATTCGCAAACGTATTTGTTTACATATAATCATTTTCGCAAGCTTATTTGCTTACTCACTTTCTTATGTGGTCTTATTTTGCCTTCCTAGTTAAAGGTCTTATTTTGCCACCTCTTGTCATTGCGACAAAATCGCAGGACGTCTTTACACTTTCATGTAAAGACCCATTGATCTTGCCTTATCATTTCTTTAGTATTGTTGCCTCTGCAGGATATTTTTGTTGCGACAATATGACAGGCCTAGAAATTCTTGCGAATATGAAGCCCCATGACATTGTCGTTTTGCGACGAAATCGCATGACGTCTTTACACTTTCATGTAAAGACCCATTGATCTCGTCTTACCCTCGCGTTTTGTATTATTGCCTCTTCAGGATCATCGCACAAATATGACAAGCCTAAATTTTCTTGCGAAAATAAAGCCTCATGACATTTGCGTCTTAAGACACTTATCAGCTCCCTAATGGAGGGTGCCGCCCTTATCATCTCCATGGTTGCCCCTTCAAGGAGGCGTACATCGGCCATACAAGACTAGCTCCTCCCATCCGGTCTTAACAACAACCAGTTGTTTTCGCAGCCTCTTATCCCTTATACCTATAGGGCTTATGGTTACGAGACTGCACCCTAAGTGGAGTTTTCTTCGGGGCCGAGTGCAGCATACGCCAAGACTTGCCAAGAATGGCCGAGACACTTCAAATGCCCCAGGCACTCTTGGCTCAACCGTGTACCTTGGCACATTGATCATGTGCTGACTCCTTAGAAGAGACCCTCGGTCGTCCAACCAGGGTATAACCTTATATATATAGTTGGAAATCTAAGGTACCTCTCCTGGATGGGCTTTATTGACCCCAAATCTCCATGACTCAGGTTCGAGGGGCGGTGTAACCTTTTCCCTGAGCCACGTTTACAGATACCCCCTTACATGACGCACTTTAGGTACATTGCCTCTTACGAAATTTTATTCGCGAACTAGGGTGTACGCCATGAAGGTTCGTCCCATTCTGATTATTTTGTCAATTCTTTTGTATATGTAATAGGTACCCCCTACTATGACGCACTTTAGGTACATTTGCCTCTTGTGAAATTTTGATTTCGCCATAGTAGGTTCGCCTCTTTCTGATTATTCTGTTGATTCTTCTGCATATAAGCTCTTTTGTAATTTCGCTGATCCTTGATAATCTCTTGTCATTTTCTGTGCGAAATTTTCGCATGTCTTCATTCTTCCATTCTTTTCTTCATTTCGGTCATTTCTTTTATTCATTCTTTCATTCTCATATCTTCATGTTAAATATCATATCATTTGAAGCAAAGTAAATATTCAAGAGAAATATATAAATTGATCTGCGAGATTTTTCTCGAATCTTTAAAATCTTTAGGATCTTTGTAATTTAGAAATCTTTGAAATCTTTGTAATTCTTTATAATTTTGAAATCTTTGCAATCTTTGAAATCTTGAAATCTTTGTAATCTTGAATCTTTGTAATCGTGCGAATGTATCGCTTTCTTTTAAATCAAATCAAAAATCTTTTATTTTTTGTAAGTAAAATGTTCTAGGAAAGTGGTACTTAGCTTTCATGTGATTGTCTGTTGTTGTCGTCTCTTGCGAAGTATATGACTTGCTTGCGAAATTGGCATCCTTGAAATGTATGAATGTCGCACAAAGAAATGTAATTATCGCGCAGCAAAAAGAAGTGTGAGAAATGAGATTTGAACCCTTGACCTGCCTCTTGCATATTCTCGCACCATATCAACTGTGCTAACCCTCTCTTGCGAAATAATCATCAACTCTCTTTTGCCTCTTGTTTGCGAAATAAACGCACAATATCGAAGTTCAACGTTATCTTCTCCCTTATCAGCCTAGTAAAAAAAATATGTTAAAAATAAAGAGTGAGGTGACATTTGATCTCGCAACTCCAATCTCTCTGGGTACTCCAGTGACCATCTGTTCTGGCTTGTGTTTGTGTTGTTGCGGTTTAATTCACACATGTTATCATTTTGTTCTGGCTATTTGCATAAACTTTCTCTTCGTACTTTCTTTTTTCTTCTCCTGTTGCTTAGGTTCATAAAATATGATCATCTCTGAGTCTTGTCTTTCATCTGTTCATTTTTGTTCTTCTTTTGGTCACTGATGTGATATCATTGCACTGGTTTCTTGAGGGAGATCTTTTCGAGCTGCTCTCTTCTTTGTTGCGTCTTATCTCTGTCATCAAGATACTATGCGTTTTATCCTCCCCTTGTTTGCTCTTTATGTTGCCTCTTGTTTGCAGCTTTAATCTGATGTCGCCTTTTCATCTTCTTTCAATTTTGCCTCTATTGTTTCGATAATCTCCATTGGAGAAAAATGGATTCACTCTTCGTTTTCATTGATCTCTACTTTCTTTTTTCAACACCCTCTTCATCTCTTTCCTTTAAGTCCTCCCTTCCTTCCTCTTCGCATGAATTATCAACTGGTGTTTCATAGCTAAACGTTGCGAATGGCTGGTGTTTCATTCCTTCGCAGATGTTGCGAATGGCCGGCGTTTCATTCCTTCGCAGATGTTGCGAATGGCTGATGTTCCATTCCTTCGCATAAACGTTCAAATATCTCTTTTCTTGCTGCTGGTAATGTTAGTTGTCTCCAACTTTTTTGCATGTCAGTTTCTTTTTCTTCCACCCTTAGTTGTGCTCAGCTTTGTGAGAGCGTATATTACTGCAAATAAAAGATCAATTAATTGAGCAATAATCTAATAGAAGACGTGAGACTTGATGTTTCTATCTTCGTTTGCCGAATCAAATTTGTTCTCCTTCTTGACTGAGCTGGACTTCCCTTTTGGCTGTGTAGCTTATCAACTAATTGGTGTTTATAGTTGAGTTTACATCTTCGCTATATACTGGTTGTTCGCTGATGATTATACTTCTGAATTGGTAGCTGTTCCGAATAGGTGGACGAAGTGATATATTTGAATCTCGCAGGTAGAATCTCGCAGAACTTCGCTAAAGAAGTAACAAAGCCCTTATCTGGGATTCGGAGAGTGACGATACTTCCCTTTTGGATGTGTTTATTGGCAAGAACTAATGAATTGACTTGCTGAGATTGGGGCAGAAAATTGACTTGTTTTGTTCTGAGCTTGAATGTGTTGCCTTTTGTTTTCATACGGTCCTTTAGCTAAACGTTTGCCTCATTTTCCTTTTGTTCTGAGCTTGAGGTTTTATTTTCCTTGCCGATATTTCTCCCCTAGGATTCCTGCGAACTGACTTTCCGGGTCTTGGATATGAATTGGTTTATTCGCAACTGTTTGCTTTTTCTTCGCAACCAGTTGATGCTTCATCAAACCACTATGACAGTTTTAGTTTGCTACGATGATTATACGTGCTCCCAAGTTGTCATCTTTCTTCCCTTCGAATTTCCTTGACTGGTGGCTAATTGCTTCTTGTCTCGTTGATTGTCTTTTTGGGTTATCACTCTTCTTTGGTTTCTCCCGAAGTAGATGAATCTTTTCATCGAATTATAACCAATCATCTTGTGTCATTTGTTGATGATGATCAGGCGAAGTTAGTTTTTGTTCCTCACGAAATGTGCCTTACCTTACTTCCTGTTCATTTACAGCTGGAGTTGGGTCTGGTAACAAAGTATACATTATTTCTCTTGTTGTTTCGCTGGTGATGCGTTTATGTAGGTACCCAATCACTTCGCTGCCAACAATTTGTGTGTGTCCTCTTCTTCGATGATAGCAATCCTATTGCAACTTCTGGTTTTGCCGAAAACCAATTGTCGAGAAGTTCATTGTTCTATGGCTTGCTGTGAAGCTATGGCTCCCAAAGCTATGAGATTCTTGATCCCTTTCTAGGCATTACTACCGAGAATTGATTCTTGTTGTGCTTCGCTGTAAATAATCAAATCGAAAGAGAAGTTAGACCTGCTTTGTTGTGCTGTCATTGTATTGACGAGTAAATCTGTAAACCAAATCGAAATTTCAGCATTCAATATTTTCGAAATCTGTTAATTTGGTTTTTAAAACAGAATTTGGTTATTGGAAATCTGATAAAGGTTTTTTTTTTTTCATGAAAATCCTTCCCCAAAATTTGACGTCTTAACCTCCGGATCTAAACATAAAATAGAACAACAGGTTAGAGATTTGTCCTTTTGACACTAAATCGTTGATGAAGACTCATTTCGTTTCATTCCCATGAAGATTTCTTCGGATCTGCTCTTGTTCTCCAGTTAGTTGATATCTCTGAACAATTGACGATGTTTATCTTTCCAACTGGGGACGTGAATACTTCTTTGAAACTTCCTATTTCGCACTTGAAGTCTAAAGATCGGTGAGATTTGTTGATGATTATAGCTAAACCTTTCCGAATTTCTCTTGAATTAACAAGAAGGTAAGATAAATCCTTTATGCTTCTCCCTATTTCTAGCGCCAAAATGTAGTTGCAGGAAATCCCACAACACACCCCTCATCATATCTTGATAATAATTTCTAGATCTAAACTTATTTGATATGAAAATAGAGATGAAAATCCTAAAATTATAAATGGAGACACAAGAATTTACGTGGTTCGATCAATATGATCTACATCCACGGAGTTAGGATTTTTCACTATGATTATTGAAATTACATAAGTATTACATTGGGACTCCATTAATGAGTATTTGGAACTCTCAGTCTAGTTTTAGGGAAAGAAGATGATAAAGAAAATAAAGTCCCTCTCTAAAAAAATATCTCTCTCTTCCTAAAATTGTCCCCCCCTTTTCTCTCTCCTGCTCTCCTCTTTATATAGTGTTTACATAGTGGATCACAGCTAAGTTGTCCTTTAATTTCGGATATAGCTTGCGGTAACCTCGCGATCTTGTAAATGTTAATTTCGCAAATATCTTTAATTTCGCTAAATTACCACACTTTACTCATGTTTACGCTGTTGTCGTCTGTTATGTCATTCCTGTAATTATTTTACGACGTCCTCGCAATCGTTGTTGATGAGATTTTCGCTGATGTGTCGTTGTTGCGATATTTGGATCCTACATTAGGTTTTCCAACTTTGTATGTAGTTTCCTTTCTCGATCATGACTTTCTTCGATTTTCTCTCTGTAATTTCTCATGGCTCCAAGATAATCTCGCTCATTGCTGATAATCTCTATATCCTTATACAGATCATCAAGTTCCTTTTTCAATCTTTAATTCTCTTCACGAAGATCACAGTCGAGTGCCTTTGGCTCTGGAGTTTCTCGATCATCACCTTTTTGTTTTATGTATTCTTCCAAGACTTCAAGATAAGTTTGACCATTGCTTACACGTTTTATATCCTTATATAGAATATCAAGTTCCTTTTTAAGACTTTCATTCTCTTTGCAAAGTTTATCACATTCAAGTGCCTTTGACTCTAAATTTACTTCAGTATCCTTTTCAGGTGTGCATTCAACAGTTGCATGAAAAGCTTTGTTCTCTTGATCCTTGGAACAATTAGAGCTAACATCATTATTTTGTTCTCTATTCTCTACACATTTCTGTGTTTTTTGATAAGGAGAAGATGCATCTTTAGAAGAACTCCTTTTCTTTTGTCTTAATAACTTTATAAATTGTCATGTGGTTGTATCGACACTACAATTCTCAGTTTTTGTATCCGAAGAACAAGTCTTAGTTACAGCTTTAAGGGTAATACCCTCTTCATTCTTGAATTGGTATTCAAGGTCAAATATTTTAAATTTACCAACTAGGGCGCTTCTAGATAGTGTGGAAATATCATTTGCTTCCATGATGGCATGCTTTTTAGATTCGTATCTTGTTGGTAAAGACCTTAGAGTTTTACACATAATATCTTTATCTGAAATAGTTTTTCCTAAAGCGTAAAAGGCATTCACTATTTCAGAAAGTTTTTGATCAAACTCATCAAAGGTATCGTTTTCATCCATACGAAGGTTTTCCCATTTAGAAGATAGGGTTTGAAGCCTAGCTTCTTTTTCAGAGGCATTCCCTTCAAATACGATATTAAGAATATCCCAAGCCTCCTTTGATGTTTTACACCTAGTTACATGATGATGGAGGTCTCGAGTTACAACATGGATAATAGCGTTCAATCCATTGGAATTTTGCTTCGAAAGCAATTTTTCTTCATTATGGAATTCATTCAATTCCTTTAGTCTAAACTCAGTGGTAGAGTTGTTGACCAGTACTTTTGGGTGTTCATACACATCAATAACTAAAACCCAAGTGTTAAAGTCATGAGATTGAAGAAAAGACTGCATAGCCATTTTCCACCATAGATAGTTTGAGCCATCAAACCCTGGTGGTACGTTAACTGAATCAACCATTTGATTCAAAACTTATAGGTTGGATCACGCCAAACACAGATTGTTAGATATTTTCGTGTTTGCCTGCTCTGATACCAATTGAAAAGACGAGGGTACCCAAATACACCACAATCTTTTATTTTGATCACAACCTATACAAGACCCATTGTGTATAAACCTCTTGGAGCAACAATCACTCAAGGAATATTTCAACACAGTGTCCACTTGAAATAGGGTTAGTCCGAACTGGCCTAAAACGTGAATAATTATATCAGACAAGTGGAGAAATCCAATACACTTTGTGTGATCGTCTATGGATATGAAATCGAGACAATACAACAACAAAGTGTTCACTTGATAATAGTACGGTATAACCGAAACCTTATAAGATAAATATCAAGTGCCTAGTTAACATACAAGTGAAATTACTTTAATTATAATATAAAAACAATTATAATGCGGAAATAAAGCACACTCCAGAATTTTGTTAACGAGGAAAACTACAATCTTGTAGAAACACCCCGGGACCTAGTCTAGATTTGAATACTCAATGAATTAAGACGCTACAAAAAGTAAACCTGCAAATTCGTGTAGATAATACTAAGTAAACTAAAATCCTAGTTACTCAGCTTCAGTAGTATTCTTGTCTTGACAATATCTAGCAGAACCGAAGTTCTCAATAGATATTTGATACCAGATATCCTAGCAGAACATGAGTTCTCTTTAGGACTAAATCTAGTATATATCTTCTTAATGAATCACAACAACTTCTTCTTCAAATCTTCAAAGTCTTCAATCTTCGATTTAATCTTCAAAGTAACAACCTGTAAAAGAAAACTTGATTCCTTATTGATTTGTCGCACAAAGCGGAGTCTGTTAACAATGGCAAATCAATGAATCTATCTTACGGATCTAGAAAAACTTAGATCCGTAGAAACTTTAAATCTTTGATCTAGTTTGAGTGAGCCTTATATCAGAAGAGAAGGTTCTCAAGAATAAACAAACTAGGTGCAATCAAAGTTCAACCACCGTTAGTCAATCAAATCAATCGAAAACACAAGATAAACCGCAATTATCTAGTTTCCCACCAACGGTACTAATAGAGCTTCTCAATCCCAAAGAAGACTTTAAACTGAGTGGCCGTAAGATATTTCGCCTAATTAGGTTACTCTCCTCTCCTAATAGGCGGCTTCACCAGTAACAACATAACCGAGGAAGTTTGCTGTCACGAAGGATTAGTTTTCTAGAAATGCAAACTTCAAGTATTTATAGACAAAGAAGTTTGGACACCAAGGAATTTCCAAAACCGAAAATATTCTAAAGATATGCAATATATTCCAAATTCGTTTTCCATAATTCCTGAAAATGCTCTGTCCAAAATATTGACCGAAAATCTCTTTGGAAAATCTTCAACTAGTAAATGCACATTACTAATTCTCGTTTTCCTAAAATAAAATTAAAAACCTTAAATAAAAGATTCTTAACTTATTTATGTTTCGATCCTGGGATTTTCTTCCTTTAGCTATCAAGGAATAACTTTGAACAATTAAAGATAAGCGTTACTGCACATGTTCAAAGTATGTCGACATCCTTAATTTGTAAATCCTCTTTCATACTTACAATCTTGAAACTGATTTGCCACACTTCCAAACAAGTTTAAAATTGGTTCATCTAACTTTCAAGAACTATGTATCAAGAACACTCAATCACCAATCATGGGTTTAACGGTTCTACCAAAACAAGTTTCGGTTCTACCTCCATGTGAGTACTGTGCATAGTCACACTAGGTTTCCAAAATTCGGTTGACTAGGTACTAGGATCGGTTCCCCATATATATATGGTATCTAACACATGTCCATAGGATCAGTTCCCCTTTGCCTAAAAACGTGTTGCACATGTCCATAGGATCGGTTCCCCTTTCTGCTAAAACATGTTGCACCTCATACAAGGATCGATTCCCCTTTGTGATATGTTGCACCTCTTACTAGGATCGGTTTCCCATTATCCAGAGTCGGTCTTACAAAATTACAAACTCGATCATACCATCTCAGGTGATTACTTAAGATCGGTTTCACTAATAAAAGTCATACCAATACAAAAGTCAGGCCTTTGTGAATAGTTTTACCAATAACACAAACAAGTCATGAGCGGTTATACTAATCACACATATTGGTTGTTCACAAGATATGCAATGAATAACAATACCAATAACATCTTGCGATTTCCTTTTCGATTCACAAAACAAGTTTATGAATTTACTTCCTTAAAACACATGTAAAACATTTTTTCCTAGGATGAAATTCTCACCTCATACCCATACATAATCACAATAGCATTTAAACGATTATGTCGATGTCTTATCTACAAAGTTTGATGGTTAAGCAATAAACCTCGTATTGTATTCCTTAATACTATGTCTAACTAGAGTGTTCATGATTCTTAGTTTTGTTTTCAATCTAAAAGATTTGAAAGACACATGATAGAAATGGAACAAGTCAAGTCGTATTTACTAACCTCAAGCTGAAGGATAATGTCTTTGTTGTCTTCAATCCATCTTCAGATCTTTGTGAGTAACTGGAGCACAATACTTCTATCATTTCTAGTCTAACCTATCGTAGTTGACTGTAGTTTACATATTAAGCGACTCGAGTTTTGGAACTAAACATGACAACCAATCTTGACATACCAACGCTTGGTGGGTTCAACCGAGCAGTGCTCTAACAGAGAAATATTCTCTTTATCCGAGTTAACCAAGATAGAGAGATATTCTCCGATCTATATGAATGACTAGGATGAGTCACGTAAAAAGGCATGAGATGCCTCAAAATTCGCATGGAGAGTCTGAAAATGAGACTCGATTCCTACATGAGGCTCGTGCCTATCATGGGGAATATTCAGCCTTGTCTGAGATTTCCTGAGAGATTTGAATCTCTCTGAGAGTTTGTGGAGAGATGTGAATCTCTCTGAGATTTCGAGGAGAGATTTGAATCTCTTTGAGAGTTTGGCTTACTTTTCTTTGACCAGCGTATCTTGCAGAGATGTGCTAGGGATCAATTGTGTACGTATTTATGGGGCCAACATGACCAGTGTATCTCAGAAGGATGTTCTAGGAATCTGTCGAAAGGGCCCAGAGGTAGAATAACCGGTGTATCTCGTGGGGATGTCCTAGGAATTATTCGCAAACCTCTGTAAGTTGAGTCAAAGCATAGAGTAGACATGACTAGTGTATCTCGCGATGATGTACTAGGAATCAGTCCTTGACCTCAAATAGGATGAGTCGTTCTTACAGGAGACTTGTGATGAGTGCCAAATAGTGCATATTTATACACCTTTTTATTGGCATTTTACTCATCTTTTGCGGGATGTTTTCTTTGTTTTCAAGAATAAATATTTGTATTAATTAATTTTGTGTTTTAGGTAATAAATAAAGTTCGCAAAGCCTGGAGTCAAACATCTATGGAGTAAGTTGAGTCAAAGACATGGGCTAGAGTAGACATGACTAGTGTATCTCACATCATGTCTTGATGATGTACTAGGAATCGAAGCCTTTCCATCCTTGACCTCAAATAGGATGAGCCTCACCACCGTTCACAACCCAAAGAGCCCCTAGTTCTAGAGACTCTCAACCCTAGAGGCTATGTGAGAGATAAATATATCTCCGCACGAATTGACGGGAGAGATCGATTAAGAATTCGATTTTGGAATTAGGGTTTGGCAATTTTGTCATGTATAAATAGCGGTGATGGGTGTTGATAGAAAGCATGGGCTGGCAGTGCTTCAATTAGGTTTAATTTTGTTCTTTTACGCATCTATTGTGTTTAAAGAACTATCTTGAATGATTAAAATTATAATTATGTCTTCATGACTCACAATGGATGTCTTGCATCCATTATCTCGTCGCACAATAGCTAATTCCATTGATGTAATTAGACAACTAGGAATAACATGGAGAAACCCCTTAGATAGGTGGTGGATTTCTTATCAATCACGGGACAAGAAAGCTTCGTCTCGAGTTGAGTGAAGACATCTTTTTTGCCTTAGCTTAGGATCACATTTGTGGTTGTCTATTACTTGCACTTGTTGAATTTCGGTTGAAGAAGCCTTAGATCACACATAAGCATCCCATTTCCCGTGGATCGACCCGTGTACTTGCCGCGTCTCAGATAGACGCCGTGCACTTGCGGTTTATCATAACTTGGCGCGTGCCTGTGTTCATTGGCTCACTTCTTTGTTTTTTTTTCTTTACCCCCGTATATATGCATTTGCATCATAGTGCAACCGAGCTTTTGGTTTGGAGGTCTCATTTTGCATACATCATCTTACTTTTGCATATTTTTGCTTGTAATCATCCTATTTTTCCATTTTAACATCTTTGTTTCTCCATATTTTTGCTCGGCAAGTTTGTTGAATCTCATCACATTTTTGCTCATTTAATTTGCCTTTGGCACTTTAGCGTGCCGATTTGAAGACGATTTATAGCTTAGCCGCTTTGTTCTTGCTTTGGTGGTTGGCCTTTGAGCATCACCAAACCCCAATTTAGTCCAATCCCATCTAATCCACTCTGCCTAAGAAAATCTCCTGAAACTTTGAGTGAGATCGGTTTGAGGGTTCTTTGAGTGAAAAATTTGAGAACGTGACCGATTTACAGAGTTGAATCGGTTTTCATTTTTCAACATAATTTGGGCCGATGCAACTACTAGACCGAACCCATTCCAACGAGGTGCAGCCCACACGGTCATTCAATTGTTGGGCTGCACTTGTTCATCTAACTTGGGTGTGAAGCCCACAAAACCAAACCAAAACCCACATAAACCAAACTTTCCCAACAAAATCTATTTGGGCGCATCAGGGATGGAACCAAATCCATTATGGGCACGTTTCACAATATGAATCCCACATACCATAGTGATTTAAGGGAATTTTCTGAGCCTTCTCGGAACCACGACCTCACATACCCTAATCATTATGATCACATGTATCATCCACCACGGTGGGAGGTTGAACAATTTTGTACTTCTCAATCTGCGGAGGAAAATCTTAGACTCATCGAACAAAATAATGCTAGGAGTGTATTGCATGATAAACCATATAGCATTGCTTATGAATTTCCTTTGTTGAAGATGACCAAAGGTTTGCGAGTTTAGTGCATGTTGAAAGTCCTACTCATGTAACTAATATTGAATATGAGCCTCACCTAGAAATAAATGAGTGGACTAGAAAATCATTTACCCACTTCTGATCTTAGGAAAGTGTGTGATGGTGCAAATGATTTTATACATGAAAATAACTTGGATGTACCTAACCTCTCTCTTGAGTCACAAATTGAAACTCCTTCACCCAACCTAGGTGTAGTTTGTCACAAAATTGCAAAACCAACTTATTAAAAATGCCTAACTTAGGCCTAGAGCTTTGTGCTTCCCAAGTCCTCTTGGACTATTTTGCATCAAAGTATAACACTCTTAAGGAGCCACAGTTGGAATGTGTATATGCACTTTGTAATTAGCAAAACTCATTTCGAGTTAGACCTTTTGCATGATGTACCTTTAAAATTGCAAGATTTTGTTCTCACAAACACACTGTTCACAAGTTTAGGTTTGGGGGTGATCTTACTTGCACTCTCATGTTATATCTGTGTAAAGGCTGTTGATGTTTGTATATATTTTCTATTGGGTTGATCCTCAACTCTTTAGATTGTTGGTTTATGGTGAATTTTCATTGTATATATCCAGTAGGTCACATGGAGTTAGTTGTTTCATTATTTGTATTTTTATTTTCACTTATTGTAATGTAAAATAAAAAAAAAAAAAAAAAAAAAAATCAAAATCAAAAAATATTGTAGTTTATTTTTGCTACCACCATGGTAAAGAAGAATTTAAAAGAAAAATCCAAACAACAAGGAATTTGAGTAGAAAAGTTAAAAATTGTCAAGTTTTGTGAAGTTTAGAAGTTCGTCATCAACATTTGAAGACCGAAGACCGAAGATTGAACGTTTCTATGGTTCTTATGAGAGAGTGATATTAATTGCCGATCGGGTGAAAAGGTAAGTGAGTACTCCCACCCCTTGCTAATGGTTGATTTCCTTTCTTAGAGATCATCGAAAAGATTCTTTTTGTCCACACTTTTGTGGAGTCTCATTTTATTTCGAAGGTTATCCTTCTTACCTACAACGTGTGCGTGATTTCTCTCTTATTTCCTCCCCGCACACATGAGAGACTAAAAAAGCGATCTTTTTGAGTGTAATTATCATAAAACCCTAATGGTGAGGCGAAGTCGAGGCTTATGATCACAATCGAATCCGAATTCTTTCATATGGTATGGTTACTTCTCGCTCGGCACTTAAGGATGAGAATGCGTTCTTCGATAGTTCTAACCTCATTTACTAGCATGCGAAACTCTATGTCCTCATAGCTTCTTGGAGGCTTGAGACTCTTTACACTCTGAAGTTGGAGAAGGTTTTGTGAGTACACCTACGGTAAACCCTCATGAGACTACAACTCGTCCACTAGGGACACCTAGGGGTTTAAAGGCTTAGTGCATACGCTAAATGCATTCGAGAGACTGCGACGGGGGGTATAGTTAGGATTTCTTAATTTGTTTCACTTGAGGACAAGTAAAATTCGGGTTTGGGGGTATTTGATGAGTGCCAAATAGTGCATATTTATACACCTTTTTATTGGCATTTTACTCATCTTTTGCGCTTAGAAATCGGATATTATCCCCAGCATTCGTGTTTTCTTTGTTTTCAAGAATAAATATTTGTATTAATTAATTTTGTGTTTTTAGGTAATAAATAAAGTCGGAGAAACCGAGGAGCTAAAGAGCGAAGAATTGGAGTCAAACATCTATGGAGCAGATAGCCAAAGCAGCGCGCGAATCGGTTGCAACCCAACAAGGAAGACATGGGCTAGAGCTACCCACGACCCGGATCCGAACCCGCTCATCCCAGGAGCCATCGAGATCTCGCCTGGCTACATCCTACGGTCGCTCCATCATTCACATCATGTCTTGATACTCCCGCTCCAAACAAATCGCCTCGGTTCCCCCTCGATGATCTTCTCCGGCTAGATCCTATGCTCTTTGAAGCCTTTCCATCACCCATCGAATCGAGCAAATGACCCATACCCCTACACCTATCGACTACACCCCATTCTTTCTCCTTCTTCTCTTTCTTTCTCCTCTCGGACCAAGCTCGAGCGAGAGCCATGCCGAGCCTCACCACCACCAACTCCTTTATCTCTTGTCGCCATCACCACCAACCGCACAACCACACAGCCCCTAGTTCTAGTTGAGCCTCTCTCTCAACCCTAGAGGCTATGTGAGAGATAAATATAACTAGGGTTTCACCTAATCAAAGCAAGAGGAGTTTGAGCACGGGTGTGACGGGAGAGATCAACGATTCGAGTATGGGTGCGATTGTTTTGAATTACTTTATGTTTAATTTCGATTTTGGAATTAGGGTTTGGCATGTATAAATAATGATGATGGGTGTTGATAGAAAGCACAGCAGTGCTTCAATTAGGTTTAATTTTGTTCTTTGTTATTTTATTATGTTTTAATTAGTTTTGTTAGGGTTTCAATGAAACCCTAACTCCATATTGTGTGTTTAAACTCTGTTGAACTATCTTGAATGATTAAAATTATAATTATGTCTTCAATTAGGGCATTCAATACTTTTCTCTCACAATGGATGTCTTGCATCCATTGTAGTTAGGTTACATCTGTTTGAGTTTGCCACAACTCATACTTTAGGCACAATAGCTAATTCCATTGACTAGTTGTACTTAATTAGACAACTAGTGCTACGGGTTAGCACTTTAGGCCGATTAATTGAAGCATAACATGGAGAAACCCCTTAGATAGGTGGTGGATTTGACACCCCGCCCTTATTTCACGTTTATAACCAGTATCTCGTCGAGGATGTATACTAGGAATCACGGCATCACAATCAGCTGCGTCTCGTGAAGACATGCTGGAATTGTGGTTGTTCTGGTTCATAAGCCTGCCGGGGACGTTTTACACTCTACAAAACCTACGTGACCAGTATCTCGCGGGGATGTGTGCTAGGAGTCACGGCATCACGACCAGCAGTGTCTCGTGGGGACATATACTAGAAATCGTGGCTATGAGTGCCTTGAGGACCAAGGGCTTAATCTCTCCTGTGAGAGTTAAATTTTTTCTATGGTCTTGAAATGACACTTTTGCCCCTTATCCAAATTTCACCATCTACAATGATAAATGGAGGTTCATACACTCGTACCGATTAGGATTTTAGGAAGGGGTTATATTAATATGGTGTTGTAGAGTGGTGGTGA
The DNA here is from genome assembly GCA_023531295.1 of Papaver armeniacum. Taxonomy (NCBI): domain Eukaryota; kingdom Viridiplantae; phylum Streptophyta; class Magnoliopsida; order Ranunculales; family Papaveraceae; genus Papaver; species Papaver armeniacum. Next base: position 44,779 of record JAJJWW010018912.1, read on the forward strand.
CGATGGTGGGAGATAATATGATGACGAAATATGGTGTGACACCCCGTAATTTCTCATGACACATAGTCTAGGATGCATCAATGAACAAGATGAAGATTCATCTTAAGCTTGTGCATCTTCCTACGGGATGCATCCGGGTGCAGATGTATCATCCTGACATCAATGATGATATGTCATCATTATACTTGTTCCTGCTCTAGAGATGCAACATTTACGTATGTTTCTTACTAGTGGAAACATCAAAGATGCTACAACATCATTATTTTTGGCCCTTACTAAGAGATCAACATTAACGAATGTTGCTTACCAGAGGAAGCATCATAGTGTGAATATTATGATGTGATGCTCACTTAAGAAAGCATCACAAACGATGTTTAGCGCAAAAATCGGCGGGACTCGGTACATGACCAACAACTCCCAAATTTTTGTTTGTAAAAACTTTAATAAAAAATATATAAGGAAGGGATATCGGTCAAAGATGCATTAAGCGTAGATGCGTCATAGTCTCTATGATGCGTACCCAAGAAAGTTGTTGCGAATCTTATCCATGGATGATCACCCAAAGAAGCATCGTTGTTGCTACGAAGCTTGATCAATGATGTTTACTCTAGGAAGCATCGCTGAAGACATGTCGTGAAAGCATGTGTGACTCGATATATGACACTCTACTCCCAAACTTATATTTGTATAAATGTCAATAAGACAAATATAGGAAGCATATGTGATATTTTATTATAGACCACAAGAGCACGGCGGTCGATGAGATAATATGCAAGGGCATGTCTTTCTATTAAGATTAAACAATTGTTATCTAAAATTTATTATTAAATTATGCCAAAAGATTATTTGAGAGATACTAATTGAATCTAATAAGTTAAATAAATAAGTAGAAAAGCCTAGGTTCCAAGACTCCACTACTATTATGCATACTAGATGATTAAAACCACTTTTTATAAAATTCTTTAATACTGCTTCAAGGAGAGTTAGGGCACGAATATTGACATCTTGGAAGATAAAACTCTATAACCCACTGTATTGAAGTTGTAAAAATACTTACAGGGGGTTAGTCCAGGGGTGAGTTGGGGGAAGTTTGATGTTGTGAATCTTGGGGATTTTGAGGGAGTGTAAGACAGTGTAGGGAGTTTGAGAGAGTTTGGTGTTTTGAGTTTAGGGAGTCTGGGAGACTCTTCCAAAATCTCTACTCGTTTAAGAGATTTGTAGTGAGGCAAAAATACACTGTGAACTCCTCATAACTCCCCAAAACAACCAACTCCCTAGCATTCTAGGGTTTTACCACTAACAGGGAGTTCAAGAGTTTCTTTCAAACTCCCCACAACTAATGGGGTTTTCTAGGGAGTTTGGGAGACTCTTCTAAACTCTCCCACGACTAACGGGGATTTTGAGAGACTCCTCTGAACTCCCCATGACTAGCGGGTAAAAAACTGAACTCCTCAACTCCCCCGAGGACTAACCCCATGTTATAATTTCTCTTCACTAAAAATGATTTTCTCTATAAACATGAAATATGACTCGATAAAACAAGCACGAGGACATGAAAAAAAAATGATTATCATTACGAAACAAGAACAAGGACCAAATGGATAGAAATCCTCTTTCACACATCATATGGCTTCATCTATCCCTAGTAAAGAGTTTATTCCAAAAAAAAAAAAAAAAAAAAAAAAACACAGGGCTTTACTCAATAAATACTTTTTGTGATTTCCAAAGACTTTGATGGATTCCAAAGTATTGCGTTACTGGTTGCATACTTTAGAAAACTCCTTGTAAATATATGTTACTCGTTATACACTTGTAAAATCTCTTTCAGAGTATGTGCTACTTGTTATAAACTAGAAAAAATTTAAAGACTTTGCATACTTACCAATTTTTAAGACTTTGAATGACTTTTATGTGTATATTTGCCTTGGTGAAAGTCTTGCAAAATATGAAAGATTTTGGAAGACTTCTAAAAAATTTAAAGCTTAATTTATTCCTTCTGTTTTTGGAAAAGAGATACTTTCACTTTTTCATTTTAGCCTAAAAATAGGCCAAATTGAAAAAGTGATAGTATCTCTTTTACAGAAAAAAATGATAGTATCTCTTTTCCAAAAACAGAGGGAGTGTCTTTTATTTATTTTTTTGATATATTTTGAATTAATTAGTCATTAATGTCCAAAACACTGTTATTACCTTGTCGTACTACTCTGACGTTCAATACATGGTGATTAACTCCTTACTACCAAATTACCATGATAGCCACTTTATAGCTAGTGCATAGTGAGCTAGCCTACAGTAACTACTAACCATTTAGACTAGAATCAATTCCTCCCTTCTTGGTGGTACGAGTATGCTAATTAAAAATATTTGACCCGTAAAAAATCCAATTGCATACCATAAATAAATACAAGTACGTGTAAATATATTGTGTACAACAATATCAAAAAAATGTGTATTTATTTTGGATTATGGTTACACTCAATTTTTATATTAAAATGTGTACTTATTCTGATTTTAATTTGCAATCAGTGTTTCTCAAGAATTATTTTTGACCGGATAAATTTAAATTTATTAGATAAATTTATAATGGGAAAAATTATCTCTAGCTCAATTATATTTTTTTGTATATTAGAAACCCACCATTAAGTTTTCATATATGTAAAACCCATAATTATAAATGATTACAAGAATAACCTTTTCCTGACTAAACGATAATTCTTTTTTCTTTTTGAAACGGTTGGGATGAATCTCAATCCCTAAAATAACTCCTATTAAATTGAAACCGTTAGGTGTTTATTGAACCAAAAACTTTTTTTTATGTGAAACCGTTATAATGAATTTCAATCCCTAACTTCCCTAAAATAGCTCCTATTAACTCTCTTTTGTTTATTACACTAAAAATTTATTTCTCCTCAACCGTGGACAAAAATAAATCCTATTATTAAAAATAAAATCAGTTATCACCCTAGAAATTAGGAAAAACTCAATTATCATCCTACAATTTAGGAAAAATTGGATTATCACCATCGGATATTTAGGAAAAATCCAATTTTCACCGTGGGGGATTTAGGAAAAATCCAGTTTTCACCAAAGGAGATTTAGGAAATATATAATTTTCACCATGAGAGATATAGGAAAATCCAGTTTTCACCTATTCTAAAGGTGCAAGATTAATGAATATTTTTAGAAGTTAAAACTTTTGGCCGGCAATGTGATTAGGGATTTTTTTTTTTTTTTAGTTGGAAATAATCACAAATATCACTTAAAATAATGAGTTATATCTAGTGAAAATTGCAATTTACATTTGTAATTTTTTTCGAATAGTAAAATGTAATTTTCACCGGTTCACTTTCAAGACAACCCTAAAAGCAAAAACCTAAAGCAATTATAGAAAGTCTAATATAGATCAAATAAAGTCTGTAAAAAAATTAATCTAAAATCCGCACGTAATAAAGTATTTATCGAGATCATTTAGGGATTTTATTAAGAGAATCAATGAAAATACAAATTATAGGAAAATAATTTGTCATCGTTTGGTTCCATAACTTTATAATGTCGGCATGAATGCCCCGTTACTGCCAGTTGTCTTTCATGACCATAACTGCATTATTACTATGATCATACTAAAGAAGAAGACAAGTCGAGAGGATGGAAGTAGTTTTTTTTTTTTTTTTTCTTCTTTGAAGCAAGTACTTGGTAATTAAAGATCAACCTAAAGGGTTTTTACCGTGGAGAAAAGAGAAGGAATACAATAGGGAGATAAAAAAAGATAAACATGACCGAGGTGAATATATATGAAAAGGAAAGAGAACACTAGAAGCCGCCGCCCCCGAAAAAACGCCCATGAAAGACGTCGAAGACTAATGACCAATTATTAATGAAAATATATTTAAAACTTTTGTTAATATTATGTAATGGATAAAGCTTAAGTTTGTCCATCTCAAAAAAGAAAATTTGAATTCAATCCAAAGCAACTATTTTTAACCGTAGATTATATACGTTTGGGCCACAAAAATATATTATCTTAATGATGGGTTTGTGAAAGAGAGAGGAACCAAACTCGGGTTCCTTAGAAATTTCCACGATTTATAATGTTAGGTTGTTATACAATTCTATTGAAATATTGTTTTCACAACTTTTTTAGCAGTCTATAAATCTCTTTAATAATTGGGCCAACTCTGCAAAACTCTACAAGTATTTTTCCAACTCTGAACTCTCTGAAAGTTGTTATTTTTCATGACTCTTTTTAAATGTATACAAATCTACAAAAGTATTTATTGAGTAAACCCCCGTAAACTACTGCTCTTCCGAGCTAACTGCTTCCAAAGGAAACCACTTTCCTTTTCTATTTCCATTTCCATTTCCACTACCACATCACCATCCAATAAGAATACGACATTTTTCAGGATAATACAAAATGATGCAATAAAAATGCGCCACGCGTCATATAATATCTCATCATGCAGTCACAATTTTCTTTATTTGGTAAATATATTATTCTTTGCTAACTCCAACCATAATTTTTTCCCATAATTTTCATATATTCATATATTATCCAAATGGAATAACGAATCTATGTCGCAAAGCTACAAGTCTCTAATGATAAAAACGGTAACAAACACAATTCCTTCTTATTCTATGAGCTGTCTTCAAGTACCTGTTGATATCATCAAGCAGATTGATAGTCTGCGAGAGAGATTTTTGTGGGGATTTACAGAAAAAAGAGGTACATACATTACCTCTTGGAAAAACCTAAGTCTGCACAAAAACCTTGGTGGTCAGGGTTTTCGAGACTTAAAAATTCTGAATCAGGCATTGCTTGTCAGGGCTGCATGGAGAATATGTACGAACACAGATGAACCCTGGGTACAGGCTATGTAAGCTAAATATTTCCCTTGTACAAATATGATTCATGCAAATCTCAAGGTTAACAGTTCTTGGGCATGGAAGGGTCTACAACAACAAATACCTTTCATAAAGAGACACAGTCGATGGAGAGTGGGCACAGGAGCAAAGATAAAAATATGGATTGATGTTTGGGTCATTGGTTTAACAGAACCTCCTACTCCAAAGCAAGATATTGAGAACAGTGAAGATTTTATTTGGGTTCAAGAATTGATTATCCAAGAAGCCAAGACATGGAATGTTGAGCTAATAAATCACTTGTTCGAGCCAGAAATTGCAAGTTTAATTCTGCAGATGCAAATTCCAAGAGCTTCCGAGGATAAGCTTATTTGGAATCTGACGAGAAACGAAAACTTCACTCTTAAATCTGCGTACAATAAATTGCACGAAATCAGTTTAGGATACAATGAAGTTTCTTTGATCATTCCTAACTCAGAGACACAATGGAAGGAGCTGTGGAGTATCAACACTTGGCCAAGAGCCAAGCATTTCTGGTGGAAATGCCTGGCAGACATTCTTCCTACAAATGTGAGACTTCAACGTTCTTGTAGATACATAAACAACATATTCCCCTTATGCAAGCAGTTTGATGAAGAGGTTACGCATGTTCTGTTTACTTGCCCATTTTCAAGAGCGGTTTGGATGCTTATCCCAGGAGGTTCGACTGTCCTAACTGGACTTCACACCAATGTTGTTGTTGTGTTTGAATCTTGGGTAAAACTGTCTCAACAGAGCTGTTCAAAATCAAATTGGTTAAACCTGGCGATGATAGTTTCATGGTCTATTTGGAATGAACTCTGTGAAGTGAAGTTCCAAAATAAGAAGGCTAATCCAGAGTTAGTTGCTAGGAAAGCTATGAGTTTTGCAGTGTACATAGAAGGCTTAAATGCTAAACAGCAGTCTAGGGTTGTGATGATACACGATAGCATACATGTGCACTGGAAACCTCCTGCATATCCCTACCTTACTATAAATTGTGACACCTCTTTTGATAAACACACAGGACTGACATGAATTGCTCTTATTTTGCGAGATTTTGCAGGGCAATGGAGGGGATGCTCAACTAAAAGCTATGCAGGAGTAAATGACTCTAAGCAAGCAGAATGTATGGCGTTCTTCGAAGCTGTCAAATGGAGCAGAAGTATGAAACACACACATGTGGTTTTGGAGACTGATCTGCAAGGAATCGAAAGCTACATCACTAAGCATGCACCTGTGATATCCTAGGAGAACGAAGACATTCTTCTTGATGCCATCGAGTGTCTGAAAAACATCCCTAATTAGGAATGTCGTTTTATTTCTAGATCATGTAATAAACCTGCTGACATACTAGCTAAATACAGCAGGCGTAATAGAGTTACTAGGGTTTGGTTAGATAAACCTCCTGATTTTATTGAGAGCTCTTTGCTGGCATACATTGTAACAGTTTCCAGTTAATAATATTTCACATCTTTGGCATCAAAAAAAAATGTTACTCTTATACTCAAGAACTTCTCATTTTATTCTCATTATATTAATATATACATAATAAATATGTAGTATAATTACATTTTGAGATTTGAGTTATATCGTAACAGCATAGATTTCCAACGTGTTTGTGAATAAACGGGTCTTCACACTTTATACACACGTTGTGGCATGTTTACCACACTCCCATGTCTAAAAAATTGGTCAAATGAAATAATACTCCATGTTTTTCTTTTTGGGCCTTAGCCCATTCGATCACCAATCACTTCATTTCCTTTATTGTAGAGTTGAACTTTGCATTCTAGTCCATCAAGCGTAACTTGTTTATGAATAACTGGGTCTCCACACTTTATAGTTCATACACACGTTGTGTCCAGTGATCAACGACGGAGGTAGGGGTGCTAAGGTGGGTTGTAGCCCACCCAAAAATTACCGAAACTGATTTTTGACCATTACAAAAGCCTAAAGAAAATTTTATAGCCCACTCTGGCATAAAGTTCAGCCATAAGTATCTCAAATTTCAACTTAAAAGATTTTTTTTTTATCTTTCGTGAGATCGATTCAATTTATAAGGATCCTGAATTAGTCACCAAACAAATACCATGAGATTTAATAGTTAACGGTTCAGAGACTGCGATCACAATTGAAAAACTATACAGTTAGCAATTACCATCTCCAATGGGTTATTCATCCCATGTAATGATAGGTAGTATATGAATACTTATTACTTACTACATATATCATTTTTTTTTTTGATCGTTCAAAAGGATAGATTAAAAGGCACACAAGCCGTGTGCGAGCGTATACAACTGAAGAGCGAACTGCCCACAAAAGAAGCAACAAAATAGAAAAACAGCTAAAACAAAGTTGCAAACAACAAAAAAAGACCATGCCTATTGGCGAAACGATAATGACCACTGCCTATTGACAATGAGCAAACTCGTCAACATCTTCTATAATTAAGTCATCGTGATTTTTTGCGAGATCTCTAAACATTTCTTCACGATTAGTCTTTCGAGGTGGAAAATCTAAGCCCCATAAAGAACCATGCTCCATTAGTTTATCTCCCGAGATTTTGTTAGGAACTTTAGTTTTAGGAAATTTTTTCTTTTTTTGAACTTGCAAGAGTACCATTTGGGTGCATACCTGTATTTTTGGATTTGATATTCAATTTCATACCGATTCTAGTAATTGACTTGCACAAAGACGGCTTTGTGATGCTAGCTTTTGGATCTTCCAAAACCAATTTAGAGGTGCCTACCTCTTCTTCTTTGTCTTCTTCTTCTTCGAATCCATGAAACCTGTTATGGATTTCAAAACCTGGGGGAATGTCGGGATCGATAGATGAGGTAATTGCGCTTTCCACTTTCTTTTTGCCGGTGCCTTTCTTTCTTTTATAAGAAACCCACTCACCTAGAACCTTTTCTTGTTCTATTAACTCTTCTTCTTCATCTCCACTTTTATCAAAAACAACATCCAAACTCTTTTCTCCTTGCATGATCAGACTGTCATTCAAAGGTGTAGAAACGAATCCTTCTTCAATGCTCCCATTTAGTTCTTCTGACTCAGTCACATTAATGATAGGTTTTGTGCCATTAGGAACTATCGTTTCTGATGTTTCAGCTCCAACTTCGGGTACCATATTGAACTGCTCAAGAAACGAAAGCGGCCCTTGTTCATTATCCTTCTCCATTGTTACTTCCTTAGTTGATAAGAGCTTCACAACTCCTCCTAGCTGCTGTTTTTTCTTTGTTGTCCAATGATCTCTACTCTTTGTCCCTTTAGTAGAATATTTGTTGTTGGAGTGCCCAAAGGAAAAGCAAAGACTGCACTTTGGTGGTCTCCACTGAAATTCCACCGGAAGATTCATGACGAAAGTACCATCAATCCATAGAGGAATGTGGCTTGGATAAGTGCGGTCGACATTGATTTCAACCAAGACTCTAGCATAGGTAAGTCTAGTCTTTTGAGAATACATTCATCCATCAAACGAGGGCTTACCAACAAAACTAGCAATTGGACTTAATCCCACTTTGTTCCACATATGGATAGGAACATTGTAAATCAATATCCAAACCGGAATGGTCTTCATCTCTGTAATTGAGTTTTCAAGCAAAGGTGTCTAGGGTCTAACCACAAACGGTTTGCCTAAAATGTGAAAGATCAAAATCTAGTGCTCTTTGCTCTATCTTCCATATTCAAGAATTCAAAGAAGAAAGCATTGCTTCCATGGATAGTAATTTTACCTCTGCTTTCATCTTCCAAGTATTGGCAATTGCAAATTGAACTTCCGAGAAGGAGCGTCTTTTCCAATGAAGTAGCCAACAACCAAGTTCTCACAGGTCTCTAGTTACTTCTTTTAGAGTTTCGGAAGAGATTGAGACCACCTCCTTGCCTTCAATCAAAGTAGAGGGTTGATAATCTAATGAACAATCTTCATTGATCTTATTTGGCGAGAAGAACAACGAGACCAATTCGTCTCTTTGTTACCTCCATTAAAACCCAATTTTCCAGAACTAGGGTTTGAGTTCTTACCTCCATTTTTACCATAAGAATCATTTAAAGGTGGGAAATCAGATAAACCTAACCTTGTTTCGACCTCTATTTATGATCTTTGATCCCTATTTCTCTGTGAAGAACTTGAATCAAGCTGAGATGCAGCCGCCATGTCGGAGAAAAATGCAAGATGGAGACCTAAAAAATCGCCAAAAAAATCTCTGCCACGTCATCACAGTTTCTCTTTTTTCCTAGACTACATATATCATTTCATCTAAGTTATTCCCCTCTTCTATTGTGATATCAGCCAATATTACACTTTTAAGAAGACCCCTTTTGATCAACTTAGGCGTCAGTTTGAGTAGTCTCTTCTCAATGCATCCACCGAAAATATTCTCAAACGAAGACAATAATAGTTTTTTTATCCTTGTTTATCCCTCTGCAATATACCATTTGTCATCGATCTATATAGAGGCAAAACCTTCATACTCCTCGGCTTTCATTTTCGAGAGAACATTTGGGTGGTAATTCACATTAATTGATGTAGCAAATAAGAGTGATTTCATATAGGCGAGGAGGCAAAGATAGGTCGTGGTGAAGTAAATGCTAATTGTTTTTTCTGAAGTAAATGCTATTAGGTTTTTCTTTTAGCAATGTGATATCAAGTAGGAGAAGCCACCCACGGTAACTAGTGCTAGTTAGACATATTTGGTTTTTTTTCTCTATAGATATCAGTTAGACAACTTGGTTGATACACGCCTAATGTAATAAATCCAGCTACATACTATGTTGCGTTTCTTTAGCTTTCTTTACATTTTACAGTATTTATTTATTTGTCACTGTATTTTTCTAATGTTGATAATTTTATACTAATTGAAGTTGTGCCTAGGATAAGCTTGGGGCTTAGTTAGGGTAGTGAAATAGGGAATGGGATTGAGGTTTGCACTTGCCACACTTACTCTCTGCTATCAGAGATTTAGTTAGGACTGACGGAGAAGATTTCTATTAGGGTAAAGGGCAGTTCCAAGTGATTAACTAAAGTTTCGTTTATCATATTTTTCGTTTGAATGTCTTCTTGTTTCTCTTCTGATGGGTTTGTAATTTCTCCGTTGAGGGAGCTAAACCCTTTGCTTTAATTTTCGTTTATATTCTCCATGAAGGGTTCGTAGATCTCTTGAGAGATGACTCCATCAATTTCTATCTTCTTTTTTTTTATTTAAGCATTGAATTTTGGATGCACCGGTAGCTCTTTGTCGATTGAGCTAAATATTTATGTCTTATTGATCTAATTTACTTCAGTTCTCGCTTCTAATTGTTACCGAAATCAGTGGATTTTGGAAGGAACCCGTTTTATTAAGTTTTTTCTTCTTCTTGACTTTTAATCCCAAATTTCACTCTGCCCCTCTAGAATTAGGGATTGGATTCTGAGCTAATTCCCCTTGTTTTTGAGAAATGAAAATAGTAGCACTATAAGGGATGAATTTGGGTCCTGACCTAATTTCTCTTGCTAGACCTAAGCCATATAGTAACTATAAAAGGGATGAGATTAGCTTCTGAGCTAACTCCCATTATTGAAAGATGAAATTGTGACTCTTTCGGGATGAATTTGGGTACTGACCTAATTTCCCAGATTTAGACCTAAGCCATATAGTAATTATAATTATAAAAGGGATGAAATTGGCTTCTGAGCTAACTCTCATTGTTTAGAAAGAAGATTTTGTAACATTAAAAAGAAGGAAAATTCTTGTTTGTTTTATTCTTGAAGGGATATTAATATTCCATTTTTTTGGTAGTAATCAATCGAAACAAGTAATTAATCTTGTTTCCTGAGTCTACAACTGGGTAACTAAAGTAAACCCTTTCTTCAATCTCGCCCTAAGTTTTAAATAGCAAGGCAATACTGTTAACTGAGTGGTGTTCTTCAAATAGATTTTAAATTGAAAACATTTTGGTTTTATGTTTTTTTTTGGAAATTAATTCTCTTTTGGTGAGGGTTTTTGAGGGTGGAGAGTTGAATTTGTGGGTGTGAATTGTCTTATTAAATCTTAAAAATTCCTTTGTTCAATATATAGTTGTTAGGTAGATGCATGCTAATCCATTTGGATTTGCCATCGGAAGGTTTTAAAACAATTTTTAGAAACTATCGATTTGAAGAAAATTATCTACATTTGGTTTAAGTATATCTTTATTTTTTCTTTTCTGCTTGGCTCTCTTATCTGCCTTTCCCCTGATATTGTCGTGGTTCTTTCTGGTATGTTTAGTAAAAGAACAATTTAAACTAAATATACTTCTGTGTGGCCGAAGAAATACGAATTTAATCACCTCAATCCCTGATCCTATAAAAACTAACCCGAAACAACCCCATGAAAGTCCTATTTCAATCTTTTCTGTCAAGTAATACAATAAAATTAATAGTACTGTCTTTGCTTCTCGGCGACCTTGAATCTTCAAGAATCTGGACATTGTCTTTGGCTTCCTGCTTAGTAAGTGCTCATGTTATCATCTTTCTGTCTTCAACAAGGTACTGCTGATTTCACCTTTCCTTCCTTTGTTTCTTTTAGAAGAAACTCCAGGTATTCCTCTACGGTCTCTCTTTCTGAGCACTTAAAAAATTACAGTCTACTATATACTGCTTTATTTTTTCCTTCCTATGCACCTTATATATCCTGCATATTTCTGTGGACTGAGATTGTATCTAGACTCAGGGTATGTGATCACATTCTGTGCCTTGATTTTGTGGAATACCTTTACTGCTGTTCTGTTGCTTTTGGCCATGAAAATTCTAGCATGGAACACACAAGGGTGTGGTCAGAAAAAAAACCAACAACATTTACATTCTTTACTTGATTTAGAAAAACCTGACATTCTTTTTTTTTTTATCTGAAACCAAGTCTCAGAGGAGCTTGATGAAAAAAATTCTTAATCATTTCCCAAACACCCACATTGTAGACCCAGATGGAATAGCTGGTGGTCTGGCAATTGCTTGGGTGGATGGTTTTCACTTTGAAGTGGTTCAATGGAACCTTAACATGATCAATATCATTGTTAAAAATAATTTCAATTCTAAAGAATGGCTCTTAACTTGTTTTTATGGTGCACCTAAACATGATAATAAGTTAGAAATTATGGGCTATCTAGAGGAAATAGCACATAAAGTTAACTTAAATACAATGCCATGGATTGTAATAGGTGATCTTAACATAATTTTCAATAGTGAAGAGAAACAAGGGGGTCTTCCTTTTGATAGGAAAAAAGCAGAACCAATTTTAAACTTAATTCAGAGAACAAGTCTAGAAGACTTAGGTTACATTGGAAATATCTTCACTTGGAGTAATAAAAGGGAAGGAATTGCCAATATAAAACAAAGGTTAGATAGGGCTCTAGCAAATGCAGAATGGAATGATGAATTCCAACAAGCATCTTTGCAAAATTTGGTAGCAATTGTATCAGATCATGGGCCAATATGTCTCACTTTAAATCCTTCACACTCTATCATAGTTCCAACTTTCAAGTTTTATGACACTTGTCTCAAAGATGTATCTTGTATTGAGGTTATTAAAAGGTATTGGATTACCAACACAAATAGACCCGTCATAGATCTTATTGAGAACATATCAAATGCAGGTATTAACCTTAGCAAGTGGGAAAAGGATGTTTTTGGCAAACCAAATAAAAAGATTAAAGGCCTTCTCAGGAACATAGAAACTCTAGAAGCTAGACCAAATACACATAACACAAAACACCTAATAAACACAAAGATACTGGAACTAGAAGCCTTATATGATACATAGGAAGAAATTGCAAAGCAACAGTCTAGAAACAATACCATAGCTCTAGGAGAAAGGAATACAAAATTTTTCCACATTCAAACTCTAAAGAGGAGGAAAATAAATCACATAGACTGCATACAGGACATGAATAACAAGGTAGTATCATCAAGAGATGAAATTGAGGAGGTTCTAACTTCTTATTTCTCTGAGCTTTTTACTGAATCCTCTACTGACTCAGAAGAAGACATATTCACACACATTAAGCACAATTTCACAAGAAGAAAATTCTTTTCTAACTGAAATTCCTTCTGCTGAATAGATTTGGTCAGTAGTAAAAAAGTTGAAATCCAACAAAGCACCAGGGCCAGATGGATTCCCTGTAAGCTTTTTTAAACACAATTGGGATATTGTAGGTCCTCAGTTAGTAGCAGTAGTGTAAGATTTATTCAAAAACAAGAAGTTAGATGACAATCTTAACAAAACTTTTCTTTTTCTCATTCCAAAAACAAAAAATCCTAAGTCCCCTTCAGATTACAGACCTATAGGACTGTGTAACACTCCATACAAAATAACAGCAAAGCTAATGTCAAATAGATTCAAAAAATCCTTAGAAAACATAATATCACCTCTTCAATCGGCTTTCCTATCATCTAGGCAGATATCAGACAACATTATAGTTGCACATGAAATTGTTCATTCTATGAAAAAAAGCAAAAAGAAAATAGGTAACATAGGTAACATAGGTCTAAAGATCGACATGTCCAAGGCCTTTGATAGAGTAAATTGGAACTTTCTTATAAAAACCTTAAGAGATTTTGGTTTCTCAGAAGATTGGTGCACTTTAATTCACCAATGCATCTCAACAACATCAATAGATGTTTTACTAAATGGGAACCCTTGTGATGAGTTTAAACCTACTAGGGGCATAAGACAAGGGGATCCTTTGTCCCCTTATCTCTTCATCTTGTGTATGGAAGTACTCTCTAGATTGCTTAGTCACTTAGAAACTCAAAACAAGGTGCAGGGCATCAAACTAACACCTAAAGCCACACCAATATCCCATCTTTTCTTTGCGGATGACCTTCTTTTGTTTACAAAAGCAGACCTCATCAGTTGTAATAACTTACTGGAAGCTATACAGATGTTTAGTAAAGCTTCAGGCCAAGTTATAAACTTCACAAAATCTGGACTTTTCTTCAGTAAGAAAGTCCATAACAAACATCAGGGCATAATTTGCAGATTAATGAAAATAAAAAAAGATCAATATAAAATATACACACTTAGGAATCCCTCTTTTCATTGACAGATCAAAACTCAAGGCTTTCGATAACATAATAGAAAAAATGGAACAAAGAATAAAGATTTGGTTAGGGAAAATACTGTCACAGCCTAGTAAAATAGTTCTAAATAAATCTGTGCTCTCTAGCATGCCCATTTTTAGCATGGGACGCTTTGTCTTACTAAAAAAGATAACTAAAAGGATCAATGATATTCAAAGAGACATTTGGTGGGGAAAACACACAAATTCTAAAGGAATTTACATAAAAGCTTTTGACTTCTTATGCAGACCTGTAGAACATGGAGGGTTAGGATTTAAAGAAGCAAATAAGGTTAACCAGGCCATGATCAGTAGAATAGCATGGAGATTAGTTAGTCATCCAAATGATTTATGGGCTCAAATTTTAAAAGGAAAGTATTTCAAAAAAACCGGAGCTTTACTATCCAAGAAGAAATCAAATGCTTCTTGGATTTGGAACTGTATTCTACAAGGCATAGCACACATCAAGAAATACAGTATATGGGAGGTGGGAGATGGTTCCTCCATTAACATATGGGAAGACAGATGGCTTCAAGCCAGAACTGAAACTCTGGCAAACACTGTCCAAAGGACAAATACCCACATAACACTTGTGTCTGAGCTAATAAACTCAGACACAAAGAAGTGGAACATTCAATTACTCCATTCTATCTTTGATAACTCTGTAGTACAAGAAATTCTTAATATCAATCTATTCACTACAAGATTTGGTAACCTGAGACAAGACAAATTAAGATGGACATTAACCAGAAATGGGGAATTTTCTGTCAAGTCTTTATATGCCAAGCTTCTCAATCCTTCAATTCTGGTTTCTCATGAATCAAAGAAATTTTGGAAAGGCTTATGGAGTATGGATACATCTCAGAGAATAAAATTGTTCATCTGGAAATGCCTGCAAGATGCATTACCAACTAAAACAAAGATTAAATCAGCCATAGATGAAGACAACAATTGTGTTTTTTGTCAATCAGAGAGGGAATCTACTTATCATTTGTTTTTCGAATGTGCATATGCAAGAGCTGTTTGGAATTTACCTCCAATGCCATCACAGGGAGTACATCTTACCTCTAACTCTGTTAATAAATCTTTATTAGATCACTATAATGACTGGACAACAGGAAATTTACAATCTATATCTATGGCATTGGCAGAAACTAAGTGTTGGTTTATATGGAAAGAAAGGTGCCTTAAAGTTTTTGAAAACAAAAATAGAACCCCAGAACAGTTAACAATAGATATTACCAGACATTTTGCTTATTGGCACCCATAAAATAGGAATCAGAATAAGGCAATTAGCAGTAAGAAAAAGATCATAAATATCAACTGGACTTTACCTTCTACAAATACAAATAAAATAAACTGCGATGCTTCATGGTTGTCTGAAATTACTAATGCTGGGTTTGGTTTTATATTGCGTAATTGGACAGGAACTTTTCAAGCAGCAGCAATGGGAAGTTGCAGGACCTTCTCACCAGAAGAGGCAGAAGCTGTAGCTCTTCTCAGAGCTACTCAATGGGCTCTTACAAACAACATACAACAATTGGTGATTGAAGGGGACAACCAGGCAACAATAAATTACCTACAAGGCAAAGAATCAACAGTCCAATGGCAATGCTTAGCCATTTTAGAAGAAGTAAAGTTATTAGCAGATCAACTAGTTTCTTTTTTAGGTTTTCAGTATGTAGACAGGAGAGCAAACAAGGTGGCAGACTTGTTAGCAAAGAAGGGAAGAAGCACAAACACTACAACTTTTTGGAATGACCAATCTCCTAGTTTTTTAATTCCTTCAATCGCTTTTGATACTGTCAAAGCCTATGAAATTTGTAACTTAAATGACAATATCTCTGTAAGTTCTCAAGCCGATGTTAATCCTAGAAATTCAGTCATTGGAAGAGCTACTCAACATGAGTTGGTCTCTGAAGAGACTGAATCCGCAGATTAACGGAAGCCAGTAATCCAAGTCTTATTTTCAAAAAAAAAGTCGTGCCTAACACTCAAATTTTTGAGTGCAGGTCGCGTCTTGCTCTCTTCAGATATTTTACCATATTTGCCATGTTCGTAATTGAGATAAAATTGAGCATCTATGAAGAGAATTTTTAACCCACCCAGACATAAGTCCGTCACTGCCAGTGATGAGTTCACAAAAAAAAAAAAAAAAAAAAGTTTAATGGGGAGACAGATTAACCAACTTTAGAACGACGGACATGGGAAAAAAAAAAAGACAGGGAGACAGATAACTGGCATTGATGCTGATCGAACAATACCCAACTTGGGACCAGTTGATTGCCGGAGTTGCGAATTTAAGTCGGTTACTAACTTCATCAGCATTTTTAGGCATGAAAGTGCTGAATACTTGAGCTGCCTTGTATTTTTTTCAATGGTCACTACAAACTAAAATGAAGATTTTTGTCATAGGGAAAGCTAAAACATTTTGGGGGAAAGCTGATTTCTAGTCCATAAAAGTTGACCATAAGTCGATCTGGGGCGAATTAGAAACGGAAAATGGGTCATTTGTCCAAAAAAAATTAAAACACGGTTCAAATGGACGAGTAAAAAATTTTATGGGTGAAATGGACAAAAAAAAATAGCAAGGATGAAACTGGATTCATCCTGGTTTAAACTTAAAAAATAGCAAGGATGAAACTGGATGCATCCTGTGTAAAATAAAAATAAGAAAAAATATTTAAAAATGTACATGATGAAACTGGTTACATCCTGCCTATTTTTAAATTTTTGTCCATTTAAACAGTATCTAAATCTGATATTCCTTTTCACCCAGGAAATTTTGATTTTGGTCTTTTTAACCAATTTTGTGAATTAGAAAACTGGGCGGGTTCTTCCTCCATGTCGTTTCCACATTTCATATTTCTTTCTGCAACTCTTAGGTGAAACCAGAATTCGTGTTCTTCACCGTTAACATCTACAAACTGTCTTTGCAAAGATAAAAAAGGTTCTCTTATGGATTAAAAATCAAAATATATTATCATTGGCTTAAAAATATCATGCAAATCAGGATTGGTAAATGTTAATCACGATACTAAAAATTAATACCTAAGATTATTGCCTTATAAGAATACTAATAGTAATAGCTAATTTAAGAATGGACAAAGACAGTTCCTAGGAGTCATCTGTTTTTCTTCCTCGGTTAATCATGGATTTTACTTCCAGTTTTTCTTCCTTGATTCATTATTAGTATATAGAATTAAACTTTAGTTACTTGTTATTTCAGGTTGTTGTCATTCTCCCTTCACTAGTGTTCTGCACGTGCATACGCACGTGTAAGCTGGGTCCAGGTCTATCACTTTTGTTTGAGTTTGTAAAGTTAATTTTCAAATCAACTAAATTACTAATATACCCTTATATTATTTATTTCCCATCACTTGTATGGGAATGGATTAAGGGCAAAATGGTCCAACGAAATTTGCAGCTTCATTGCTACAGTGCCCAAGGGGTCTTCCCTTTATAATAGTAATAGATGATCAGATGAACTACAATTAAATGTGCAAGGGTCAAAAATCTATATCGTTCACGAATGTTCGATTGATTCAGTTGAAACCCTAAATCACTATAGGATAATGATACCAAGAATTTAGAGATGATGAATCATTATATATTTTGTTTCCACCCAGTTGACCCAAATAATCAACCCTACTTCACCGTAGTCAGTTTTCCCCCTAAATGTTTTAGCTTTCCCTATAACAAAAATCAAAATGAAGTAGTAAAAAATAAAAAATTGTCTTCCATTAACCTAATCTGTTTTTTATTTTTGCTGGAAGGAAAGTGGATCAAAGTTAAATAAAACTGAATATTGAGATGAAATGTATATGAAGTTTTATTATTACAACTAGATCAAGAAACAAGAAATACAGGCTACTAGGCTAGTACCGATGGAAATATATCGAAAATGCTTTCCATCTACCGATCTTATACCCAAAAATATACCCCGCCTGTGTGCCCACCCCCTATTGGTCCCCCGAAAGCATTCCCAGACCCACCATTTCCCATCTACAGCTGGTATCCATGACACATAGGGGTGTATCAAGATGGTGTATGGAACCGGTAGATGGGAAGCAACTTACAGTTAAGTTTAGATCAAGAAACAAGAAATACAGGCTACCAGGCTAGTACCGATGGAAATATATACACAGTTAAGTTTAACTAGTACTACAACAGAAACTGAAGTACTTGACCTTTAATTAGGACCCCAACAGCTCAAATACATGACTTTCCTAAGTGACTCCTCAGCCTGTTTTAACTTGATCTCTTTAATTTTATTCCTAATAACCCCCTTAAACACTGAAAATGAATCATCATCATTCTCCAAGGAAGAAGAAGAAGTTGAGTAATCTTTGAGACTTTTGGTGGCGGCCGAAGATTCCAACCTTGAACTCGGCAACGGTTCATTCATCCCACGACACATGATGCAAACTTTTAAAAGATTAAGGCTTAGAATTCTAAATACGAAATGATTAGTGCTTAAACAAAGACAAAGGCTTTTGGTAAAAGATTTTGAAAAGGGATATAGAATTTTTTTTCTTCTGTGGTGAAGGGATGGGTGAAGCTTATATAGAGGAAGAAGTAACGTGGGGACAAAGATTGGAAAACCGTAGTTTTATTCATGTGGTTCACAGTTTACGAAGAAACCAGGAGCTGAATAGTCTTGAAAACGTCTCTACTTTTTCCAGGAGGCGAATTAAAACTAGGGGCAAATGAAGTCGGTCCAATTTTGTAACCGGCAAATGTCAGTTACTTTTGCTCTTGCTTATCTTTATCCGAGCTCTAGGATAAAATCCGTGCCAACTTGGAAAAACATGGTTGTTGGATAGAGATCTAGCAGACTAGCACTGTTGCTCCATTTTTTTTTTTTTTTTTGAAAAAGCACTGTTGCTCCATGAAGTGACAATGTTTTCATTTTCAACCCAAACCGAAAAATAAATGTACATTAACAAAAAATTTATAGTTTTACTGATAGCTGCCCAAATTATCCTCCATGCACATCACCAAGTGTCCGGTGGTTGGCATGCTCCCTCCCACTGTGGAGGTAGGGGTTCGAACCCTGTAATTGCTGAAATCCACTCCAATTTAAGGAGTTTGGATATAGTCTAGGGACCACTAGGATAGGGCATCAAAAAAAAAAAAATTTACCCTCTCTAGTTTGGGGTCTAGGCCATTTATTTGGGCCTATCAAATTCCTTTCCCACCTTTTACAAATATTTATGGGGTGCAAAATTTGATAAAAAGAAATTTAAGCCCCAAAAATTATCCTTCTACCAACTCATATAAATACTAATCCTTATCATAAAAAATCAAAAAAATCAAAAACATAAAAACTTAAACCACAAAAACTTTCTATTCTCATCTAATCCTTCCAAATTCTGAAAACGCGGGGTACCAAAATACACCACCACATTTTTCTTAGGCAATCTGTATGGACAAACTCAATACAACTCCGAGAGTTAAATTCAATCAAGGAATAATATCTAGAGTTATATATATCTCTCTCTCTCTCTCCCCCTCTCTCTCTTGCGATTAGAACGTTTACAGAAACAAATCCGTGAACCTAATCACAAAGAGATTACTTGGACGGTACCAAAGACCAATGTCCAAGAATAAATCAAGTCGTATCCAACAAACTAGGTCGGATGTATCTACTATGATTGATTAACGTATAACATGTGATATTTTAATTATAAAGATAAACAATATAATGCGGAAAAAGAAATAACATAGACACCAGAAGTTTTGTTAATGAGGAACCGCAAATGTAGAAAAACCCCGGGACCTAGTTCAGATTGAACACCAAACTATATTAAGCCGCTACAGACACTAGCCTACTACCAATTAACTTCGGGCTGGAATGTAGTTGAGCCCTAAAAGGTATCCCACCGATTAAGGTACATTCGCGCTCCTTACGCTTCTTGAATCCCAGCAGGACTCCGCGCAATTGATTCCCTTAGCTGACGTCACACCAACTAAGAGTTGCTTCAACTTAATTGAAGACTATAAACCAAATCTGCCTTCCACAGATTTAGCCTATATATGATTTACTTTTGCAATCAAATAGTTTGATCAAAGGTGTGGAAATCGATAGCAATAGACAAAGTCTAGATAAACTCAAAATCCGGAATTATGCAACCCGAAGTGCATCCTAGATTATTATTCACCTCACAAGTATAAAACCTATGGAATCAACAAATTTTGAGACGAAGAGAACTTTGATGATTTCTATCTATCTTGATCAAGTGAGTAGCTCAACAATCGATCAAGATCAGAATACACGAGTTATCAAGGAAAGATAACTGGACCTGGCTTCACGAATCCTTATGAAGACTTTGTAGTCACTAAATCCTAGAAGGGTTTCTGGAGAGGACGACTCTAGATACAACTAGGACACAACAAAAAGTAGTGTCAAGATTCAAAGATCCCAGTTGCTTGGAGTTCCCCTTTTATAAAATTCAAATCATATGTTGCTTTAGGTTTAAGCTAAGATAGCTTTGGAACCAAGCAAACAATATCCACCGTTAGATGAATCTTAGAATCTGATTCACATAAACAAGATATACACTCTGGTTAGGTGAAACCGTAACCGAACCGTGTACAAAGACTATGTCCAACATGGTTAGCCGAAACTAGCCGATTTGAACTTAAAAGCTTAAAATTCATTTTCATGAATACATAGACATTAACCTTGAGTCACAAACATGTGATCAAACAAGTATAGTGTTTTTAGAGAATTAATCAAATGATAATTATCTCGTAGAAATAATTTAAACACACTTGAAAATATAATCGACATGGTTAGTAGGTGTACAAAGTACAAATACCATTATCGTTCGTGAGTCGGTTCAGTCACAGTACGTGTACCGGTTTGTAAAAATTTAACCAAACCGAGTTCCAGAGTTAATAGAACTTTTTAAGTTTGCGTACCGGTTTGGAAACCTTAAGACTGCCACCGGTTCCGGAGTTCACAAAACTAAATCGGTTTGCGTACTGGTTTGGATACACAACCGAGTTCGGGAACACATAACTGTTTTAGTTTGCGTATCGGTTTGGAAACTCACCCGGGTTCCGTAACTACAGTTCAAAAATGGTTTGCATATGAGTATGCATACCGATTCAGTTCACGAGTTAAACAGATTTTCACATGATGTGCATAAGAATATGCGTACCACAAATCTGTAAGTCGATATATAGCTACTCCGCTACGTGTACGAATACATGTAATATGGGTTCAGACTTATAACCTTTTTTCCATTTTGTAAGACTGATAACACTGTCTTGTATCCGAATATATAGTAGTTCTATATTTCTCTCTAAATTGATTCGAAACATTCCTGAATAACATATATCAATAACGCATATCATTGTTCCAGGCTATTTCCAAACGATAAAACTTTAATCATGATTTTGATTTCGAACAATAAATTTTCCTTAACCGAAATTCATCAAGTATGAACAAATGTTCATTAAGCTTAGTTATTATATTTCGAGAAGTCACTTAACTTGATAATTAGTTCTCGACTCGAAATTCTTGTCTATGCATAATAGCCTAATTAGTTATGCGACATCGTCTCAAATGATAGAAAAGTAAATATAATTTGTGATATAGGTGGTTAAGTCTTCACTTACCTATTGTTGATGAAGTTCTCCAAAAGCTTCGCTTGATTTTCTCCTTCAAACGGTAGAATGCAATGATGACTGCCGTGATCCACTATTTCTCAACGACATCTTTATCCTAGTCTGATACTTAACTAATTGTAGACTAGAAATCGAGATATAGTTTTGACAACTAAATTTGACAACAAGCTTGAGATAGCAACACTTGTGAGTTCGACCGAGCAATGCTCTAACAAATTCCATAAACCCTAATAAAAAAAAAAAAAACTTCTCCAACGATCTCCGATCCAACAAAGAAAATCTAAATCTCCATTAACCCGTTCTTTTATTAGAATTTCTTCATTGATTTACATGTTTAAAACTTCAATTTTGAAAAATCAAAATCTCTGATTTACCCAGCATCGGTTTATGTCGATATATCGTATCAACCGATTATGGGTTTTGTTCTTCATCCATGAAGAGCATGCAGAGGTATCGGTTTATAAGATGACTAGCATCGACCGATTCTGGGTAGAAATCAGGATATGAAATACATCACCAGAATCGGTTTATAAGTGCATTCGCATAAAACGATTCTTGGTAGAATTTTTTTTTGATCTATGTGCTCTTACAATCGGTTTTTATTTACGTGTTAATGTACCGATTGTGAAGTTGTCTCTTCAGATTTCATTTCACAATCGGTTTTATTTTCCTATGTGTTTTTGAAGTTAGAATCGGATTACATATGTATTCATATGTACCGATTGTTGAACTAGATTTTTACTTTTTTGTAGATATGGACTTCAGCCACCTATCATTTTATTCACGAGAGATCACCCAGGAGGATGTTCACATGGAATCACAACCCATCGTACCCAGAAGCATCTACAAATTCTCCTATGGCCGTGAGACCCGTTTGGAGCAAGCACTCGCACTGGCAGATAAACTTTCACTAGAAGAGCTTATTGAGCTCATCGGGTTTGCGAGGAGAATAAGGGATGCGATTGCAGCTGCGAGGTATCGCGATAGGCATTTAGAAGGCCTGTTTGAAGAATTGGTTGCAGCTCAAGCATTTGTTGAAGCAGAAGATGTTGATGTTGCTGCTCCTGATGCTAGTGCTCCATGATGTTGATGCTCTCTTTTAGATATTTTAAATTTTAAGTTTTTAATACTTCGGGTGGTTTAAGTCTTTAACACTTTTTTGGATGATTAAGGTTTGTTTTTTTTGGATGATTATGGTTGTAATTTAAATGCACTTAAAGTTTTTTGGATGATTATGATGATTATGTGTATAATGGGTTTATGGATGCTCCAAACTACAGGCACACAATCAGACTATACCACTGCACCTATAAACTGATTACCAAGGCTCTAATATGCCACCAGTTTATGTGGGTGTCTGTATAATCCGATTCTTAATGTCCCAGAAATGTCAGTTTTTCTGTATCTTTTTCTAGGTAGAATCGGATTACATATGCAAATATATAAACCGATTATAGTTGGTGGAAAGTTTCATTTTTTTGGTTGATTTTCATGCAAAATCGGTTTATGTTTCCATATACAAAGACCGATTTTCTTGGGCATGAAAACAAAATCGGTTTATATAGACATTAGAGAAGACCGATTGTGCCAAATTATTTCACTTTTATTTTCGAAAATACTAGTCATTAGTGATGCGTGTCGTACCACAACAAATTAATCGAGATGTTTCCCACTAATTAAATAAATAATATAGCGGTAGTAAGGATCGTTCCCACAGAGAGCTGTGTAATTGATATGTTATTTGGATAGCAAAAAAAATAAAAAGACAAGGGGGATTGTTGAATAATTAAAATAATAATAAAAAATAAGATGAAAAGATGATTAGGAGTCATTCACCGTTACCAAACGTTGAATTGCATAGTATACTCGTTTACCTTTCGTAAGAATCAATTACCACCAACCGTAGAATAGCAGCTAGCTCAGTGCTACCCCAAAACTCCTTATACCACGGATACGGAAGCTCTCTAATATCAGATTCTATTCAACGAACCACCAAGTAGTAGATCACTCAAGGTGTAATCCAATCGAACGCTTTTGGATTTGTGAATTAGGTTGATCCCTGTAGTTAAACTCTTAGCTCAAGGTTCACTTGCTGATGTTGTCTTCACTCGCAATTGCTCCACAGAATCCCTCTGCAAGGTCTCACGATTTCTACTTGTATAGAAAGTTGTTTGACTATTACACTTATCACCCAACTTCTACTAGCATTAGACTGATCAAAAGATTAATCCAATTGTACACTTGAACAATCTAGTAATCAATCATAAACCCTAAGTATAGAAAAGACAATCGATAATATGATAAAAACTTCGAATTAACTTATATAATAATTAAGCTTCACGCCCAGAACATAGAATTCATCCTAATCAATAAAAGTTTAGCTTTTCATGATTACACTGTTTCCCGGTTTTCCCCTAAAGGGGTAAACCCTAAAATATTGATGAAGAACAAAAGTGTATTATGAGATGTGAAGAGATATGATCCCATTTAGGTTAAGAAAGTGTCTCTTAAATAGTCTCCAAGTTGTAGAAGCCCCGTTCATCGAATCCCGTGTCAAAAGGTTGCCAAATCTCGCAAAAAGTCCAACAATAAGTCACGTCCCACTCTTGGCCGTGTAAAGAAGTAGCTTAGGAAGACAAATGGGCTCGCAGAAAACTGAGAAGTCCAGCCCATTTCATTGAATCTGCCTTGTCAGTTCTATGGAACTGACAACTTATTTTCTTCTTCTTTTGTTACGGCTTGGACACCCCATACGTATGTTTCCATGTATATACTTCAGTTCTTCTCCATCCTCTGTAACTATCACAACTGCTACCATCATTATCAGCAGCTCCATTGTCAGTTTCTCGTTCTCACTGCCAGCAGCAACGTCCAAAGTTCAACACCACCACCACTGCCTTTTATCACCTAGTTCATGGTCATCAACATATATCTACGGCAGCAGCAGCCATCACTTCTTCCATCAAACAACATAAATCCATCCGTCAGTTTCCCACTGCAGACATCGATCACAAGCATCAATCACCACAGAAACACCCATTAATCTTCTCTGTCGAACATCCATCAACACCACAGACTTCATCCATCGCTGCCAACCCATAAACATGCAAGTTCCCATTGCTTCAACGTCCCGCAACTCAACCGGAGAAACTGGTTGTGAACCGGTGATAAGAGGAAGACGACTGTGTTGGAAGAAAATGGCAGCCCCTGATAGAATTCCCTGGTGCCTTTAGTAACCGTATTCAACTGTCACTCTTAGACGACTGACAATGTAATTTTCTGCATCATTCTTGTTTCGCGCATAACTTCTTTGTATGATATCGGATTGACCCCATTCTTTCGCCATTGGCTTCGTCTTTTCGTCCCATTCGAGATGATAGCAAGAAATATTGGATTCGAACGAGTTTCACTTGGTCTATGGCCCTTCTCAACTTGTAGCTAACTTCTTTTATTGCACAATTAAGTGCCAATTCACTTCTTTTGGATGATTCACCTAGCAAAACATAAATAAGATAAAACAAGAGTAATACACAACAATTTGCAAGAATATTTAGCAAATACTAGCATGGAATGAACACTAAAAATACATAAAATATGCACTTATCAAATTCCCCCACACTTGTCTTTTGCTAGTCCTCGAGCAAACTATCTAAATACAACAACTCCATGTCGTTAAGGATACAAATGCACTTAGCTAATGCAACATGCCTTTAAACCCCTAGGTGTCCCTAGTGGACGAGTTATAGTCTTGTGAGGGCTTACAAGAGGTATACCCACAAAACCTGCTCCAACTTCAAAGCGTTCCAGCGTCCCAAGCATCCAAAGAGCTATGAGGACATAAAGTTTCTGCATGCTAGTAATAAGAAGTTAGAAATACCAAAGAACATATTCTCATTCTTAAATGTTGAGTGAGAAATAACCACACCATAATGAGAGAACGCGTGTTTGAGAGCGATCAATAAGCATTTCGCCTCGACTTCTGCCTCACTTAAAAGGATTTTATGATAATTGCACTCAAAAAGACGGCTTTTTTATGGGTCTCACATGTGTGCAAGTAGGAATGAAGAGAGAAATCCTATACACGTTGAATGGTGGGAAGGAAACCTTCCGAAATAATTTCTGAAGACTCCACAAAATCATGGAAAATAAAAGACTTTTTCTGATGATCTCTAAGAAAGGAAACCAACCACTATTATCGAGGATGAGAGTACTTACCACTTTCACATCTGATTGCAATGATGATAACACCACTCTCACAGCATCCAATAGAAACGTAATCTTCAGCTCGTCTTCTTCATATTCTTGGTCTTCGGTCTTCAACTGTTGATGATAAACTCTTGAACTTCGTAGAACTTCGACAATTTGTAACTCTTTTCCTCAATTTCCTTGTTGCTTGAAACTTCCTTATAGATTTTTCTTCCTTAAGGCCTTATTGAACAAATAACAGTCTAAATGCAAATCTTTTTTTTTCCTATATATATATATATATATATTTTTTTTTTCTTTTTTTTCTTTTTGATAAAAAGATTTCAACTACAAAAATAATAACGAAATTAAAATTAACATGGCCATGAAAGAAGTAATTTACCACTTTGTTCTTCACAACTTTTATTGTCTTCGTATCATAAACTTCAATAACTCTCATCTTTTGATTTTTTTCGCTCTTGTAAATAAGTCTTCAACTTGGATATAGAATTCCGCTCCTTATATGTAAGTCTTCAACATGTATATAAAAATCTGCTCATTGTATGTTGCTTTACTTGGATATGAAATTTCATCTTCCTTGTATTGTTGCTTGTAAACCTCAAACGTCTTCAACTTTCTTGTAGATTTTGATGTCGCTCCGCTTGTTGATGATGATGTGTTTCTATGGACTTGTTGTTGGCGAGAGAGAGAATGGTGCTAACTGCAAATCAAACCACAAGAAGGTGGTTTTCATCTATAGACGTCACCCTCATGATTGACAAAATTAGCACTCAAGAGATCAAAAATAGTGCTTCTATTGGTGGGAGGTTGGGTAGCTCACCATTCTACCCGGAATTAACGTATGGTGACACACACTCATAAGAAAGCTCTTTAGTCAGCTACAAAGAAATTTGGTCTGGTGCCTCTGTTGATATGAAAATAGGTAGTCTCCACTAATGATTGATCAACAACTCTAATAATGCATTTCTCCCTGCTCCTCATTTGCATCACCGGCATGATTAAATCCATTATTTAACACTCTAACAAGCAAGAAATCCTAATGTAGTTCCCTAACACTTCCAAGTTCAGTTATGTCGGTCAGAATTCTCTATGTAAACATACCTAGAAGTATGCTAGTGACTCTAAAATCTCTACAAGTTGGAGGTTTTATTCAAATATATACAAAAAATTTGAAAATTTTGACTCAAAAAGGCTAAAAACTCTATATGCAAAAGACTCCCCCACACTTAAACTCCACATTGTCCTCAATGTGTAAAACTGAAAATTCTGAATTCTGACGTAACAGCAGATAAAACGCAAACACTGTACAAATCGGTAAGGAATTTGGAAAAAATCCATTTCACAAAAGTTGTTCATATACGTGTTTTCTACACACTGTCAAAAGTTCATAGTGTTTCGATAACGGTCTGACAGTTATGGTCTCTGGACTGAACTATGCGCACTTTGATTTTTTCTGACGAAAAGGTATTCGTCATAATTTTCTTCTAAAATAGATTCCGAACTCAATGAAATTAAACATGGGGATGAAAATATGATATGAAAACAATAAAAGTAAAAATAAAAGGGTTTAAGATACAAAACCTATGGGTTACCTCCCATTTAGCGCTTGGTTTAAAGTCGTCAGCCCGACTCTTTTGTTATCGTCCATATACCAACAATCTAAAAATCTGGTACTCTGCCCAGAAAACAATCTGCAATTCTAGTAACAACTTCACATAATGATTAGAATAACATATTAATAATGAAATTTTTATATCTTGAAAGTTTCCCCCACACTTAGTCATTTCTACACTTGAAAGTGGATAGAGAACATGACATATGGGAACTTCTTCAGGTTCCTCTCGGTGAACCTGCACAATTCTAGAATCAAACACATCAAGTGGTGGATACTTAAAAGAAAAATAATCCTTAAGAATTTTAGAAGTACAAATACTCAATCCTAAGTGATGTAGATCAAAAGATTTAGAAATATGCAAAGGATTAGACAAACCTTCCACAATCTCTTGTATTACAGGATCCTCATCATTCTTAAAGAATTGCAATGAACTATTTACCTCATTTGTATCATGGTACTCTATCAAACTATTTAGCCATTCTTCGTCAGTTTCTGCTTCAATCAAAATCTTAGCATCATTATAATCCTTGGCTAGCTCAATTGGGTCTTCCACAAATTCAACCAATTTGGTTTCATTCTTAATCTCTATCTCTTCAACAACCTCGTCATCGGAATCAGAATCATCTCCTAGAAATTCTAGTTCATTGACGCAAATCCTAAGATCATTGTTTGAGTACGTTACACCATTTATAACAACGGTTATGTCATATTCATTCTCCTCCTTTTGAATCGGCGAGTGATCGTTATTATGATCCGGAGTTCAAATAACATTACCATTATTGCAAGGATTTTCCAAAGGTTGCTCATCTTCATCAGAGTCTTCGTCAACCTCATAATCTTCAATATCCCAACGACGTTGGAGTTCCTTTCATATTACCTTGTTAATTTCTTCGAGAGTCTTTTATGATGCTCCAGCTTCTTCTAACTTATCATATTGCTTAGAAAGTTCTCTGATATTAATACGTTTTCCGCCATTATTCACGATGGAATTTTCAGACCGTATCTCTTCTTTTGACATAAATGAAGAAAGAACATGATAAAGAGGAGTAGGTCTTTCCAAACTCTTTGTCATCTGCATATTACTAGAAAACAACTGATCAGAAGTATAACTATCCTCCCATCCATTTGATTGCTCACTTACATACCCATCATAAGGTTGTTGATATGTATGAGAGTATCCATAAGGTTCCGTAGGGTATGGTTGGTAGTTGTTATATGAATGAGACTGAAATCCATATTGATTACCACCATAATATGATGATTGATCTTGTGCTTCGTACATGTTATGTCCGTAAGGAAACATGACGACTCACAAGAACAAAAGAAAAAATCTAAAAAACAAAAACAAGCTAAACAAATAACAAATCAATTAACAACTGCTCCCCGGCAGCGGCGCCAAAATTTGATGCGTGTCGTACCACAAAAAATTAATCGAGATATTTCCCAGTAATTAAATAAATAATATAACGGTAGTAAGGATCGTTCCTACAGAGAGCTGTGTAATTGATATGTTATTTGGATAGCAAAAAAATAAAAAGACAAGGGGGATTGTTGAATAATTAAAATAATAATAAACAATAAGATGAAAAGATGATTAGGAGTCATTCACCGTTACCAAACGTTGACTTGCATAGTATACTCGTTTACCTTTCGTAAGAATCAATTATCACCAACCGTAGAATAGCAGCTAGCTCAGTGCTACCCACAAAACTCCTTATACCACGGATACGGAAGCTCTCCAATATCAGATTCTATTCAACGAACCACCAAGTAGTAGCTTTAGGCTTTGTGAATTAGGTTGATCCCAGTAGTTAAACTCTTAGCTCAAGATTCACTTGATGATGTTGTCTTCACTCGCAATTGCTCCACAAAATCCCTCTGCAAGGTCTCACGATTTCTACTTGTATATAAAGTTATTTGACTATTACACTTATCACCCAACTTCTACTAGCATTAGACTGATCAAAAGATTAATCCAATTGTACACTTGAATAATCTAGTAATCAATCATAAACCCTAGGTATAGAAAAGACAATCGATAATATGATAAAAACTTCGAATTAAATTATATAATAATTAAGATTCACGCCCAGAACATAGAATTCATCCTAATCAAAAAAGTTTAGCTTTTCATGATTACACCGTTTCCCGGTTTCCCCCTAAAGGGGTAAACCCTAAAATATTGATGAAGAACAAAAGTGTATTATGAGATGTGAAGAGATATGATCCATTTAGGTTAAGAAAGTGTCTCTTAAATAGTCTCCAAGTTGTAGAAGCCCCGTTCATCGAATACCGTGTCAAAAGGTTGCCAAATCTCGCAAAAATTCCAACAATAAGTCACGTCCCACTCTTGGTCGTGTAAAGAAGTAGCTTAGGCATACAAATGGGCTCGTAGAAAACTGAGAAGTCCAGCCCATTTCATTGAATCTGCCTTGTCAGTTCCGTGGAACTGACAACTTATTTTCTTCTTATTTTGTTACGGTTTGGACATCCCATACGTATGTTTCTCTGTATATACTTCAGTTCTTCTCCATCCTCTGTAACTTTCACTACTGCCACCATCATTATCAGCAGCTCCATTGTCAGTTTCTCGTTCTCACTGCCAGCAGCAGCGTCCAAAGTTCAACACCACCACCACTGCCTTTTATCACCGAGTTCATGGTCATCAACATGTATCTACGGCAGCAACATCCATCACTTCTTCCATCGAACAGCATAAATCCATCCGTCAGTTTCCCACTGCATCCATCGATCACAAGAATCAATCACCACAGAAACACCCATTAATCTTCTCTGTCGAACATCCATCAACACCACAGACTTCATCCATCGCTGCCAACCCATAAACATGCAAGTTCCCATTGCTTCAACGTCCCGCAACTCAACCGTAGAAACTGGTTGTGAACCGGTGATAAGAAGAAGACGACTGTGTTGGAAGAAAATGGCAGTCCCTAATAGAATTCCCTGGTGCCTTTAGTAACTGTATTTAACTGTCACTCTTAGAAGACTGACAATGTTATTTTCTGCATCATTCTTGTTTCGCGCATAACTTCTTTGTATGATATCGGATTGACCCCATTCTTTCGCCATTGGCTTCGTCTTTTCGTCCCCTTCGAGATATTGGATTCGAACGAGTTTCACTTGGTCTTTGGCCCTTCTCAACTTGTAGCTAACTTCTTTTATTACACAATTAAGTGCCAATTCACTTCTTTTAGATGATTCACCTAACAAAACATAAATAAGAGTAAACAAGAGTAATACACAACAATTTGCAAGAATATTTAGCAAATACTAGCATGGAATGGACACTAAAAATACATAAAATATGCACTTATCAGTTAGGGTCTTTCTATATATAAAGAGACCTCATCCTTGGACCCAATTTTCCCCAAACTTTCTCGTTCATACCTCCTCATACATGAAATGGCATCGTCTGACTCCACCGAAGATTTGGCAATCACCAAAGCATGGTACGTCGAAAGTCGAGTTGATCACTCCTCATCCGAGAACTTTTGGGCGAAGATATATAACAAATTTAGGCAATATTATGGGAACCCGAATAGAAGAAGTCTTCAACAAATCCATGATAGGCACCAAGTCATCCTGGATGTGATAGTTACTTTTATAGCTATCCAACAACGGATTTTGAACGCTAGCCACATTAGCATGTCCCTTCAATAATTTGTGAGTATTTTTATGGTTTATTCTACACAATCTAATTTTATCAATTTGTAACTAACAAAGTAAGTTTGTGTCTTATTTTTGTAGCATGAACCCGTGAAAGCACGCTACTTGGAGGAAAAGGGGGAAACATTCACATTTGATGGAAGCTATCACTTCATGGTATCCAAAATTTCAGTGTACGGGCCGGGCTTTATGGTGGGTGAATCGGACTCGGATTCCTCGGACGAAGATTGATAGTTTTAGTCATTTTGTGTAGGTTTTGTGGGTACACCTCTTGTAAACCCTCACGAGACTATAACTCGTCCACTAGGGTCGCCTAGGGGTTCAAAAGCTTGATGCACCTGCTAAGTGCATCCGTGATTCCCACAAAAAGAAGTAGATTTGAAATGAATAAATTTATTTTTCCTACAAATATGAAACAATCGGTTTATATATGATGCCAACAAAGGCCGATTATGGGAATCAAATTTTAGCTATGCAAACATTAACCGATTTTTGGTATCCTTTTTGAATACCAAAGAACACTACCCAGAATCGGTTTACAAGTGCATGAAAGTAAACTGATTCTGGGTAGTGTTTTAAAAAAAAATAAAATAAAAAAATAGTTGTTTGATGTTTTGAAGATTGATTTACTTTAGTTGATATCACATATGACACGGTTAATTAAAACCTAATACGATTAATTAAAACTAATTAACCAGGGGTAAAATGGGTAGTAAAAAATAGTTGGATAAGGGGTTGTGTGAAATTTATTTCTAATGACATTTTTTGTCATTTAGTAACAGGCCCTAAATATTTGCCCTAGGCCCCAAACTAGCCAGGCAAACTATTTCCTAATCAAATTAAGTAGCAATACAGCCAATAACTAAATGGTTCCAAAGCTAAGTGTATATGTATCACGCTGTATCTACACTACGAAACAACCTAGATTTTTTAGCTACCGACGAAACACTACATCCGACCGTCCCAGTCTGATCCTAACAATAGACAATTGACAGTCGTGGTGTTTGTAATCTCTTTCATTATGAACCTAAATTTATTAATTAAATGGATCACCTCATAACTCAATGTGTTAATTGAAATATTAAATGCTAAAACAGACAAAAAATGTGTGTGCCATATCTATTACGATTACAAACACGATAATAAAATCGTATATGTATTAACTGGATTTAGTGGTGGCAAATGAATCTGATGGGAAGTGATATTATACACTATTTGCTTAAATAATTTGGTTGTTGGATTTTTGGTGATGTATATGGCTAATACTATTATGTATGAATGGACATTATTTTGGCTTGAAACAAAATAGAAAACTCTCTTAGAATTAAATGGTTAAAAGACCTTCTTTTTTTTTTGCATCAGCCGTAGGTCTGGTTGAAGCAGTGACGTTACGACACGGGTTATTTCTAGTTCTTTATACATGAAAGAAATGCGTAAGAAAAATGAAACATATGAGAAGAAAAAGAGACTTACTAGATGACCGCTACCACGGTGGGAGGGCCGACCGAAAGAAAATAAAACACAGCTGTAACGATACTGTAGAAGAAAATTTGTAATCCCTAATAACAGATGCAATCACTTTGTGCTTTTTTTCCTGCAAAAATATTCGAAGAAAAAAATATTTTTAACAGTTTATAATTTTGTAGTTCATAATTGATCAGAATAAACTAATTTTTACTAATCATGAAAAAAAAAAAAAAAACACCTAGTAAACATCAACTAAGGGGTTAGCCTTAGCATACCACTTGCATTTAGCATTGCTTGAAAAAACGAAAAACACAAAAACTTCATCTAACATGTGTACATTTTTTATAAGATCTAACATGTTTACGCAAAGTATGGCAATAAAGCCCAAAGCATCAGTACATCCAGAATGTTTGACTTTTCAAAATCAGACTATGCTAACACGTGTATCCGTCCAATACAAAGATTCTTAATTTCTTGGTTATATCGTAACAACTCCCTCTATCCTCCCTCCCCCTTCCTTCTTTGACTGCAACTAAAGAAGGCCAAAAATGTTAGATTGATTTTTTTTTTTCATTAGGGAATGTTCATGATATCGGAAAATTAGATTAGATTTATCTTTATAGATGTATGTAATCCATGTAATAGTTACTTAGAAAAAATAATTTTTCAATCTAGATGTTGGTTACCAAAAATTTGATCTGATTAATTAAGATCATCAAACATAAATTTTAAATTCAATTGCAGATTCAGTAAATGATGGAACGATTTATTGGTCCTAGTGGTGGTGGATGGCGGCGTTGGTGACAGTGGTGGAGGGTGGTGATGTTGAAAAATAAGTTTGATTCTATTTCAGATTTGTTGGTGGTGGTGGTACTGGAGGTACGAGTTTGGTGGTGGTTCTGGTGTTGGTTGTGGCGGTGACAGTTGAAAAGAGTAGGGATGATTCTGGTGGTGCTAGTAGTACTGGGTAGCTGGCGAAGGTGCGGTTAGTGGTGGCGGTGGTACTGAAGGTGTATTGGTGGTGGTGCTGAAGCTTATTGGTGATGCTGGTTAGGGATGGTTGTGTCGGCGGCGGCGCTGGTTATTATAACAGCGCTGGCAGTGATGGCGGCGGTGGTGATGATAGTGGCGATGTGTGTTAGGGTTTGCTGGGGCTTAATTTTGGGGTTTGCTGTCTTTGGGAGTGGTATGGTTTTGAGAATGGATCTGGTGGTGGCTTGTTGAATTTCTATCGCTAGAGGTGGCGGCGGAGCTTCTGGTGATTGTGGAGGTGCTATTGGTGGTGGTGGAAGTGTTGACGGAGGTTAATGTGTTCTAGGTGATGGTGTTCAAGGCGACGGTGAAGAAGAGACTGAGAAACAAAAGAAATGAAGGAGGGTATTTTCGTCAAGTGACGAAAAAAATAGCCGGACGGAAATCAATTTTTTTTTATGAAATTGGAATTTTTTGTTAGGTTTCATTTGACAAAAAAGTGGCCATATAAGGGTCTCCCTCCCTACGGGCCCTTCGGGCCCTCCGGTCGGTCGGCCCAATTATTCATTCACCACGTGGCTATTTATAGCCTGTATCAAGTTGATGAGAAAATGTACACAATACAATATGAGTACACGTGCTAATACTGTATATTGTTTACTCAAAAAGATTTCAGCTGCAACTAATCTACGCTTAGTTGGTGAGTCATCCATATATAATAACAAATTTTTTACAACATTCCCCCCTCCGCATGGATGAACACAGATTTAAGTATCTTTCCTCGTTATAACTTTTCCCCCAAAAAATCTAGTAGGATAAAAACTGGACCAAAGAAAACAAGTATTATATGCGGAGCTTCAGATGATGTTGGTCATCTAAAATTCTATCTCTTTGAAACCTTGTCATGAAAACCACTTTGAGAAAATCTTGAACGCCGGAAGCTCATAATGTTGTTAATGATGCTGATCATGCTTCGTTAAAATCTTGTCAGAAAAAACCACGTATAGTAAAATCCTGAACCAAATTACACAAACGATTATTCAAACTGTATCTCAATAAGCTCTATGGTATACATATGTTTAGATGATGATCATCATTCTAAATTTTAACCCATTAAAAACCTCGTCAGGAAAATCCAGAGGACAAAATCTTAATGTAAGAAACCATGAGTACTCGGAACAATGATAGACCCGCAGACGTTGCCTCTTTAAACCTTTCCTGGAAACCCAAAGGGACAAAAACTAGGACGAAGGGAATATAGTACAACATTTTGAACTACGAATACCGATGGACTCGCTTTCCACATTAAAATCCTGACAAGAAAAACCCAGTGGGATAAAAACTTGACTAAGGAAAAATAATACAAAGCGTAAAAGTCCAAAGTGTCCAATATCCATAGTCTTCCACGAATTTATTCCCCCTGATGATTAGCCTTCTCAATTGATCATTTTGTCCGATAATAGTGCATATAGATCACGAACCATCTTGTAATATCTTCAGAAAATTCCTTTAGTTGAGAAACTCGCTTTGATTTTCTTCAGTGCAATCTTCTGATTTCACTAGCTTTTTATTTTTCACTAACTATGTCAGAACAATCGTGACTGACCGAGGAATAACAAGTGTCCTATACTTCCAGACTACTAAATAGGATAATATTTAAATGCTATAACAAACCTGATGAAAAATCGAAAACATAAACAGTCTATCTTAATTTTCTTTGTGGGAGACATTATGTGATCTTTTATGTAAAAGATCTAGATTAATGGTACCACAAATATGGAAGAGACCAATATCTCAATATTGGTGCTGGATAGAACCGGACTTACATGTTTACTACAAACCTAATATCAGGTATCTATAGCATATTTAAGCTAATGTACTATTTACACGTTTTGTATGATATAAACAAAATGATACATTTCCTTTGTTGAGATATAAACCTATCAGTTTAAAAAGTAAGAGATCGAATGAATGTGTAATCATGTTACTTTGTCCATTTATACATGTCTAAACCTTCAAGGTTGACAAAATTTATGGACTGCTAGCTACAATATTCTATTAACAGATTGCAATCTTGTTTTACCGAGATTCCCATCTCAAACTTCTGTTTTAAGGTTTTTTGTACTTTGGAGAGCTCATCAGGAGTTCCAATTAAGTAGATAATGTATCAAATTTAGCAAATGCAGAGTTCATGGGCATATACGATGGTTCACATATCCCTAGGATATGGTGTTTTGTTGATCACTGAAAAACTTTCAGAGACCTTCATGCAAACATCTATATCCAGTTTTTCATACAGATGCGGAGCAAACACAATCACTAGATGCACGTCGAGTCTTTCAAGGATCCCCAAACTTAATTAAATACCGAAAAAGGACAATTACATCTAACAGATGGAATGTGCTTTTTTGTGATCAATCTCAAGTTTTTATGAAAGACTTTGTACCGTTATTGGACTTTACTTTTCTCACTATGCGCAAACACCCACTTGTAACCCCTAAGGGTTATACTATCAGATGTTAGTGCTGCAAAAAAAAAACACTCGTGGCTAAGAGTAACTCACATTATCGATTGTTCGGGTTGCAGCACCATAGACATGCATTTTTTTGAGAAACTGATCGCTGTCGTATGCGTCAAAAATAATTTCACTTTCTCACTTCAACTAAATATAAATATAGTCAGTGATAAGAAAGAGTTCGTTCCACGGGAGGCTTATGTTGTTATGCAAATTTCAGTTTCTTAGTAACCAAGGGGGGATTTTGATTTTATCAAAGCAAATAAAAGTAAATCAAAGCAATAAAATAATGAAAGTAATCAATAAGAAGAATATATTGGTCAAGGGGATGTATCATTCACAAACATGTATTTCATCAATGACTAGAATTGATAATTTAATCTCTCTTTTATTAAAAGTCTTAGGATATCTTGATCGCAAGTATATCCCGCTAATTCCCCGATTTCATCACAACCACATTAAAAGATGCATATGTGAATTTTTCCTAGAAAGCAACCTAAAGTGTGAAAGCACAATTAAGTTCAACTTCCTAAAAGCACCAAGTTTTATGGAATAAGACTAATCAAAGCAATCGAACGTGTAAACGCACTAATTTGATTTAACCAAGGTTATGATTCAAATGTGATTATAAAGATGTATCACTACAAGTAATAACCACATGGGGTGAAAGTATCACTTTTTCTGAAACGGGGTGAAAGTATCACTTTTTATGAAACTGAGCGAAAGTATCACTTTTTCTGAAACAAGGTGAAAGTATCACTTTTTCTGAAATGGGACGAAAGTAGTCGCAGACAAACCAGATCTTCAGATTCTTCTTCGGTCGGCCCTCCTACAGTGGCAACGGTTGTACTAGTAAAGATGTATCACTACAAGTAATGACCACACTACGCTACTTGCAATCAGAAATTAACAACTTTTACGTATTGAAAATCCTAATCTAGCAATATAGATGGAGACTAATCTAATTGATTCCGGACTCAACCAAACTAGCATTCAAATCATATAACATTATAAACAATGAATCACAAACAATAAAGTTGAGACAAACTAATGCATTGAATCAAATGTCATGTTGAGAAATCAACTTTAAACCCTTAACCAATATTATATGTTTAGCTACTCATAGCTGTGGAGTTCATCATAATATAATTGAAGTAAAGAAAATAAAAACCAAAGCAAACCCTAGTACGTGCGGCTCCAAACTCCAAGCTCCAAGTAGAATATGTGATAATAAAAGAACTAGAAGTCTTCCCTTTTATGTTTCTTCTTAGGCCAAGTCTTCAAAAGTCCAATAGATAGAAGTCCTCCAAGCCCATGTGTGAGAAAATACCCATGTAGAATTTTGTCCAAAAAACATCACCGGAAAACTGGTTTCATGGCCGGAAATCGGCCGGCTAAGTTGCCGGAAACCCATCTCAAATGACTGGAAAAGTCAATGGGCACCGGTCAAAGTTCACTCTACTGAATCAACTCAGTGATGTCATGAGTTAGAACCGAGTCAGAATCAGAATTAGCTAACTGACTCATCTGAGTGACCAAGGCCTGAGCCATTTTGCAGCTTGCACATGCCATGCTTTAGTCATGCGTCATTATGGGTGAGCATCGAGCACATCCAGCACCTGTAACCTATTTCATTCATCAATATAACATCCATTCCTTCAGTTCCTTCAGTTTCTTCTTTTCTCTGCCCAGCAAAGTACCAACAATTACTCCAATTAACACCCACTGAACTCCACCAGTCACTGCGATACTTAACACAACTCTGCATTGCATCAGATCAACAGTCCATAACCATAACACCAACTCCATTTCAGTTCAGCTCAAAGACATCTGAGCTGCAATCAATACCATCTTCACTTCTAACTGCAATCTCATTTCAACATCAGATCCATGCACCACCAGTTTGCAGCTCCATCCCTGCTGCATCTTAATCTCCTTTCTTCACACAAACATCATTCCGTGGAGTCTCACTGCAACTACAGCCCACATAAACCCATCCTATAACATTCAACATCATATGCAGCTCCACTCACATCTTCCAGGTCTTCTTATCCTCCAACAACAGCTGCAGTCTCAGTTGCTTCACTTCAGCAAGCAGAACAAGTACACACATTCTTACCTCATTCCATCACCAACTTCATCTTGAACTAGAGTGCAAGCAACTCAGCTCAAATCCTGCAACCTAACATACATCTAATCCCT
The DNA here is from genome assembly GCA_023531295.1 of Papaver armeniacum. NCBI lineage: Eukaryota > Viridiplantae > Streptophyta > Magnoliopsida > Ranunculales > Papaveraceae > Papaver > Papaver armeniacum. Next base: position 83,034 of record JAJJWW010018912.1, read on the forward strand.
GCATTCCAACAGCATCAATAGCTCCACCTGCAATCTCAGTTGCTTCCTAGCTCATCTGACTTCTCAGCTGCAATAACTTCAAGACCACAAGTTCAAACCCAAGACTACTTTCATCGTTATTTGTTGTTGCAGTGATCAATTACACCCATTCTTAGTCTCCATACCACCAGTATCACCTTCTATGTAAGCAGCTTCTGCAGCATCATTAACATCATTAGCAGCAGCTCCATATATACTCTACCAGGTCCATCTCTAACTCAGGTTCAAGACGGGGCTCATAACTCTCCCATCTGCTTTAGCTTGATCTCAAAAACAACACCAGACCCATTCTAAATCTATGTTCTTGACCTCAACATCTAGAATTCAAAACCCTAAATCAATTTCAAACCATTTCACCGTCAACATCAAATTCGAACAAACCCATTCAATATTATCCATCACTGACTCGCAATAGTTTGTTATTTCCCTTCTATTCAGCGCAAATCACCATGGAAGCACCATCACAGTTCATTCAAACACCAGTTGCTTCTCATACCCTAATTTTCATATTTCTAAACCATTCAGCACAAATCTTCCCCTAATTTCTTCTCGAGTTTGAATGTGACGACCAACCCTAACTTTATTAACACGACATCAACCAGTTCTTCAATAAATCTAACCATTTCTTCCAAACCTGTCTTCTCAGTAACAGCCTCAAAATCTCTGCCAAAAACTTCATTCTCTTCTCTGATTCTTCTTCTTCACATTAACATCAAACTCTAGATTCATCAGATTCTCTTGCTTCAGTTTCTGATTCAATTCCACTCTGAATATTATCTCCCTATCTCAACAGTCAGCCAGCCACATTTCTTTCTTCTCAATTTCAGGTGAACTCAAAATACAAGGAGAAAAACATTTCTCTTGATGTTTGGGCTAGGTAATGAGTGTAATTACTATAGACACCCAGAAAATCAATATGGGACACCCAGTACTCTTCTTGTACTGCCAGTCCTAGGGAACTGACAAGCTTAACCGTTGATTTTGCTCGTAACCTTTTCATACGGTGTCGGAATGACCTCGTTCTTTCGCCATTGACTTCATATTTTTGTGCTCTTCAACATGATGAGAAAGAATCCAAGATTTGGGCGAGTTCCACTTCTTTTTGCTCCAAATGACTCCACTGCACCTAATAAACTCAAAAGCAATCATAAGATACATAATTTACAAGAAAAGTAGCAAAGAAAACATAAACAATAGATAAATATCAAGGTGTTTATGACACCTATCAAATTCCCCCACACTTAGACTTTGTTAGTCCTCGAGCAAATCAAACTAAACTAATTCTAAAATATACATACAACTCCCTTTCGTTGAGGATACGGTCACACTTAGCATGTATAACAAGCCTTTGAACCCTTAGGTGTCCCTAGTGGACGAGTTATAGTCTCGTGAGGGTTTACTAGAGATATACCCACAAAACCTACTTTCCAACTTACAAGTTCTCCGAAATGATAGCATCCAACGCGCTAAGAAGACATAAAGATTCTGCACACTAGTCATAAGAAGTTAGACATATATATGAACACAATCTCATCCTTGAAAGTTGAGAGAGAAATAACCATCCCTTATCGAAAGAAATTCAGGTTCGAGAGTGATCAAAAGTCTCGACTCTGCCTCACAAGAAAGGGTTTTATGAAGTTGCTCTCAATAATAAATAGCTTTTTTATGGGTCACACATGTGTCCAGGTAGGAATGAAGAGAGAATCCCGCGACACGTTGAATAGTAGGAAGGCAAAAACCTCCGAATTGTTTTGAAAACCCACATCTTTTATTGTTTTGAAAAACCCATTTTTCTGACGATCTCTACGAAAGGAAATTAACCACTTAAAGAAGGTGGGAATATGCTTACTTACCTCGTTATCCGTTCAACATGCAGTTAGCACCACTCTCACAGCGTCCATAGAAACGTCTTCGGTCTTCAATCCTTGTCTTCATCTTCGTCTTCGGTCTTCAACTGTCGATGATAACTCTTGAACTTCGTAGAATCTTGACAATGTAACACTTTTCTTCAAATCCTTGTTGCTTGAAACTTCCTTATGAATATTTCTTCTTCCATTGGCTTTATTAAAAGAATACAAAACTAAAAATAAACTAAACAAACCAAATATGATACAATGAATTTTTCATGTCTCTTTTTTTATTTTATTTTTAGACAAAAAATAAAAACATTCATGTAATTACACAAAGCTTTTGGTTGCTAGCCTAGAAAAAATAAAACAAATACAAAATAAAAACAAAACAAAACAAAACAAAATAATAGAACTAATAATGAACCTAAAAATTTTCTCTTGTCTTTTTTTTTTTTTTTTTTTTTTTTCTTTTTCGTTTTTTTTTTTTTGAAACAAGAGAAAATAAAATACAAATTAACAAATAAGAGTAAAGATAACATAAAAATGCAAGTACAAAGGCCATGGTGTAAGTAATTTACCGTTTGATTCTTCACAACATGTATTGTCTCGATATCATAAACTTCTTGAACTCTCATCTTGTCAATCTTCGCTCTTGTACATAAGTCTTCAACTTGTAAAAATTCTGCTCCTTGTCTTGTTGCTTTACTTGAATCTGAAATCTGCTCATTTCTGTACCGTTGCTTGTAAACCTTGAATGTCTCCAACTTTCCTTTGAATTTTTGATGCTCCTCTTGTTGATGATGATGGTTTTTCTATGGACCTGTTGGTGTAGAGAGAGATAAAGTGGATGGTGCTAACTGTGAACAAGATTACAAGTGGTATGTAAGTTAGCAATTCGATGTCACCATCATGATTGATAAAATAACACTCAAGAGATCAAAGTAGTGCTTCTATTGGTGGGAGGTTGGGTAGCTCACCATTCTACCCGGAGTTTACGTACGGTGACAACCACTCTAAAAGTACATATTTAGACACGTACAAATAAGTGAAGGTCAGTGCCTCTCATGACGTAACATGAGTAGTCTCCACTATAAGGGATCACAACTCTAATACTGAATTCAGTCTGCACCTCATTTGCCACTGGCATGGTTAAATCCAACTTTAACTCTCATACAAGCAAGAAACCCGATCACGTTTGCTGGCATCTCTAAGTTCAGTCACTCTTGTGAGAATTTCGATGTAATCTTTGCGACATGTATACTATGTGACTCTAAACTAACTATAAGTTGGAGTTTTTCATTCACTAATTTACACAAAAGTTGAAAATTTTGAAAAAATTTACAAATGCTTAACCACTCCCCCACACTTAAACTTTACATTTTCCTCAATGTAAATTGAGTCATCCAAGTATAGTCAAGATGGGAAATTCTATATGAAAAGTGACAAGAAATCAGAAAAAGTAAATACAAGACAAGAAAAAACTAAAAACAAGACAAGAACAAAAATAAAAGAAATAAAACAAGAAATACTCATCCCTTGGGTTGCCTCCCATGTAGCGCTTGGTTTAAAGTCGTCGGCCCGCCTATCTCCTTGTTTTATACGCCTTAGCCGGCTTCCAAAACATTATGGAAATATGATTGAATGTTACTTGGGTGTCTCCTCGCCCCAAAGATGTTGAAGTGAATGACCTCTTCATCGAACTCCATAGTTAAGGTACCACTGTGGACATCAATCTTCGTTCTAGCGGTACTCATAAATGGTCTACCCAACAGTAAAGGTGTAGGCGATGATGCATTTGCATCACTCATGTCTAGAACATAGAAATCCACCGCAAATATTTGTTAGAGCATAGCTCGGTTGAACCCACCAAGCGTTGGTATGTCAAGTTTGGTTGTCATATTTTAGTGAATCAAAACTTAATTAAAGAGTCGCTTGATTATATACTAAAGACAACTTCGTATAGGTTAGGCTAGAAAGATTAGGATTATGAGATATACAAGTATTACTCGAAGACTTGAAGAATGTGAAGAAGTAACAAGCTACATCGACGACATCATCCTTCCTTTTGAGGTTAGTAATATTGTGACTTGAACTATTTCATTCCTAATGTATCTTTCAAGTCGTGCTATATTGAAAACATAACTGCGAAGCTATGAATGATTATACTCTAGTTGACATAGTATTAAGGAATTAGAATACGAAGTATAACGCTTATCTTTTGAACTTCGTATATAAGACATCGACATAATTGTATGAATTCTATTGTGATTATTTATATGGGTAAAGGTGAAGATTTCATCCTAGGAAACAATGTTTACTTTCGTTTAAAGGAAGTACAGTCATGAACTTGTTTTATGAATCGAAAGGGAAATCGCTAGGCTTATTGGTATTGTTATTCATTGCATATCTTTGGATTACTAATATGTGTGAGTTAGTAGAACCGATTATAACTTGTTATGTATCTTGGTAAAACTAGTCACAATGCCTGACTTATGTATTGGTATGACTTTTATTAGTGTAACCGATCCTAAGTAATCACCTAAGATGGTATGATCGATATTTGTAATTGGTATGACCGATCCTAGTAATTGGTGTAACCGATCCTAGTAATTGGCGTAACCAATCACAAAAGAATGTGTAATCGATCCTTGTAATTGGTGTAACCGGTCCTGGTAATTGGTGTAACCGATCCTGGTAATTGGTGTGACCGATCACAAGTAATACCATGAGAATATGGTAACCGGTCCTGGTAATTGACGTGACCAATTTGGTAACTAATGTAACCGGTCCCAGTAACCATATTAAGGTAGAACCGATCCTTGTGTTTGGTAAAACCGTAAACCCATGATTAGTGTAACCGATCCTAAGTAATCACCTTAGATGGTATGATCGATATTTGTAATTGGTGTTGTTAGAGCATTGCTCGGTAGAACTCGCATGCGTTTCTATCTCAAGCATGTTTGTCAATGTTAGTGATCAAAACTATAAGTCTTGATTTCTAGCCTATGTATCTAAAGGTCTCGGACTAGGATAGAAAGTGTAGTTGAGCTCAAGAACTCCATGGAAATCATCATACAAGACGAAGGACTACTCGAGGAACCTGTGGAACTTCATCGACTAAAAGGTATGTGGAGACTTGAACTTATCTGTCACTCAAAAGTCTATTTACTCTATCACCTACTCTTGTGACAAAAGTCGTTTAGACGTATAGACTTTCATTATACACATTTGCTATTTCGAGCCGAGTTTAACTCGCCTATCTATTTCTCGAAATATGTGTTAGTAAGCTTTCGCTTTAACAGAATTCATCTTTACCTAGTGACGAAAGTCATGATATGTTTCAATCACTTTGGAAATTGCTCTGACGAAAAATGGGTTGTGAATAACGGCTATATAACGTTCTCTGAGAATGTTTCAATGTTTGAAATGAGAGTATAGATTACATAACCAATGGTAGGATATAAGCATTGTTGTGGAAACACATATATGTATAAGTCCTTATTCCTTGAACCAAAGTTTGAGAACTTTGTTGATCAAGAGAAATGGAAGTTGCGCAAGCCAAGTCCGCGAATCGCGGAAGTTCTCACCCGAGAATTTCTGCACGGAGTTTGTGTACTCCTTCCATGAGCTTAAGTCCGCGAACCCACCCGCGAACTTGAGTAGGTTATATCTAAAACCGGTTGTTCTTGAACTAATGTTTATATAAACTAAGGAATGCTTTTGCAAACCGTGGCTATAAATTTCATGAACCGATTCGAGTGAATTAAACCGTTTTTGCTTCGATTGTGTCCATTGTAGTTACACAAGATCTAAGCAATTGAACAACTCTCTAACTAGTTCATTTGAGTCATTTGAACTAGTTGTGGTGAAGAAGAATATGGTTGATATGAGAGTGATCATATGGCTAACCATTTGGTTGACTATTGTTGAACCAACAAATGTTAATGTTTGGGTACGGTTCATAAACCCAAAATTGAACATTTCGTTTGTGTGTAACAAGCTAATTTTTCGATCCAACGGTTAAGAAATATTAGCTTGAATCTAATCAGGTTTTCATCTAACGGTGAATATTGAATGCTTTGTTACTAAGCTAACATTGATTGCAAACCCTGATTTGAAAGACTATATAAGGGAGAACTCTAGCAACTGGGAAACCTATTCCCCATACTTTACGTGTGATACTAGTTTGCTAAGCTAGAGTCGATTCTCCTTCAACCTTTGGTTTTCTTCTCTAAAACCAGGTTAACGACTTAAAGACTTCATTGGGATTGTGAAGCCAGACCGATACTACTTTTTTTGTAGTTGTGTAACTGATCTTCTTGTTTCTATAAATGCAGTACAATTAAAATAATTGGCTTGAGATTTATATCTCGGATAGGCAAGATAGAAAAGAAATCACAAACACTTCGTCTCATCGTTTGTGATTCTGCAATATCTTTTTTCGCTACGTCGATTAAGATTATTGTGAGGTGATCGATAATACTAGGCTTTTCTTCGGGAATATAAGTCCGGGGTATTGATTGGTTCCTGTTCACCTTGATTTATCAAAAGACAGAACAAAACTCATAGGTTTATTCGTGGGAAACGTATTTATCTATTACTATAAACTTTTACGTGTGATCTGATTTGTTTATTAAAGTCTTCGACTTTGGGTCGTAGCAACTCTTAGTTGTGGGTGAGATCAGCTAAGGGAATCAAGTACGTAGCATC
>JAJJWW010018913.1:0-275625 GCA_023531295.1 Papaver armeniacum
CATTTTTATGGGCCTTTAGTAATTTCTTTTTTATTTATTACTTTTCTTACTTTTTGTTTTTTTTAATTTTTTTAAAATAATTAAAATTGGTTCCCCAAAATTTTCCCTCTCAATTTTTCACCCAATTCACTCTCCCTCCCAAACTTAAAATTAACAAAATCTTCCCCCCATTTTTTCCCTCTAATTTCATCATCTAAGAACATTAAAAGCATATCTAGAAAAATTTCAGACCATTGTAATACCTATTTTTCTTTATTATTTTCGGAAAAAAATATCCCCATATTTTCAGACAACTTTAATACCCCTCTCTGTCTCTGTCGCTCTCTCTTTCTATTTTCTCAGTCGAAGAAAGTTTGTCAGTGCGAGAGAGGAGAAAAACTTTTCTCTTTTCTTCATGAAATATGCATGAAAGATTCTAATCTTCGTTTTCCCTTAAATTCTAGTCTTCGCTTCAACAAATCAAAACCTATGTTCTAGAAATATGATAATCTATTCATTAGTTGAAATCTTCCAAACCCTAATTCTCGAAAATCATTTTTCCCCCTGAAATCTAAAATTAAATCATTCAGTAGGATTATCAACAGCAGATTGTGGATTATTATCAGGTATAATCGTTCAACTGCCGCTACTGCTTTTTAATTTTATTTTATCGAAATTTTTTGAAGTTTTTTTTTTATTTTGACCTAACTCTATGAATGAGTTAGGGGTTTTTAATTTTATTGTTCTTTAGTTTGTGATATGTACTTTTGAAGAATTGGATTTGTTTCTATTTAGTTGAAGTTGAAGTTTTTTTGAATAAGTCGGTTGTTTATCTGAAAGAGTTAGGGGTGTGCGACAAATACAGTTCTTGTTAGTAGTTGGATTGATTATTAAACTTGTGTACCAGTGACTTGATAATTACATTTTTAGCAACATAACTAGTATCCTTGTGATTAAACTTTTGAGCTTTATAGGCTTGAATAGGAAAGGTTTGTTTTCTTTGAGTTCTCTTATTATTTAGAAAATGGAGATACAAAAGAGAGGTGTGTTTGAGGTCTCTTATTAATTGGTCACTGACTTGGGATATCTGGACTACTCCATTATTTAAATTGCATATTCTAGTTTTATACGTTTTCTACGATCTGCTTTCATATCGTGGGAGAGAACCTTTGGTCCATTTGTTCTGCATCATTTACCTTTGGTTTTAATTTATACTTTAGAATTATTATATGTTGGAGTCTATCTGTGTAAATGGAGAATGGTAATTTATCTGTGTAAATGGAGAATGGTAATTTGTAATACCTGTCTTGAGTATCAAAAGAGGACTGATTTTTATAAGCATGATTCTCTATATTTGGGCTGACCGAGCGAAGCGAGTGAGGTCCTTTATATGGCAACTTTTTTGTAAATCTAAGTGATCAATTACCACAAAAAGATTGAGAATGGTCCATCTTTGAAAAAACCAAAAATATCCTCTCTTTTAGTCTAATTACTATAACTCCTTGTGTATCCTATCTTTTCGGGGGTATAATTGGAAAGCAAACTTTAATATAACATATCTAAAAATCCGTGCCTTGAATTTTACAAATTTTATCTTGTTGGAAAGCTAATAAAAAAATCTATCCAACGAGCACAAACAACAATATCAAATTTAAAGTTTTTGCGAAAAATTTGGGAGGTATTTATCATTTTAGGCACAATTTTAGAAAATTAAATGTATATTCATTATGCAAACCACCACAAAAGATACATAATACTTTATGTAGCAAAATTTTGGTTTATGCATCAACTAATTTCCGTTCAACTAATAGAACGATGTACTCCTCCGTTTCAAGAAAAATGATACTTTAATTTTAGGCACAATTCTCGAAAATTGAATGCATAGCCATTATGCAAACCACCACAAAGGATGCATAACACATGATGCAACCATATTTTGGTTTATGGATCGACTAATTTTCCGTTTCGAAAAAGTGATACTTTCAACCCGTTTCAGGAAAAGTGAAACTTTCGCTCTGTTTCGGGAAAAGTGATACTTTCGCTCCGTTTCGGAAAAAGTGATACTTTCGCTCCGTTTCGGAAAAAGTGATACTTTCGCCGGTTTCAGAAAAAGTATCACTTTTCCAAACCGAAGTAAAAGTATCTTTTCCAAAGCTGTAAAGTATAACTTTTCGAAGCAATGAAAATATCACTTTTTCAGAAACGGGGTGAAAGTAATCGCAGACGAACCCCATGTTCAAATTCTTTTTCGGTCGGCCCTCCCACCGTGGCAACGGTCGTACTAGTATGGTAACTTTTTTGTAAATCTAAGTGATCAATTACCACAAAAAGATTGGAAATGGTTAGGGCCGAAAAACCAAAAATGTCCCTCCCTTTTAGTCAAATTACTATAACACATTATGTATCCTATCTTTTAAGGGGTATAATTGGCAACCAAACTTTAATATAAAATATTTAAAAATCCGTGCCTTGAAATTTTACAAATTTTATCTCGTTGGAAAGGTTATAAAAAACTCTACGCAACGAGTACAAACAACAATATTAAATTTCAAGTTTTTGCGAAAAATTCGGAGGCATTTATCATTTTAGGCACATTTTAGAAAATTAAATGTATATTCATTATGCAAACCACCACAAAGGATACATAATACTTTATGTAGCAAAATTTTGGTTTATGCATCAACTAATTTTCCGTTGCAATTAATAAAACGATGTACTCCCTCCGTTTCAATAAAAATGATACTTTCATTTTAGGCACAATTCTCGAAAATTGAATGCATAGCCATTATGCAAACCACCACAAAGGATCCATAACACATCATGAAACCATATTTTGGTTTATGGATCGACTAATTTTCGGTTTCAGAAAAAGTGATACTTTCATATCCCGTTTCAGGAAAAGTGATACTTTCGCTCCGTTTCGGAAAAAATGAAACTTTCGTTCCGTTTCAGAAAAAGTGATACTTTTTCTGAAACGGGGCGAAAGTATCATTTTTTCCGAAACGGGGAGAAAGTATCACTTTTTTCTGAAACGGGGCGAAAGTATCACTTTTTCTGAAACGGGGTGAAAGTATCACTCTTTCTGAAACGGGACGAAAGTAATCGTAAACAAACCCCATCTTCAGATTCTTCTTCGATCGGCCTTTCCACCGTGGCAACGGTCGTACTAGTATTATATAAAAATCAAGGTACGAATGAATGAATCTATAAATATTTCGGTGGAGAAGTGACTGAATCATAGATTTTGATTGATTTTGTCGGGCTTTTCTTGTTTGTGTTGTGTACATGACTGAGTATGATAGAGGTGTGAATACTTTCAGGTTGAGCATGCTATTGAAGCAATTAAGGTAAATAACAAAACTAAGAAGGACTAATTATTGATTTCTGACTGAAATTTCGTATCCTAATTCCTGTGTTCATGGTCATGATTGGTTTGTATTTTTGTATGTTTGTTTGTATGTAGCTTGGATCAACTGCAATTGGATTAAAGACTAAAGAAGGAGTAGTTCTTGTTGTTGAGAAGCGTATCACTTTGCCATTATTGGTTCGTTCTTTGTTTGATAACATAGTTTGTGTTTAATAATTTTCTGATTATCCTTCCATGAAAAGGAATTTTCATGGAATAGTCTGCTTTGAATACTTCATGTTAGAACTTTTAAGTATTATGTATGTGTGAAACTTGAGTAGAACTTGTAAGTTGCCGAGTTATAATACCAATCAGTCAATAGGTAGCTAACTATAAGAAAATGAGAGTATAAAATCATGACTGAAAACAGTTGCCCTTTATGTTGTCTGCCAGCACAATGAAGGGTTCATGGATCTCAACTAGTCCTCCACTTACATCCGCCATATATATTAATGTTTATGCAAAACTTTCAAACTTTACAAATTGCACATGTGGTGTCATATATATATATATGCATACACTCAACTTGTGTCTTAAAATGCTAGCAAACTGCAAGGAAGATAATGCATGAACAACTTTTTCTTTTACCTTTACACTTGCTAATGTAGTAATCCCGTTGGCCTTTTATACATATACACTTATGAAGTCCAAGATTAGCCAAAGCATCTAGTGGATACTTTGGTTTTTTCCTAAGTCATTCGTCCTCGCTGTAGGTATGTGCATTCCCTTTGTCCCACACATATTGGGTACTTTAGGAGAGGATTATTGGAGGTTGCCAGGCTGACAAAATATTTTTGTTTTCTTTGATTAGATTTCAGTATTTTTCCTTATCCGATATTGGGTTGTTGTCTTTGCACTAAGTATAGATTTCAGATTACATTTTTGAAGATGCAGGGGTATAATAATTATAGTTGTCCATGTTGGTGTGAAGCATCAACATTCTGAAATATGGTGTTTGTGTTTTTATGCAGGTTTGTTGGCTTTCTGTAGCCGAAGCTGTTGATGTATTGAGCTTGTTGGCCGTCCAGCGTTGATATAGGTTTGTTTACTACAGTAATTTGCATATATTGTTTGTACTTGTTTTAGTCGCACTCAAAATTTTGTATGTTTTTTGTTTCATTTGTATTGAATTTTCAACTTCTTACTTTTTCTTTTTGTTGGTTGTTTACTTATAAGGTACCGACGTATTGAGTGCCATTGTTAACCGCAGAGAGAGTTTCGTTAGGTTTTCCACTATATATACTATAATTTTTTCAGTGCAATTTTTCCAGTTTGCTATTGCATGTTATTATATATTTTGTTAGTGTTGTAAAATGTCTGGGAAAAGTTGGATGTTTGAAGATAGGTTTAGTCATGCATATAGAACTGGAGTAGATTATTTTATTGCATTGGCATATAAGAATAGACTTCAAGATTCAATATATTGTCCCTGTCCTTGTCGTGTTTGTCGGAATTCAAAACCTAAGAAGTTTAAACAAGTGAGGCATGATTTGAAAGTGAATGGTATGCTTGATTCATATGTAATTTGGTCACTTCACGGAGAGAAGTCTACACCAGCATCGAACGTAGTTGCCCCAAGTGTAGAGCAGTTGGTTCAAGAAGAAACACCAGTGGAGCCTATAGAGGAACACGTAGAAGAGGAAAATAGAGATAATGGGTGCAGGTTAAATGATTTCGTTGATAATGCATTCGGTATTTTTGAAGGGAACCAGCAATCTAATGGTTAGAAGATGCTTTCTATCCATGTGCAGGGTAGTTGTTATATAAACTAAGAACAAGAAAGCAAGTGAAGGTAATTCAACTATGTGTTTCTGATTTGAGTGATACTATAATTTGACAGCGACACAGAAATCAACGTTGCAGCATCTTTCAAGCGTCGTTATCACCTTGTATGTAGCATTGTAGAGCATAACTTATGTGTTGGAACTTATTTTCACTTTGATCCTCTACAGGGTGCACATCTAAGTTTGAGCTCCCCCTAATAAGTTTGACAACGTCTTACATTTTCCTAAATTTCCTTTTGTCAATTGTGTGTTCTTACGCTGATTGTGATTGCTTTTAATAATAATTTGCGTTCCTGAACTTCGCATTCCTGAATCCTGACCTTGTGGAAATGGAATTTTACAGGTACAAGTATGGATGGGCAGATGGTGTACAAGTAAAGAATCCTATTGAAGTATCTGCTCCAAAGTATGTTGAGTACTTTGTGGATTGGATTGACGACGAATCCATATTTGCTCAAAAGCTTGGTACGTTTAGTTTCAGTTCAAAAGAATTACCCCATCATTTTTTTTGAACTAACAGAATCCTACCGAAGACTCAGTGTGATATATATTTATCCTACTGATCTTTTTGTTTGGGGTTTCATATTGGCTTGCTCACTCTTGATATTTTAGGAATACTGTTTTCTTCCGAATTATAGAGACGTTGTAAAGACGATATCTGTTCCGTGTGTATGCCCACATATATCATTCACATTTCCAGAAGATTTTTGAGTCTTGAAGAGGAGGGTCATCTCAATACCTGCTTCAAGCATTTCATCATGTTTACATGTGTAAGATCTCTTTACCTACATCCTGATACTTTCCTTTATACCAATTTAGAATTTTGATTGGCATCCAATTGAGATTTTGAGCTCTTATAGATTTGTTAACATACCAATACTTGCTTTAGAAAATTATGTTTATGTTGTATGTGTTTATGGTTCATCTATCTAGTTACTCTGTTGATGTATTAATCGTTCTTGATGGATTGTGATGTTCAATAATTGTTCTTGATCGATTGTAATTCAGGAGCAGAAATCTGCCGGAATTTGTGCCAGCCGTAATTTTTTTAACCTGAATTTTTTTTTGCAATGAATATAAACGTGATAAAAGTTATCCGTTGCACACATCACCTGAAATGAGCAACGGATGTAACTGCTACCAAATAGATAAAACGTCGACAGAAAATCACAATGGGACCCACAAAAGTGTTATTCTATAAAAATAACCGTTGCACAAAATTAAGTATTACGTTGCACAAATAAGGAAAAAAAACCGTTACACGATTAATCATACAACGTTTATAAACGTTGTACAAATTAATTTGTACAACGGATATTATCCGTTGCGCATTAATGCGCAACGCCGTTTTGCCAACAGTTATTTCCGTTGCACAAATTATGCGCAACGATTATAAACGCCACAAAATGGTTGTTTTGGTGTAGTGGTAGTCCAGAGCAAGAGCATTCAGATGCACTGAGTAGAGTATTATAGTACCTAAATACTCTATGATCTTTTATTGATTTGTGAAAGGTACCTGGTGTCCTTGAGGGATTTTTTGATGCAAAGTGGATAGCAGACTCAGAGGAGTCTAAGTCCACGAGTGAATATTTTTTTCAATCTAGCAGGAGGGTCTATTTTTGGATGATTTCCAAACAGACATATATTACTCAATTCATTATGGAATCTGAGTGTATTGCATTTGATAAAACATGAGAGCAGGCCGAGTGCCTAAGATGCTTTTTAGAAGACATTATTCTCTGGCATAGGCATGTGCCAGCTATTTCTATACATTGTGTTAGCTAATATATAATAGCTAAATTTAAAAATAACTAATCTCAAACGGCGTTATTTCCATTGCTTGGATAAAGTCCAAGGAGAATATCGCGCAACCTTTAACGAAAGGTTTATCCAAAGAGATAGTCAAAAAAGCATCGAGGGGGATGGGGCTTATACTCATAAATTAAACTTGTCATGAAGGAAACTCAACCTTGCTGACTGGAGATCCCAAGTGTTGATGGTGGTTTTTAGCTTAGGGTTGAAATCGTAAAACCTTACATCTGATGTGACGTCACTCTGTAAAGGAAACGATGCCGTGAGTGCTAACCTTTCCACCGGCATATTTATTGATCCGTTCAATATACTTACATGAAATTTATTCAGACTGGCGAATGTAGCAGCCATCCCAGATGTTCTGTAAATTTCGGCGCCTCGCCTATATTCACTTAATATAAGTTCCTTTGAATGACTTATATGCTATGTTCTCTGGCTGAACCCTTAATGTTGATATGGCATGACGATTTGTGTTCACTCGCAGCACAATAGCACGAATTTCCAACTATCAAGGATAAGGTCTTTGCATAAGGTATTCAATCAGAAAAGCATGCTGCTCTATGGCGATGAACTTAAAATAACTCTGTGTCAACACATAGAGTTCAGTCAATTGCCCTGACTAACTTGCAGAAGTTAGGGTTTTGCGCCTCGCGCAGTATCTCAGACCTTGCTTGTCGAAATTAAGCCTCGGCGAACTAGGTAATCAATCCACCATGGATTAGCAGGTGCAAAGCCTTGCCCAGAATCAGAAAACAGGGAGCCACAGCAGCAAAGGGAGGTGTGGCCATGCCTTAGGACAACTGGCGCCAATTGCCATTATCCACGCCCCTTCCTAAACCGGCCCTATTTCTCTCGACCAATCGTGTCGCCTCAAAATAGCCACGCGCACATAAGTTGTGGCTTGGCCCATACTCGCAGGCTCCACTTCCCATCGACCAATAAGGTCGCTCTAAAGTCGCCACACTCTTACCAGAAGTGTAGCCACACCCATACTTGGCCGGCCCTTTTTTAATCGACCAATCAGGTCACTCTAAAGCCGCCACACTTTCACCATAAGTGTATCCAGGCCTTATGTTTGGCCGGCCCCTTTCCTCGGACAATCAAGTCGCTCCAAACTTGCCACCATACATTAAAGGCCAAACGCACCCTGCCGAGCCACCATACTAAGTGGCAAGCCAAACACGTCTTACCACAACAAAATATTGATCTGCATGCCAACATGCCACTCTTCCGATGTAGCATGCCACTTTATCCTTGGCCACGCCGTCAAGCCCTAATTCTTACCACGACGCCAAAACCTAGCCTTGGCCACTCCGCCAAGCCCTAATTCTTACCATAGCGCCAAAACCTAGCCTTGGCCACGCCGCCAATCCCTAATTCTTACCACGACGCCAAATCCTAGCCTTGACCACGCCGCCAAACCCTAATTCTTACCACGACGCCAAATCCTAGATTTGGCCATTCTACAACACCATTGGCATGCCGCCATGTCACGACTACTAGTATGCCGCTATGGCACGCCAATGGCATGCCGCTATGCCATGGCTCCACCAGGTGCTACTATGCCAATGGCGCCACTTCGCTATACAACAAGATGCGGCCATAATCTATGTCCACTCTTCCTCATGAGATGCAATCTCAGCCATCCAAGTTCGCCACTGAACTGGCGGGCTTGCGGCAAGTCCCAGGCAACCCGCTACGCCGTACAGCTACGCCAGGCGCCACTTTGTTACGCAATAAAGATGTGTCTATAATCAACGGCCACTCTTCCTCGTGAGATGCAATCTCAGCTTTCCAAGTTCGCCACTGAACTGAATGACTTGCGGTAAGTCCCAGGCAACCCGCTACGCCAGGCGCCACTATGCTAATGGCACCACTTTGTTACACAACAAAGATATGGCCATAATCAACGACTACCCTTCCTCATGAGATGTAATCTCAGCCATTCAAGTTCGCCACCAAACTGACGGACTTGTGGAAAGTTTTAGGCGGCTGACCAAGGCAAGCCTAATAGCATCACATGCTATTTTCCTATGGAAAAGTCTCTTGACTTTGACTTGCCATACATAGAAACCTGCTACACGTTTTCCACGAAAACATTCGAGACATCAAACATGTCACAAACTGGAGGATACTCATCAGGGTATTGGTCTGGCGGTTTACAGCGTGCGGCGTGCAATGCGATCGTTACAAGAAAGTGTCCTGAAGTAGGACAATTAGTGGTGGTGAAAAGTAACGGTGGAAACAATTCATTTCCTTCATCATGGAAGCGTAATGACTGACGGTTACACGGATTCACTTCCCTTATAATGGAAGCATAACGTCTGACGGTTACATGATGGTTATTTTCAATGATGTTGTAGTAATAGGTTCGTTGAGACTTGTGAAGACTGTGCTTTTAGATTTAAATTTTTAGATTAAGCAAATTAAAACTGACTATATTAGAGAGATCGGGGTTCAGGATTTCACCATTCACCAAAATTCATGTGATTTAATGTTAATGTTTATCATGCAATTCTAGAAAATAAAACTCCAATCAAAAGAAATTGTGATTCTAATCATTGCCTAAATTAGATTTTCAAAACATCAATTGTTAATCGCAAGCATGAAGTTCAAAAGCCCTAAACTAAGCATATTTCATCAAGAGAAAACACAACTAATTAATAAAAATCATTTACTCAATTTTCATTCGGTGCAAATAATCATAAAAGAATTGCATAAGTAAATTTAAATAAATTTTACCACATAACTTTTGGAAGAATGGCTTCCTCCCTTGCCCCGGAGGATGGGTTTAGCTCATCATGTTGGAATCACGCTCAAAAGTTGATTTCATTGCTCAAAAATGGTTCACAAATGATGAAATGGAAGAAAATAATTAAAACTGGGTGTTTGCAACGCTTATAGTTGTTGCAAACACTGTTACAGAGAATGATAAGGATGAACTGTGGTTGTTGCTGTATCTCTGCGACCAACGAATGGCAGTCGTTGTCACTTTGTTGATAAACGACCCGACTTTTTGGGGTCTAATGTTCTTGAGCTCTTCTTTAATGGCAGCAGAGCAGATTTTCAAACTCTCGATTCTTTGCTCACCTGTAGTCTCCCAAAACCTCTCCAAACTCTCAGTCATCTTTTCTTCATCCCAAGCACCTATTTTATACTCAACAGACCCCAAAAATCCTTTGTAATAATTCTCATTAATCCCCTTTCCTTCTCAGCAATATCACGGGAATAACTTCTTGTTTTAGCTCCCTTGTGCGTCTGCAGCTGTTGAAACACTTCCAACACGGTGTGTACACGTTCTGGTAGAGTAATACTCGGTTTATTCACACAACAAATTTCCAAAAATGTAGCAGAACTCCAAAATATCTCAAGAAGATATCTTTCCACATTTTCGACCAAACCGATTTTCTAGCCAAATCTAACCAAATGTAACGACCATACCACGCCTGTTACGCTCAAACAAGTCCATGCAATAAGTTTTAGCGATTGAGTCTCATTAAAACACCTTGAATTCTCAAACTCTAAACTGCCAGGGAAGAACTCTTTTTTTCCACCCAAAATTATTTTCAAATGAAGGTGATGAGGTTTCCCCTTATCCAGCTGCTTGGGTGCGAATATCCTGTGGGTGCCCCTTAGTAATTGAGGTTCCCCTTATCCTATATTGAGAGTCCGAATAACACGTATCCTCCGGGTGCTCTAGACAACTTTTCGAGCCGATTTTTCCAAAAATGTTTATTGCCCAAAAATACCTACAAACACATAAAACACCAAAATTAATACAAACTCGAGTGCCAACAATATATAATATTGAGATCAAATTAGACACAAAAATGTGTCTGTCAAATACCCGCAAACTTATTATTTGCTAGTCCTCAAGCAAATTTATTTTAGAAAATAAAATGACTACACTTGGCACGTGCAGCAAGCCGTTAAACCGCTAGGTGGCCCTAGCAGCGGAGTGTTGTCTCCGGAGGGTTTACCAGAGGTGTACCCACAAAACCTTTACTCCAGACCCTAGCTATCTACGCAGAACCTTGGAAGGCACTAAAGAATCTCCTTGGTTGGCATACTTATTGACTACAGGAGGAAGTACCCGATGCGAAATTCAATTGATGTACACGAGTTTGCACTCAAGCATACTAAAATTCATATAAAGTGACAGAGCTCTACTCGAGATAGTTTCTAGACATCATAAACCGGGAGTCAACCAATCACATGGATAGATTAAGAAGATGGATGTAGAGAAAAACGTGGATGATGTTGACTAAGGTGAACCTATCCTAATGGTGAGACACTGATGCTGGACTAATATCAACACAATGGCATATACAAGGGAACCAGTGGTCGATAATCCTAACTCTAGGTCAACTCAGCTGGCATATACAAGGGTACCAGTGGTCGACTTTATTGTATTTATTCCGTTTGGTCTGATGGTCTGGTCTCATTTTTTTTTTTTTTTTTTTTTTTTTTGTGTGTCTCAGTCACTCTATTTCACCCTAGCAAAAGAAAAAACAAAAGAAGTGATCAGGATTCTTTCGATGTTTCTATCACGAGGATATGGCGAAACTACCATTTTTTCTTTTCTAACACCTGAGCTCTGTGCTTTTATGAATAGAGTCTTCTAGATGTTTCCATCTAATCAGATTGGTTCCTCAACTCCTACAACCAAGATGTTCCCATCCACTTAGATTAGTTAGTGCCAACCTTAATAAGCATGAATTTCTAGTCTCTGGAGTTTATTTATTGCAACTGCAACTAAAAGGTTTCTCCCATACCCCCAAACTTAAATCTAACATTGTCCTCAATGTTCTAAAGATGAAATTAAAAACATGAACAAGGAGAAACCGTTACCACTAGAAGGAAATGAGGAAAAATATTACCGTGTTGCATGAGCAAGAGATACCTCCCAAGGAGTGCTAAGTTTAAAGTCTTGACCAGGACATCAAATACCTCAAAAGGATCTTCACCTTCCAAAGTCATACACCAATAGCCGAAATAGTTGTGGGTCCATAAGACCAAATAGAGCTAACACCAATATCAGACAACTGCACTGGTTCAGAAAAATGAATAGAAGGAACACATCCTCGTCTAAGGTTTCTGTCAAGACAACTAGGTTCATCTGGGTAGCATAATTGAGATTCATATGTGTATCTTGATAAATAGATTCATCCGGAAAACGGGTCTCTAATACCTGGGTTACCTCTTGGACAGTATCAGGAGGATCGGGTTGCTGAGTCTTAATAGACTCGAGTAATATCTCAGACGCACATGGCTCGAGTCCCAAGTTAGGGACTCTAATTAGGGATACATGACAATCACACGAACCATCACTACCCCCAAACGTAGGGATTTCACTACTCATAGACAAACCTCTAACTATTGCTTGAAAATCTGGATCCTCAGAGTCCTTAAAATACTCAAGAGCTTCTTCTAGTTCTCTACCCCCAAACTTAGGGTCATCATTATTCTTAGAAAGACCTAACACTATTGCCTGGATTTCTAGGTCCTAAGAGTCTTTAAAATACTCAAGGGATTCTTCTAAAGATTGATCACACATCTGGTCTAAGAGAATGGTTTCCTCAAATTCATCTAAAGAATCTCCCAGGAGAGTGTCATGCCAATTATCCTGAACTAAATCCTGAACTAAAGTGCTAATCATATTCACTTCTTCTAAATCATCATTCTCATAAGGTTGTCTAGTAACATTAAAGACATTTAGTTCAGTGGTCATATTACCAAAGGATATGTTCATAAGCCCAGTCCTACAGTTGATGACAGCGTTAGCTGTGGCTAAAAATGGGCGACCTAGAATCACTGGGATTTGAGCATTCGGGTCCTGAACAGGTTGGGTGTCTAGAACAACGAAATCCACTGGATAAATAAACTTATCAACCTCAATCAGAACATCCTCTATGACACCACGGGGGACTTTTACAGACCTATCAGCTAATTGTAGTGTCATTTTAGTCGGTTTCAACTTACCAAGACCTAGCTGGGTGTATACATGATACGGGAGTAAGTTAACACTAGCTCCTAAGTCAAGTAAAGCTTTATTGACCATGTGATTACCAATCGCACAAGAAATGGTGGGGCATCCAGGGTCCTTATACTTAGGGGGTGTTTGGTTCAGAAGAATGGAACTTACCTGACCAGCTAAAAAGTCTTTCTTTTGGACATTAAGCTTACGCTTTCGTGTACAAAGATCTTTAAGGAACTTGGCATAAGCAGGCATCTGCCTAATTTCTTCTAATAACGAAATATTGATGTTCACCTGTTTAAATGTTTCCATTATCTCGTTGAATGTCGACTCCTTTTTTGTTGGGGATAACAACTGTGGAAATGGGGCTCTAGGCACAAAGGTAGTCTTATCAGGAATTTCTTGGGACTCCTTAAGGATTGTTTCAGTTTCCTCAGCTACGGGTTCCTCTTGGGACGTAGAATGTGGAACTACAGTATGTCCACTAGGCATGGCTACCTTATTGTCTACCGTTTTACCGCTCCTAAGGGTTTTTATCGAGTTCACATGGTTTGATGATTCCTCACCAACTAAATATATTTGATGGACCCCCCTAGGATTGGGTTGAGATTGACTAGGAAACTTTACCTTCTTCTCTCTCACTTAAATACTTAGCTATTTGGCCGACTTGAAGTTCTAATTTAGCAAGAGTCTGGGAATTATCCTTATGGTTCTGTCTGGTTTCTTGTTGAAAGCTAAGGTGGTTGGCTGATAACATAGTAAGAGCTTCTTCTAAGGTAGAGATCTTTTTCTCAGAAGTGTTCTGAAACTGGGTTTGACCTGAAGGGTTCTGAGTATAACCAAAACCTGGGGAGGCTGAGAATTACTAGACTGTCTTGATTGGCCCTTAGACCAAGAAAAATTAGGATGGTTTCTCCTACCAGGGTTGTAGGTCTCTGAGTAGGGGTCAAACTTCTGATGGTTCTCAAACCTAGCGTTGTTATAGACAGCATGGGCTTGTTCTTCATTAACATGACCTTCCCAAAATGAGTTATCGGGATCTATTCCACAACTAGAGACTTGAGAGGCTCTATTAGGTTCATCAAGGGACCTATTTTTAGACTGACCCATTTCCAAAGCTTCTAACCTTCTAGACATAGCAGACAAACTTAGCATCGACTCGAAGCTTGTATCTACCACATTGGTGCTACTTCTATTGACCAAGAGTCTTTTAGGGGGGTTCAACACAAGGCTCCCACTGTTGGGATTTTTCAGAGATAGTTCCTAAGAAGGTAAAAGCATCATCAGCAGTTTTATTTGTGAATTCACCGGCACACATAGACTCGACCATGGATTTAGTCGAATAGTCTAAACCATTATAAATGATCTTCACAAGTTTCATATTATCAAATCCATGGTGAGGACACTGGGATAGGAGATCATTGAATCTCTCTAAAAATCTATAAAGAGACTCTCCCTCTTGTTGCACACTAGCACTAATTTTCTGCCTAACAGCTGCAGTTTTATGCTTAGGGTAGAATTTCATATAGAAAGCTGCAATCATTTCCTGCCATGTTTCAATGGATCCAGATGGTAGGTTGTTCAGCCAGGTCTTGGCTTTATCTCTCAAGGAAAAGGGAAACATCTTAAGTTTCAAGACTTCGTCAGTAAGGTCTTTTATTCTAACTGTCCCGCAAATTTCCTCAAAGTCCCTAATATGAAAATAAGGGTTCTCATCATCTTTTCCTAAGAATATAGGGATCATCTGAAGAAGACTAGGTTTTTATCTCGAAATTAGCCGTATTGGCTGGCAATTTAATACACGAAGCTCGGTTGGTCCTAGTTGGGAACATGTAATCTTTCAAAGTAGCCATCGCTGGCACAACTGAAGTACTAGGGGTACTTTCCTCACGAAGAGACAAATTCTCAAAATTGAAGTTTCCAAAAACGGGGCTCTCAAAAGAAGATTCTTCGAGTTCCCTGCCTTCACAAGAAGAACTACTAGGTTTGTCACTAATCAAACGACCTAGAGTGTTTCTTTTCCAAGCCCGTTCTTTAATGACCTCGGGCATACACTAGAAAAACAAAAGAAAAAGAAAAATCCTAAAAGGAAGGGAAGTTCTATGCAAACACAAACAAGGCTGACTCCACCATGACAAACCTAATGATATCTAGCAAACAAAAAGCATGATGGCTCCACTTAGATTGTTTTCTAGACCAACTTCTAATCGTTCGAAAGGGAATTCGTTACAATCTGAGCAAACCCCTCTGGATCAATCCGAGTTAAAGTAAGTTGAATCAAGGCGAGGGAAGCTCAGTGGAGCTTTGATACCCAAGGCCTCACCGCTATTGCAAGGCGGCGCAGTCACGCATTCAACTTCACAGAAACCATCATGAACTTCGAAATATGCTAAAAGAATAACCAATATTTTTCGAACGACTTTCCTACTAAGCTCGTTACCCTATCGGTCTCGTTCTATTCCAAATTTTAAAGCTTAGGTTCGCGTTAAGTATCGTTTTCCTAAGGCGGGCAAGAAGAGAACGGTGATGAAATCCGAACCCTTATCTTATATGGCCAGTCCTTGCCCTTTACTAGGAAATTAAAACAACCGTTTTCAATTCCTAGACATATATGCAAACGAAGGAATACAGTAACTTGCTGACAGGGGATTCGCGAGTGTTTCGACAAACTTACCTCCCGTACCAGACGGGGGAGGAACCGTTGTAGTCGACTCGGGCCACGACTCCAATGTCGTGTACGAACCCGAGGGGCCGAGGTGATATCGTAATCACCGTCCTTCTCTGCAAACAGTTTGATATTTAATACTACCCTTCCGTAGGGTTTAAAAAATAAAAGAATGTCCAAGTCCAAAGTCCAAGTCCAATAAGTAAAGGCGCAAAAGAAAGGGAAAGTCTAAAAAAAAAAAATATCTAAAAAAAAAATAATAAAAATGCCTCTCTTTTTTTTTCTCTCTTTTTATAAAATATAAAAATCTTCTTCTTTCGCTCCTTTCGCTTTGTCTTTAACTCCAAATCTTTAAGTATCCACCAAAAGCTTTGGCAAATTTTTCTTTCGCTCCAAATCCCAAAATCTGAAAGGAACGACAAAAACCCAAAAACGTAATGAAAAACAAATAAATAAAAACCTAAAAGAAAATCTAAAAACTCTAGCCTAAAGACAAGTCCGCGTCGGCGGCGCCAAAAAATTGATGGTTATTTTCAATGATATTGTAGTAATGGGTTCGTTGAGACTTGTGAAGACTGTGCTTTTAGATTTAAATTTTTAGATTAACCAAATTAAAACTGACTATATTAGAGATCGGGGTTCAGGATTTCACCATTCACCAAAATTCATGTGATTTAATGTTAATGTTTATCATGCAATTCTAGACAATAAAACTCCAATCAAAAGAAATTGTGATTCTAATCATTGCCTAAATTAGATTTTCAAAACATCAATTGTTAATCGCAAGCATGAAGTATCAAAAGCCCTAAACTAAGCATACTTCATCAAGAGAAAACACAACTAATTAATAAAAATCATTTACTCAATTTTCATTCGGTGCAAATAATCATAAAAGAATTGCATAAGTAAATTTAAATAAATTTTACCACATAACTTTGGAAGAATGGCTTCCTCCCTTGCCCCGGAGGATGGGTTTAGCTCATCATGTTGGAATCACGCTCAAAAGTTGATTTCATTGCTCAAAAATAGTTCAAAAATGATGAAATGGAAGAAAATAATTAAAACTGGGTGTTTGCAACGCTTATAGTTGTTGCAAACACTGTTACAGAGAACGATAAGGATGAACTGTGGTTGTTGCTGTATCTCTGCGACCAACGAATGGCAGTCGTTGTCACTGTTGATAAACGACTGACTTTTTGGGTCTAATGTTCTTCGAGCTCTTCTTTAATGGCAGCAGCAACAGATTTTCAAACTCTCGATTCTTTGCTCTGTAGTCTCCCCAAAACCTCTCCAAACTCTCAGTCATCTTTTCTTCATCCCAAGCACCTATTTTATACTCAACAGACCCCAAAAATCCTTTGTAATAATTCTCATTAATCCCCTTTCCTTCTCAGCAATATCACGGGAATAACTTCCTGTTTTAGCTCCCTTGTGCGTCTGCAGCTGTTGAAACACTTCCAACACGGTGTGTACACGTTCTGGTAGAGTAATACTCGGTTTATTCACACAACAAACTTCCAAAAATGTAGCAGAACTCCAAAAATATCTCACCGAAGATATCTTTCCCTGTTTTCGACCAAACTGATTTTCTAGCCAAATCTAACCAAATGTAACGACCATACCACGCCTGTTACGCTCAAACAAGTCCATGCAATAAGTTTCAGCGATTGAGTCTCATTAAAACACCTTGAATTCTCGAACTCTAAGCTGCCATGGGGAAGAACTCTTTTTCCCGCCAAAAATTATTTTCAAATGAAGGTGATGAGGTTGCCCCTTATCCAGCTGCTTGGGTGCGAATATCCTGTGGGTGCCCCTTAGTAATTGAGGTGCCCCTTATCCTATATTGAGAGTCCGAATAACACGTATCCTCCGGGTGCTCTAGACAACTTTTCGAGCCGATTTTTCCAAAAATGTTTATTGCCCAAAAATACCTACAAACACATAAAACACCAAAATTAATACAAACTCGAGTGCCAACAATATATATAGTATTGAGATCAAATTAGACACAAAAATGTGTCTATCATTACACATTACTCTATTCTTCCACCACTCAATCGTTTTCACTTCCTACGAGACCAGGGTACGTTTCAATATGACTTGTATTAATAGGCTTCACCTATTTTCACCAAACAACAAGTTTGGATCGGCAACAATACAATATCTAGAAATCACCTGGTAGCTTTCCATTCTGCTAACCAGTTTTACTTCCGATACAAGTCATAAAAAAAACCACACCTTCAGAATAAACTATTCTCGTCTCAACACTCTCTTCACTTCCCTTCCTAAGACCAACCCTTCTCCTTCACTTTGTGACCGAAGCAAGCCTGGAATGGCCATTTCTTGGTTTAGGCCAGGATTGTATAGATTGATCTCTCGAATCAAAAGTACTCCCATGCAGTACATTGTTTAGGGTTTAGATTCGTTTCTCATCCACACATCCAAAATTACCAAAATCAGCAGAAACTGTTTTCACCCAAACACCAAGATCAAGGTTTCGAATGAGACATCTAATTTGCGGTGGGTAAAGGTAAAAACTATCATAGAATTTCATTATATACCCTTCCCTATGGTGTAGACGTGATAGTGTGACTGCATGTGAAGGATGACTTCTAAGAAGTCTTAATGAGTTATATAGTTTCAATTTAATATTGAAGTGGGGTGTAGTAACACTCTTTATGGAAACTCACCTATCTGAATCAGGAAGTGGGGTCGCTTCCTATGAGATTTGATTCTCTAGAGCATTCTGAGAAACAATATATGTCCAGGGCCAAATTGGACAAAACGACGCGAGGTTGGCAGCAACCTTGGGGATATCATCCTTGGTTGTTATCGCGAATTACATCAAATGCTAGCAGTTCAAGACATCACGTACACTGTTTCTAGCAAGTAGTTTCGGTAATATCTCACTAAACAAAGGTTCAATACCTCATGGATACCTCTGCCTAGAATAATATTTCCTACTTTTTTTATTTGATTTTTGTTTTTATGGTTTTTGTATTACTGGAACTTAGGACCTAAGGGTCGCTAAGGGTTCACTAGTTCATGCTTTTTCACTTTGGTGAAAGAAACCTTTAGTCTCACCTGTGAGAAACTAAAGATGAAAGCTCCCTATACTATTATGATTTATGCAATCTATAGTATGATTCTGGGGTCGACACACTGTTATGTGAGGAGAGGACGTTGGAATTGCAATATGAATTTAACATGCACGATCCTTCTGTCTGTTCAGTCAGTTCGGGTCGTGATGTTGGGTTGTTGATTTACCAAAATCTGTGTTTTTCATGTTTTATTGAGGTATTCATTCATGTGGGGGATTGTTGGAAAACAATTAATAAAAAAATAATTTTTAGGGTTTTTAAGAAAAATAATAACTTATTGTTTTCTTTTGTGAATAAAACTTTTTAGTCCCACCTCGGGGAGTTCCGCTTCTTAAGTTGTATTATTCCATTATATAAACAATTTCTCTATTTTTGTAAAATCTATGGAAAAAGGGTTTCTCTATGCTTTAGAGAGACCCCCAACGGGAAAATATTTTTATATTGTTTTCGTGAGGGTTGACCATCTACTACATATGCTAGTAGTAGGTGTAATAGAGTACTTTATCCTGGAGATATCCTTCATGTGAGGGCTATAGCATCACTCTTGAGTGTTGCCGGGCGCTATTGTCTTAAGGACAACGTGTTGAACACGTGACTCCCTCTTGTTTTTTCAAAGTTTTGCCTTGTTGTTATTGCGGAGATCTGGAGAGCTCGTCCATTTAGTCAAATCAATCACTTCCATTATAAAGGAGCTAAGTATCAATAACTTTTGATTATTTGGTTTTTCCTTGTTTTTGCACCCAAAAATTTACATATGGTTGAGTACCTATCTTTAATATCAATATTTTTGTTTATTTTTGAATGGAGAAAGACAATTTTGTTGATAAAATCCTACACCGAGTAAGCAAAATACAACAATCCAATAGTTCACTTAAACACACGAGAAATAATAAGCTCAACCAATGCTACCCAGTGGATGCAAGAATGGAAACACTAGCAACCTCTATGGAAGAGCATTCTTTCCTCGCAAAATAATTATGTTAAGATATTAGCGTGTATAGATTACTCCAACATCTTAAGAATTTTTTCTGACCAGCCTTACACGAGTGTACTTCCATTTTTTGTATAATCAAATCTCGATCAGACATTTCAGACTCAAGTATGATACACGTCTTAAGTAGTCTAAAAAACACCAAATTATATATCACTACACCATATGGCCCAATTTGAGACATATTGATTTTTGGGTTCGAGACACATATACATGTCTTTAGTGCGTCCACTCATATAAGAGTCTCAAATCGAAAATATGAGTTGCTTTAATTCTTATTTTTCAACTACTCTTACAAGTGTCTTAAATTTTTTACAAGTGTCTTAAAATTTATAACTTTATATATCAAATTTTCATTTTAATTTCATTTTATTTCCCTCCAAACCCCCAAAATTCCCTCTTTTTCCAATTTCTAAATCCCTCAAATTTATTTCCCCCTCAAATTCCCCCATATCTTCATCTCATACCAAATCATTTTGAAACTAAATTCATATATGATTGACCTCAATTCCTACCTTTTGTTTTTGTTCCCTCCATTTATTTTAGGTTGTCTCAATTTTGGATAATATTTTTAACTTTTTTTATTTAAGATTTTATTTTTCTTTCGATAAAACTCGTCCCTCTCTCTCTCTCCCTCTCTCTCTCTCTCGTATCCTTTCATTTTCTCCTCCCTTTCTTTCTTCTGTCTTTCTCTTCTCTTCAGGTCAAACAGAGAAATCGAGTGAGAGACTGAGAGATCAAAACCAAAACCAAAACCGAGAGATCAAACGTAAAGTATTCAACCGATTTGTGACTTCGTAAACTAAACAGCTTGTATGCAAAACCCTATTTTATAGAGAAATCGAGAGAAACCAGTTGTGACTTTTGCATTTAGCTTGAATCTCTAAGAAGATTCAATTGAAGAAGTAAAATCCCTAGAAGATCTCTAACCTCGGGCATGAAATACCCCTTTTTAAAGAAATCAAAATTATCTTTGTTTTATAAACCCTAGATAATTGATTTTTAATTTTTTTTTTGTTGTTAATAACTAAGGAAGAAGATTGAAGCTACAATTATAGGAGATTCAAGTAAAAATATTTGAAGATTGAGATATTACCTCGACCCTTTGTTTTTTCTCTATATATTTTGCAAGTTGTGTGTTTGATTTTTTGTTTCTATAAATTGACTTCTATTGGGTATTTGATTTCTCGTTCTGTGTGTCTCGAGTTTGCTTGTTGTTATAAATCCATTACATACTAAGTTAGTTTTCATATTGCTCGAGGCTTACTTGTTGGTTTATTTTATTTTTGTGTAGAGAATTCTGGAGCAATCAAGTCTTTCTCGACGGATGGATGGGTTGCACCAAAACTCTCTGAAAGGGGGCTGACAAGTTAATTTATAGGGGTATTGAGTATTTACTTTCGATTTTAGAGTTTGTTTCAACTGAATCCTGTTGTGTGATGGATTGAAGGTTTGATCTGTTGAGATACGAATTTCTTTGCAAATCTGACTGGTTTTGGGAATTTTTAGGATAACATTTTCTTGCTTTATCACTTTTTTTCTTGGAGATATATCAATATTTTTTGTTTCAAGTTGAATATGACAGAGATTTTTCTCGTATTTGAAAGACGATTTTGATCTACACATATTTGGTAATCTGGTTTTACATTATTTGGTACCATAAGCAGTTAAGCTCATTACTTAATGAACTCTTGGTTTTTCTTGTTGCAGCCTGATGGCCAAATGCCTAGTGACAACACTGTTGGCGGAGGAGATGATGCATTCAACACTTTTTTCAGTAAAAGTGGTGCTGGAAGGCATGTCCCTCATGAAAATTTTGTAGTCCTTGAACCCATTGTCGTTGATGAAGTGAGCGGAGCGTACCCCAACTATCCCCATCTCACTTAGCGGTTTGCAGTCATCGCTAGCTGCATACCACCTTCATCACCAGCTCGAAAATCACCACCACCTTCACATCATTTGTACCTACACCTTCAAAAGTTTGCGTCATACCATTCACAGCCTCACAAGTTCAGCTGCATCACCACCATTTGCATCCACCACACGACACCAATCCAGCTGCAGTTCTACTTCCCCATGGTTTTATGCAAGGGTATTTGCTTCAGAACTTTTAAGCTCACTACTCCTAGCTGTAAGCTCTCAACCTTGATCTTTGTATACTATCTGATTTTCATTTAATGCAGCCTCTACATAGTATGATTTGCTTCTGGAGCTGTACTAATGGTTTTATGCAAGGGTCCAACCATATTCGAAGGCGATGGTAGTACATCTTTGCTCATAGTTGCTAGTTATATTATAATGCTCATAATTGGTGATTTACATATCGTAAATTCTTCGAGTGTGGTTTCTATGTAATTTCTTCTCCAGTTTCTTATCGATATGACTTGTTATTTCAGGGCATTTGAAGAGTTAGACAATTCAGTTCCCCAAGGCAGGTTATTGCAATTCTACCAACAAAACAGCAAAACACTTCTGTTAAACAAGAGTATTGTCGGTTCTGATGACAGGTGACCACTATAGCTAGAAAAATTTTACTTTGTTTTTATCGTATGGTGTTGTATCTGCATGTCTTTTGTTTTTTAACACTGAGATGTTTACTCTTTATGGCTTTATCTCTTATATCATCTATAGTATTTTCATTAAGAAATGGAAATGGATGCAGGAATGCAGCTTATTTTCATAAGGATGCCGAGTCAATTAGTGTTGCTGCCACCTTTTATGAATGTTAACCTATTTTGAAACAAATTCTAGTAATTAACGAGAGTTATTAACACATTTACAAATGCCTGAGAAATTTGGATGAACTAGTACTTGGCCATCCTAACTTAGCAAATAGGGATTTTAGGGATGGGGAGGTGTTTGATATAATGCTTCATTGAGGTTGTAATACTGGTAGGCGTTTTTGCCCTGTTGAGAAAATTATTCTTTGGTAAATTTGTTTGATCTAATGCTTCACGATCGTGGGTAGATTTTAATGTTTTCGTTTTATTTTTGATGGATGATAACAAGGGTTTGAGGTTAACGGTGAAGAAAGACGTTCTTATTGAACAGATCAGGGAACATCTTGGGTAATGGTGACATGGTATCTAATTTTACCTCTTTTTGTTGTTGTTGTTTCGATCTGATTTAGTTATCGATTTGTGTAATTTCGGGGTCATAAATGGTAGTGGAGAAACGAAGTTTCGGTATCCATCTTTGTGTATAATTGCAAAGGTGATACTTGCACTGGGGATGTCGTAATGTTTGAACAAAATGCCAGCCTTTAAGCTATCTATCTTTTGGTTCAATTGGATTTTTAATGATTTCCAAAGCCGTTTCATCTTCCTGCTTGTTTTGTAATTTGATTACACTGCCTTTTATCATAGCATCTAGGAGTGCTCGGCCCTCCATTTGGAACTAGAACTATTGCAGGTCGTATTTTGAAAGAAAGCTATGATTCTGCTTTGACAACACACATTTACGGTGATCATGATTGTTCTATATGCAACCTTCACTTTAGATTTCCTGAAATTTCGGTGAAACGAAATTATGTTGATGGCTAATATTTGGGCTCGTGCATATTTAAATTCTAATGCCTTTCTGTTTGTATTAAGGAGCAAAGAAGAGGAACCACTTCCTCCACTCCACCCTCTTCTAATTAAGGGTGGAAACCTCTGTAATCTAAACACAATGAGATAGGTTTGGGTTTCTTTGGTTTGGTCGGTACCATCATTAACTCATGTTACGTAGTTTTAAATGCACGATTGTTCAATAATATTCATGTATGACTCTCACATGGCAGATCACGGGTAAACAAAATGTGTATTATCTTCGCAACAATCTTCAAGGTAAACTACATGTATGTGACTTGATAGTATGTAAATAGTATGTGTCAACAGAAGAAGGTCCACCTTCATCCTTAAATCTCTTTACTTACTACTGGTATAATAAAAAGTAGTAAGTGAACAAAACTAAATGTCCCTCAAAATCTTGTCGAAACATTTATGTGAAACAGGTTAACGAATCAGCACCGCCTCTACCCTTAGTATCTTTAGCTGTTAGGAATTTTCACAACTTTTTCTTGGTCTATGAACTTGCAAGGAATCTTCATATAGATGTTTAGGCTTCAGGGATTAGGATATTATTCGTGCAAATGTCCCTTAAAATCTTGTCATACTTCTTGTGCAGGCGCCCTTCATTTATTTTAGTTGATTCTTGACAGTTTCCATTTGGCCATGAATCATAATTGTCAATGTTTCTTATAGAACTCCATTGTTTTTTCGGTATGGCAGACTCATTGCTTGTCCTATTTGTGAGATAACAAGGAACTCAATGTATCATTCGGGATTTCCCATCGCCAAGGTTCCAAACTAGACGATTATCAAGTCTTTGGCATTTAAGTTTTCTGTTACGATTATGTTCAACAACTTTTATTCTGATAAGTCACTTGAGTCATTTTTTTGTATTTCAGCTTTAGTCTTTTACTTTTTTTTTCTTGAAGATATTACTTCATTTTTGTTGTTAGTGTTAATATTTGATTGAAAATGAAATTACAATTTGTATTGCGATGCAAAAAATTAAAAATATGTAGGTGCAAGGAAATATTTTTATTTTGGGAATTCAAAACTGGAAAATTATGATTTTTTTTTTAAAGCTAATTTAATTTGAGACGAATATAAGTGTCTCTTAAATTAATTATAAATGTCTCTTAAAAATTAATTAAGAGACACATACAACTGTCGCTTAGATTAATTAAGAGACACTTATAAGTGTCGCTTTAGGCGTCTCAAACGATTCCGGACGCACGATTTGAGACACTTATATGTGTCTCTTAAATTCAAAACAACGGATATAAATGTCTCAAAACCGTTGATTTGGTGTAGTGAATACGGATCAAATATCACCTCTTCCGCAGTCAAATTGTCGATGGCGGCTCGGAGTTTCATAAGATTTTGCGGCATTTCCTTATCCTGAGTACCCTTAAAAGCGTACCTTTGAGCTCTTGGCAAATGAACCGGAACACTTGTTATCCACTTTGACGTAAGAGTTGTCTTTGAACAAAGAAGGAAAGCGTTCATATATCCAAACCTATGCAAAAAGAAAAAAAAAGTTTAGTAAGAACCCTTATCTTACGAGATTTGCAAATATAAATGTTTTAAACAATAAAATTACCCGGAAGAGACATGTGTTTCCGTTAACTTGCTTAGTGAGTGCCCTAGAAGATTTTGTCAACTCATTGTTCAAGAAGGCAACCAGCATACCCCAAGAATACCCACGCATCTCATGTAAGGGATCCAATAGTTGCAAGTAATCGGCCTCGACTTGGTTTCGGAATCGTCGGGAAGATACATACGCCCGGGGTGTCTGACAAATAAGTGGCCGCGTGTAGCATTGATTCGCACCGGGTGCACCATTCCTTCCTATCAAGGATTTCCCGAGTCTTCCATAGTTTGTCCCTCAACTTCTTCACATTAAACTTCTTAATTAGTCGACCATCCTTCTTGTCAAGAACATCATCCGTCTGAACCTGACTCCAACCAAACAATTTCTTGCTCAATTCGTAAATCTTCCCAAAAGAAATGGCATTATCGAATCCCTCAGTGACTGCTTTTCCATCAACCTCGAGGCCTAGAATTTGTTGAGCATCATCGGGAGTTATCGCCATCTCACCGAATGGGAATAACATAGTATCGGTCTCTCCGTAGAACCTCTCACGAGAATGCGAGATGGTAACTTTATCATGATTAATATTCGAACTATCCACCGAGCAACCTGGAGTTCCTCACAATCACTTTCACCTCCTCACATTCCAAGCCAAGATTCCAAGTATGCGTCACTGAACACGAAGCTTGGGGCCTCATGAGACGGATGGCATGCTTGTGATCCTAAATACCAAAAAAAAAGTCAAGATTAATACAAACACTTGATGCAAATTTAATTAAGATAGTTACACACTTGAATAAATAACGAAGACGGATTAAGATTACTTACGATAGTATTATGGACCGTACATGCCCATGAGTGTTTGTATCCAAAAAGAACATCTCCACCATCTGCTGGGGTCCCTTTTGGAGGCTCACCTTCTTTCCAAGTGCAACCATCAAGTGTTTGGAAGGCATGTGAGAATCAGTAGGTTTAGTGATCACCCTCTTCTTCGTTAGGTTGAAGTTGAAGCCGAAGCTTCGGTGGCTTGAACAATAAGCTAGAGTTTGTTCTCCTTCTCCATCTCCATCTCCATCTCCTTCTTCTTCTTCTTGTTCCTCTTCCTCTTCAACAATTTCATCTTCGATGATATTCTTCTTACCTTTATCTCCACTACCATCATCATCATCACCATCATCATTACCTCCTCTAGCCTCAAGCATGTCTTGATCACCATCATCATTATCATCGTTGTTACCTCCTCCAAAGAGTAGGATTGGTTTCATCAACATCATCATCATCACCTTCTACCGGATGGAATTGATTGGTCTTCATCCGGAGTCTAAATCTCGAATCATTGGGTTCGGATAGTGGTTCTAAGACCTTTGTCGTTCGGGCACAACATACACCCCTCGATGTTTTGAAGACAAGAGTTTATCACCAACACGAGGAGGGTTTGAAGGAGGACTAAGAGCTGCTTTCAGAGCTGCTTTCTTCTTTGACATTCGCAATTTGAACAAGAATAATTCAGAAAAAAAAACATTACAGGTAGGCGGAGTTAGATATATACAACATATCCCAGTGGAACAATGGCTATGTAAGGTCGACCAAAGATGAGTCTTAGAGCTAAAAACGCCGGCATTGTATCATCAAAATAGCTTTCCGGCGCATAAAAAAAACAAAAATATTTCACTATACTGGTTGGCAAGGTCCATTACACATACATAGTCATAACGACAAACCGCAAGCTTGGTTTTATATAACTACCCTTAGGATTTAAAAGTTCTAGGCATCGGGAAACATTCAAAATAAGTAGCTAGGAAGGGTAAAAAACAAAAACTTGCCGGCTTTATTAAAAGATAAAGACGCTAGGCAATGTATACAGTTGAATAACTGCACTCTGCTAGTAGCGATTCTGAGAAACTATACAAATGCAAGTTCTTCAACCTTATACCTTCCGGCCAAACCCTAACTATGAAATCCCGGAAAGGTCGATAACCAAGAACCTTGCGAAAGCGCAGTAACTACCAATTCACAAATTGATTTTTCGACCTAATTTGACATGCAAAAATGAAATTGAAGTACTAGAGTGAGTTTAAGTGTGCCCTTACTTTCTTAAGCGCACCATTTCACGTGCTCCGCGGGTTCAATTCCTTCTTCTTCAACCGTTTTTCTCTTCACTTTCTTAGCAACCAAATTTGCAATTCAGGGTTATATTCATTGGGTTTTCGATTAGTTTGTTTCATACGAGTTGCCTTCTTCCGTGGTGGATCCATTGATGAAGACTAATCGGAGTTTTCGAATCGACGATTTTAACGAATTGATCGACGAGTTTTGGTGGTGGTGGGGTGATGGAGCCGGAAGGTTGTGGAGGAGAAGAAGAAGAGAAGAAAATGAAGAAAGAAAACTCGATTTTGGTAGTAATTAGAGTTATAATGAGAAAGGGTAATTTTGTAACTTTACCCATTGACCTCCCCCTTTGCCCTTAAAAAAGAGTCCCTATAAAATTGGGTATACCCCAATTAGTTTGAGTATACCCCAATCAAGCCAGGTTTTATTACTCCCTCCGTTTCTTGAAAAATGTTACGTTCACTTTTTCAATTTGAAACGGAGGTAGTATGCGACAAAAATATGGTTACCCCTTAACCGCTAGCTAAACTCAAAATGTGACATCCCATTATATATACTAAATCCCCAAACAGGCCTTAGGATCCTCCAATATTCCCCTTTATTATCCCCAACATTATCCTCCCATTTCAACCCCAACTTTACCAAGCACCAAACAGTCCAACCAACCCAGACAACAACTCCACAGTCCACACCCACACAGAAAAAATGGGTAATCAAGATCATCATCATCAACATACAAATGAGCTCATCACCATTACTGATGAGAAACCAAATTTGATATCAAATTGTCTTCTCTCTTCAGCATTTCTTCATACACCATTCCAACCATTCTCATCATCCCCTCACCACCCTAGAAAACTCAATAATAATCCTCTCCAAAATATCCAAGCTTCTTTAATCTCAAAAGGTAATGAGCTTCTGAGGAATTTAGAAACCATTGCTGCTGGAAATCCAGTGGTGCAGAAGCTCTTCTCTTTCTCCAACAATATCAATGATTTCTGTCAGGTAATTTTTGGTCAAAATGTTGTGTTTTTTGTTTTTGATTTGGTTATCTGTGGATTATGAATTATGGGTCATGATAATGTTAGGATGCAAACCCATATATTGGAATTTTTTCTTGTGGTCTGGATTTTAATGAATTTGGAATGTTTGACATTATTGGAGAATTGGGTTTTTTTAGCTGTGCTTATAATTTCAAAATGTGGGATGGTTAGAAGAATGTAGTTTACAGATAGAATTGGAAGAATGATTAAGGGTGGTGGTGGTGGTGGGAAAGATAACATTGATGTGGTGGAGGTGCTAATTGTTCAAACCCAATCAGTGGGGGTGCTAAATATGGTAGACGTGGTCTAATACTATCCACATTTTTACCAACTATGCTGGTCTGTGTTATGAAAAAGGAACTGGCCTAGAGTTAGTGTTATGCTTAACACCCCATTTAATCAGAATATAGTTTTGTCCGTCTAAGAGAAAACATAGATGCTACCATCACATTGGTGCACTTGGGGTTGACTAAACTACTGAACTGGTTCAACAAAATCGGATGGTTAAAGTTGTGTTGGTGTGTTGCCAGAACTGGAATTGCAGAATTCTGTGTTGCTCTCCTTGGTTATCTACTATAAAAAAGATGGTAATATCTCAATGTGTGTTTGTCTGTATAGATGACTTTTAAGATCTTAACTCCCATGGTACAACAGAAATGTAGTTTGTTTTTTTTTTGCACCACCAAATAGGTTACTTTGCTTAAGTCACAGACTCACAATCTTTTTTTTTTTGTTTTTTTTTTTTTTTGAACTCCTGCTTAAGTCTCGTTCGAGACAGTCAATGATAGTATCTCTTTCAGAGTCATTTTTTTTATTACCGATGAGCTTCGTACTTGTGCCTGCACCTACATTCTTACCAACTATTCTGGTCTTTGTTATGAACAAGGAACTGGCCCAGAATTAGTGTTATGCTTCACACCCCATTGCACCAGAATTTGGTTTTGTTCGTCTGAAGAGAAACGTAGATGCTACCATCACATAGGTGCAGTTGGGGTTGACTATTGAACTGGTTAAGTCACCTCAATTAGGGAGGTGGGATTTCGTTTTAACAAAAATTGGATAGTTAAATCTGTATCATTGTGTTAACAGAACCGTGATTGTAAAATTCTGTTACTCTCCTTAGTTATCTGCTCTAATCCAGTTAAAAAAAAAGATGGTAATATCACAATGTGTGCTGCTTTGTATAGATGACTGTTAAGATCTTAATTCTCATGGTACAACCAGAATGTAGTTTTTGCACCACCAAATAAGTACTTTGCTTAAGTCACCATCGAGACAATGTCAGATCATTTTTTATTACGGATGAGTTTCATGCTTGTGCCTGCACCTATATGCTATATTGTAAATATTTTGGGTCTTTGCCACGGTCTTTAAGCATCAAGTTATGCTCAAGGATATTATATTTGTTTTTAAATTATTGAGAGGCAAATGTGCATGGGCTAATGTATTGTACTGTAATGCTCCTTTCAGATGCGTCGCAGAGAACACATATTGTCAACCTCGTTGTCCAAACACAACTTTGCTGCAGTTTTACCAGGAGATTCAGTAGCAGGTCTTGTTGCAGCTAATGGTGTTTTAAACTTCTTGAACATTTACAACACAATCTTGGTTGTCAGGCTCGTTTTGACCTGGTTCCCTAACTCTCCTCCTGCCATCACTAACCCACTCAGGTACATTACTTCGAAACCATTATCACAAAATCTATATACAATTTAGGACTTTTCAGGTCTTAGTGACATCTTAGTTCCTGGACATCTGATCTTGCTTAAGATAGCTTAGAGTAACATTCTCAGAAACACATACATTGTTATTACGTTTCCATCTAGTTCAAATGGTTATCAAGACCCGACATCAAATATAACAGAACACATTTATTAGACCAGTGTAGTAGTGTTGATATGAAATGCAGGTTTGGCATAATCAATCGGGATTGTGCTTCTGACATTTAACTGTGTTATTATTGTTTCAGCACTATATGTGATCCTTACTTGAACATATTCCGTGGCGTAATTCCACCACTTGGAGGATTAGATCTCTCTCCAATATTAGCATTCCTCGTTCTAAATGCATTAACCAGCGCTGCAACTGCACTTCCTGCTGAACTTCCAACCACAAACGAAACAACAGCAACATCAAGACAAGACCTTTCTTCATCATCATCTCATTCGCAGTTTTTAAATCTCACTTCAACACAGAAGAAATGGTTAAAGAGGGTTTGCGGAAACAAATCAAAAACAAGTCCTGCTTGAACAAGAAAGTTTTGTACTGGTATGTATGAGTTTCTTTCATGAATGTCAATTCTTTTGGATGCAACTGTCCTAACTCGAAAAAATGTAACACTTTTCGGCATAAATTGAAACAAACAAATCAAATGCAGCTTCATAATTTTTCATTGTAATAAGGATTTCCATATTCTACTATGTAATATACTGTCTGAATCAAAATGTTACATGAATCAGATCATTCAGATGGAATCTATAATATAATCTGAGAAATTCCATTCCAACATATTATGTTTGAATTTTCAGGTGCGTCCCACAATTGTATATCAGACCCTACAAGTAAATCTCAGCCGTTCATCAATCCTAACTCCACCAATATCAGAAACCACAAGCTCATCATGTTGACTGTACTCTGATCCAAACCGTTGATTCATGAATCATATTGACTTTTCCTAATTCTTAACCTACTTCCGTGGTATGTTATCACCTACTCCTGCCATTCTGGCTATAACTATTATTTACTGACAATTATACCCCTGAATATTATCTCAAATTACCGATTATGCCCTCGAGAGAAAACCAAAGAATCCAGAAATTTCTTCCCCAAATCGATTTCCCTCCAAATCCCAAACCCTACCACCACGACCGCCGCCGCCTTCATCCATTCCACCACCACTTCTCTGTACATTTCCGCCATAAAACCTATCAGAAAACTGCAAAGAATAAGACAGAGATCTAGCATAAGAGGCAGCTTCATCAGATTCAGCTCGAACTGGATCCTCAATCACAATCTCCGTCGTTTCCTCAACATCACCACCAGCAGCGCCACCAACAGAAACTGGAACTTCATCAGATTGAGCTCGATTCTCATTAATCCTTTCCAATTCCACGAAAACCTCAGCATCGAATTCCTGAACATAATACTCAAACGATCCAAGCGAGTAAGACCGATTCTGCAAATCGCTAGCAGAGAAACTTCCAATCTCAATTCTACTACTCCGACTCACACTTCCAATCTCAATCCTGAAACTCCTCGAAGACGACGAAATCATCTTCAATTCTCCATCATCACCACCTTCACCGTCAACTGAAAATTTCACTTCAGATCTACAAATCGGACAATTGTAGTTCGACAGCAAAATCCATTGATCAATACAATCAGAATGAAATACATGACAACAACTCGGAAGCAACCTCAATTGATCTTGTTTTTCAAATTTTGAAATACAAATTGCACAATCTAGCGTCGCCGCCGTCGTGATTGCTGCTGTTGATGTTGAAGATAAGGAGGATGTAGATTGACGAATTCCTTTGATTGATTCAAATCTGAAAGTAGGTAATGAATTAATAAGCTCCTGATTGTGTTGATTTGATTGGGGATTAGGTGTTGGTGAGATCTGATTGTTGTTAAATAGAAATCTGAGTGAATGAGTACGGATTTGAGGTGGTGGTGAGTGAATGATTTGCGGCTGCGGTGATGGTGGTGGTAGTGATGATAATGATGATGGCGGTGTTGTTGTGGTGGTGGTGATGGTGTCGGAAAAGTGACGGTGGATTATGTGACGAAGGAGTTTGATGGTGATGATGATTAGAACGATGATGATAACGCTGATTAATACTGCTATGCTGCTGGTCATTTTCGATGAAAAATTAGGGATTTGGGAATTTGATTTTCTGAGGAAGAAGAAGAAGGAACAGAAGAGATAATTCTTTTTGGGGTTTGAGATTTTGGAGGGACTTTTTATATGGTTTTTGAAATTTGAAATCAAATGTTTGAAGCCTCTCCTATTTTATTGATCTGTTTTAGAAACGGGCATACAAAGCCGACTTAGCTCAGTGGTAGAGCGCGTGACTTTTAATCCCGTGGTCAAGGGTTCGATCCCCTTAGTCGGCGTTATCTTTCTGTTTTTTTTTTTTTTTAAAAAAAATTTGTACTCCTCCTGTTTCATATTAAAAAGTATCATTCATTCATTGTAGAGCTGGTATAAACAAGTGTGACAGATATCTATTGAAATTGTTAGTTGTTAATATACTGAACATTGATTCTGCAATCTACCGGTTTTTATTATCTGCCAGAATGATTGCTTTTGAGTTTTCGATGATCCAAATCCTCCCGATACTCTGATTTGATCTGTGTTTGAGTTGCAGTAGCGTTTTCTGTTTATGCCCGAGGCGAAGTGAATATTACATGGTTTGATCTTCATCCTCAGCCAGTTCTGAATGTCATACATGCACTGTCTTTCTTTCTTTGTCAGGCCTAAACTCGCATAAGAAAATGGTCCCAGATGAGTGGCTGCTTCAACCTGACACAACTTGCAACAGATTACCAGTAATTCAAGTCAAACGGTGACCGGCTCAGCGCAGTTCACTTGTTTCTGCATTCTATATGCCAGAGTGAGTTTCCTCTTCTCCAGCCAGTTCATCCTCGCACTGTCCTTTGCGGCTCAAACTCTCTTCAGAAGATGGTCCAAAACGAGTGTCTGGTTCTACCTGGCAGAGCTTGTAGGAGTTATGGTTAACTTCTGTCAG
The DNA here is from genome assembly GCA_023531295.1 of Papaver armeniacum. Taxonomy (NCBI): domain Eukaryota; kingdom Viridiplantae; phylum Streptophyta; class Magnoliopsida; order Ranunculales; family Papaveraceae; genus Papaver; species Papaver armeniacum. The sequence goes on from JAJJWW010018913.1 coordinate 32,761, forward strand.
ATGGTAAGGAGCTTAGTGTCGCTTTCTCAGGAAGGATGTGACAGTGATCCTGAGGGGAATGTATGAGATCTTAGATAAAATTCTACTGAACTAAGGCCAGGAGTCTTCTTCAACTCTCTATCCTTCATCAAGGTTCTGAATCTGGCAGCTTTCTCCGGAGTACTAGCTTGCGCGTAAATCTTAGACATAAGCACATAATACATCTCATTCTTCGGGTCTAATTTGAATAAACGCTCTGCAATGCGCTCAGCCATCTCAACATTCTCGTAGATACTACAAGCACTTAGCAGAGCTCCCCACACACCTGTGTCAGGTTCAACTGGCATTTTCTCGATGAAATCATACGCTTCTGTTAAAAGACCCGCTCGGCCAAGAAGGTCTACCATGCAGGCACAATGCTCTACACTAGGAACAATGCAGTAATCACTTTTCATGCTCTCATAGTATTTTCTACCTTCTGCAACCAAAGCCGAATGTTTACAGGCGGTTAAAACCGCGATGAAAGTAAAACCATTTGGTTTTACCTTCTCTTGTAACATCCTTGAGAACATCTCAAGAGCATCGTTTCCATGTCCATTAACTGCACAAGCATAAATCATTGCCGTCCAAGAAACCACTGTCCTCTCCGGTAACCTGTCAAAAACATCCCTGGCCAAATCTATACATCCGCATTTAGCATACATATCTATCAGAGCGTTTGTGATTGACAAATTGTTTTCAAGTCTTTTACTCGTAACAAGATGACGAACCCATTCTCCATTGTTAAAATCCCCTGACTGAGCACAAGCTGAAATCACACTGACCAGAGTAATATAATCAAAATCCACATTCTCAGATAACATTCTTCGAAATAACTTAATAGAATCAGAACCCAATTTGTTCTGTTCATATGCAGCAATCATAGCATTCCAAGAAACCGTGTCTCGAACAACCATCCAATCGAACAAATCTCTAGCCCTGTTAACATTCTCATTGTTGCCATCAACTCTACATTTACCATACATAGAGATCAACGCATTAATGAACGAAAGATGCAAATCAACACCCAGCTTCATTCCACACCCATGAATTATCTCACCCAAACTCAATAAGTTCAATACAGCACAAGCAGGAAGAACACTCACAAGCGTAACCTTGTTCGGGTGAATCCCCGAAGCCACCATCCTCCTAAAACCATCCAACCCTCCAATAAACAACCCATTCTGTACATACCCTGCAATCAATGAAGTCCAAGTAACTACATCCCTCACAACAATTTCCCCAAACACCAGCTCCGAACTCGACATTTCTCCGTTCCTAGAGTACATTGCAACCAAAGAACTCTGAACAAAATTATTCGTATCAAACCCATGTTTAATCACATTACAATGCACTTGTTTCCCATCTCTCAAAGCCGATATAACACCACAAGACCGTATAACAAAAGGAAAAGTATAATGATCTGGTAAGAACCCATTCTCATGCATTTTCTTATAAACAACTATAGCTTCTCTACAAGGACCTTTATCACTATAACCTCTAATCAAAGTATTCCAAATGAAAACATCTCTGTCTCTAAGAGGAATTTCCTCGAACACGTTGCGAGCGTAAAACATGCTTTCTGATAAATTACAAGCTAGGGTGATTAATTTGGTCACTAAGACAATATTCTTTGATGACCCAGTTGTTAGAATTCTGGCATGGATTTGTTTTAAGGTTTCAGAGATGAACATGATTTGAAAAGGTAGTTATAAGGAAGCTGGTGGGAGTTCATACAGAGGTGATAGTTGAAAAGGTTAAGAGACGAAGGGTTTTTCAGTACTCAAAATTTGGTTTTGCCATTTGTGTGTAGAATTTGAGGACTCACATGCCTAACTTATGGTGCGCCCAATGGGACCCACACATCTTCTATCTAACTCGGCATCCATCTCCCGGGTCAGATTCAGATTTTTTATTTTATTTTTTTCTTTCTGTCTGACTCTGGCAGGATGGACACGTCTAACTGGATTCAGAAGTTTTTATTGATTGAGAAAATGGGTTATTTGTCCAAAAAAATTTAAAACACGGTTCAAATGGACGAGTAAAAAAAAATACGGGTGAAATAGCCAAAAAAAAAAAAAATAGCAAGGATGAAACTGGATTCATCCCTGGCTTATACTTAAAAAATAGCAATGATGAAAACTAGATGCATCCTATGTAAAATAAAAATAAGAAAAAAATATTTGAAAATGGACATGATGAAACTGGTTACATCCTACCTATTTTTAAATTTTTGTCCATTTAAATAGTATCTTTTAATTTTTAGATTTCTTTTTAAATTTAAAAGATCAAAACCTAAGTGTCTGATTTTTTCATCCATGGGTGAATTGTTGATTTTGGTTTTTTGACCAATTTTATGTTATTGATTTTGTTACTATTTAAAACTAATTCAAAGTTCATGGAAGTAATGAATCAGATTTAGACGAATCAATTGAGTTAGAAAACAAAAACAAGCTGTTAGTATCCCTCAAATCTGTCCTTCAGGTCGGCTATATGCTTCACAGCTCTCTATTGCAACTAAGTTGGAGATTCGGAGTCCGCAGAATCAGATGTCAAATTTTTCAAATGTCTGACTCGGCTCATATATCTTGAGTCAGGTATCCTTTTATACTTGACATTGAGATGTCAGATTTTTCTGATATCTAACTCTGCTCATATTATTGGATAATATTTGAATAAGGTAACACATGTCTGACTGGACTGGACTCAATAATTTTTAATAATTTTTGAGTCGGATCCTAAGCAAAACTAACGAGTTGCTTCATAAAAAAAAAAAATAACTAAGGAGTCGAATTCAATTCAGAAGAGTCAGATTCAGACGCATCATCAATTTGGTCAGGAAAAAAAAAATGTTGGTATCACTTTACTAGGTGAACCACTATTCATTTCTTTCAAGTAGTATTAGTTGGCTTCCACGATACTATTAATGGGGAGTCATATCTTAAACTGATATAGTAATTATTGACGAAGATTCGAAAGATCTATCTGTTAAATTGTTAAATATGATGCACAGATAGATATTAGTTGACTAACTTCTTTAGACTCACGAATTACAAGATCCCATTAGGCTAAGTCCTATGGGCCAGATATCCGGCTGCTAGATTGGCCATCCACGTCAGCCTGATCAATCTCCTAACCCCTATGGTAAGGCCAATCTAGCGGCGAAAAGCTGATCAATGCAGCGTTTGATTAAGCAGTGCTTGGCGTCCAGGTGAACAACTGAACAGAAGGCGTTTGACTTGGTCAGCTAGCTTGGAAACTCCGAACGGTTCAGCGCCTGAGAATTGAAGGTTATTAATCACATGGGCATGTGTGGAGATGTTAGTACAAAGAAAGCATGTGGGCAGTGAAAATATCAGAAGGTTATTAATCTTTTCGGGTGTATACAAGGCACTGACATGGCACGTACATTCTATAACATGTCTCATTCATGCGTCTCATAAAACTGAAGATTCAGTATGACAACGGGCCACCGAGCTAGATAAAGAAATAGGGTAACACAGGTTTTGGGTTTCTCGCACAACAGTGTCGAGTTTATCTTCATTGAACTATATTTATAGTAATTACATTACAGTAAGTTACAAAGATCCGTATACATAGCTAGTCAAGCAAATAAGTAGGAGGACTTAGCAAATACACGTTGTTGAGCTATAAAGAAGGAAGACATATTCTAGATATACACGTATTTACAACAGCCAAGACAGGTGCGGGATGTGATACTATACAATGACCTAATACCCCCCTCAAGTTGGAGCGGAGAGCATGAACGGACGCCCAACTTGCCAACCAACGACCAAATTGTTGTGCTCCTAGCTGACTTGGTAAAAACGCCCCGCGAGTTGATCAGAAGATGGAAGATACTTGGGCAATATCAACCCATTTAGTAACTTTTCACGAACGAAGTAGCAATCAATTTCTATGTGTTTTGTACGTTCGTGGAAAACAGGATTTTTGAGCAATGTGAATTGCGACTTGATTATCACGGGAGATGGTGATAGGCAAAGGACAATGAATATTCAAGTCCTTGAAAAGATAACGTAACCATTGAAGTTCAGTAGTAAGATTGGCCATGGCACGATATTCGGCTTCGAGGCGGAAGAACGAGCAACAGTGGGTTGTTTCTTTGATTTCCATGAAATAGGACTAGAACCTATGGAAACAAAATAGCCTGTAGTAGATCGTTCTGTAATTGGGCATCTGCCCAATCCGAATCCGTGTATCCATGTAATGAGAGGACGGAAGAGGATAGAAAAATACCATGTCCAATGGTACCTTTGAGATAGCGGAGGACGCGATGAGCAGCATCAAGATGAGTAGTACGTGGGTGCTTGCATGAATTGACTTAATTAATTGACCGCATATGTTATATCCGGACGAGTGACAGTGAGATATAAAAGGCGACCAATTAGGCAGACTTTAAGGAGCTTGGATCAGTTAAAGCTTTTCCATCCGTAGGGAGCAATTTAATATGCGTGTCCATGGGAAAAGATGAAACACGAGCTCCAGTGAGACTCCGAGTCCTTTAGGATATCCAGACATATTTACGTTGGCCGAGAAAATACCTTTAGGAGATCGATAGACTTCGATACCTAAGAAATATTGTAAACGACCAAGATCCTTAATGGAAAAATGAGAGGCAAGCCGTGATTTAAGAGAACAAATGAAGGGATCATACGTGCCAGTGATGATAATATCGTCAACATAAACGAGAACGAAAATAGAGGTAGAACCTCGATGATATGTGAAGAGAGAATTATCACATAGAGATTTGGTGAAGCCTTCGGCAACAAATCAAGAAAGTTTGGCAAACCATTGCCGAGAGGCTTGTTTAAGGCCATAGAGGGATTTAGTAAGTCGAAAAACTTTAGACTCACCTTTGCGAGCTAAACCAGGAGGTATTCTCATGTAAATTTCTTCATCCAAATCGCCTTGAAGGAATGCATTGTTGACATCTAACTGATGGAGAGACCAACCCTTGATTGCTGCAATGGACAATAAAACACGAACGGTGACAAGCTTAGCTACAGGTGCAAAAGTATCATAATAATCAATACCTTCTTGTTGAGTGTAACCTTTTGCAACAAGTCGAGCCTTGTAACGTTCAATGGTGCCATCAGAATTAAACTTAATTTTGAAGACCCACTTGCATCCAATTGCCGTCTTACTGAGGTGGTAAATCAACCTCAATCCAAGTATTATTTGCTTGCAAAGCAAGAATTTCCTTGGCCATAGCCGCCGCCACTTAGGACATTTAATGGCTTGAGAAAATGATTTTGGCTCATACGTGAGAACAACAGCACCAAAAAAGCTTTATGTGTTGAGTTCAATGTGTCAAATGATAGATAATCGGTCATAGGATAGATCAAGTGAAATTACCGGGTGGTGGCAAGACAATGATAATCTTTCAAGTACCCGGGAGGGTTCCGCGTACGAGATGGCCTAGGAGCCACAATAGTTGTTGAAGTCTCGGGAGAATGAGACGAAACTATATCACGTGCGGGATGTACTCGAGGATGGTACATTGGACACCACTACCGCGTGTCAAGTGGTTGGTGAAATTGTCGCAGGCTTTCTGCCTGCGGGGATGCGGGTAGCATGTGGAGCTGCGACACATCGATATGCGAGGGGACCGCGTGGGCCCGATGACTCGGTAATCAAATCCTGAATAGAAGTACCACGTGAAGTAGGAGATGCTAAATGTGGTGGAAGTGTTGAGTCAGAGAAATCCTGAGTGGCGGGATGGACGGAGTTGTGAAACCGATGCACGGGAATTGTCGATGGAGACAAAGATGAAGACGGAGATGAAAGATGGGGTCAAAATCAATGTACTCGAATTTTGAACAGTGCATGAGAGGAAGATGGGTGGAATTTTTAACAAAACATCATGAAAAGGAAAAGTATTTTCATGAAACACAACATCTCTGGAAGTGTAGATGGATTTTGTTTCCAAATCATAGATAGAGTATCCCTTTTTGACCATAAGGATAACCAATGAAGATGCCAGGCTTGGCACGTTGGTCGAATTTATGAGAAATTCTAGTGTTTCGTGCAAAACAAAGGCGACCAAATACACGCAAGGATGAGTAATCATTTGTTTATGCGGTAGCATTTCATGTGGAGTCTTGTGAGACAACACGGGGGTTGGTAACTTGTTGATAATGTAAGTAGCAAACAAGCACGCATTCACCCCAAAAACGAAGTGGAAGATTAGCCCAAAACGCAATGCTCGGCTACATTGAGCAAATGACGATGTTTCCTTTCAACAACACCATTTTGTTGCGGAGTATACACACAACTAGTTTGATGTAAGATTAGTGTTGATGAAACCATGATCAAGTTCATTTGATTTGAACTCGGATCCATTATCGATAGGAAAAGTCCGGAGTTGAGAGATAATCAATTAATTAATGAGATGAAATGGTAGAGATCTTTCGACCAAATTGCTTGACAACAAATTTGAAAAATAATGAAGATATTTTAAAGTTTCGACTTGGCTTTCATCAAAAATACCCAAGTGCATCGCGAATAATCATCCACAATTGTCAAGAAATATTTAGCTTTTGAGTCATAGAAGGAGTTGAGAAAGGTCCCCATATGTCGGCATGAACCAATTGAAATGGATGTTTAGACAACGAAATACTTTTATTAAATTTAAGACGAGTCCATTTTAGCCCGAGGGCATACATCATGCCCGTGGCTACATGAAGAACTAATGAAAGGGAAATGACGAGATAAAAACTTAAAGCAATCCACACTTGGATGCCCTAGACGACAGTGCCATTTATCAATAGGCTTATTTGCAGCTAAAGATAAAGAAAATGGTTGAAAACAAAAATGATATAGGCCTGCCACCTGCTTACTCCATCCAATCATTTTGGTGGTTCGACGATCCTGAAACACACAAGATTCGTGTGAGAACTGAACACAAGCAATTAGATGTCTTTGGTTAGTTTGCTAACGGAGATTAAGTTGAACTTAAACTTTGAATATGAAATACATTAAGCAATTGAATATGAGGAGATAAATTCACAAGTGCTCTAATGTGTGTCACGGATGTGTGTGTACCATCTCAGTAATCGAAGCGGTGAGTGGCTTATTAACCACGAGATAAGAAGAAAAGAGAGATAACGAAGAACAAATATGATGGGTTGCCCCACTGTCAATAATCCAAATATCATTAGAACAGGAAAGTGACATACCAGCAAAATTGGCATATGGTGCTACATCAGTGCAGTCGTTATCAGCTTCAAGCAAGGTTAACAGGCGTGCATATTGGGCAGCGCTTATAGCTGGTGCAGCAGTCGGAGGTTGAGTGATGGCAGCGACCACAGGAGACTCTGAATCCCTCGGCTTTGGCAAATCCTTTGGGTACCCGTTAAGCTTCCAACAGGTCTGCCTAGTGTGACCGTGTTTATTACAGTGGTCACAGAAAGGCCGCTGTCGTTTGTTGTTTCCAGGATTGTGAGAAGACCTTGACTGACGAGAATCAAAGCTGCGAGAGATATTCAGGGCAGCAGAATCCACAGAAGGAATGGAAGAAGAATTGAGTCCCCGCTTTGTTCTTCTTCCGCCTGACATGGTTATAGATCTTCGCGAGGGCGATGGCATGGGTTCCATAAGAAGAATTTGACTACGCAGAGATGAAAATCTATCATGCAAACCTGCAAAAACTCCATGGAGCGATCCCGATTGTGATGACTCATATAGTTCTTACGCTCGCATATACACGGTTCAATGGGTCGAAAAGCATCTAACTGATCCCAGAGTGATTTGAGCCGAGTATAATACATGGCAACACTCAGATTTTCTTGTTTCAACAAAGAAATAGATTGTTTAATAGCATACAACTTCGACGCATTATGGTGAGAAAAACGAGATTTGATTTCTAACCATTGTTCATGTGCCGACGGAAAGTTCTGAGTGCTTGAACGGATTTCTGGATCCACGGAATTAGAGATCCAGCTACCAACTAAGTCATCACATCTCGTCCAGTGAGCGAGATCTGTTGGATTAGTCGGTTTCTTTACCGTGCCATCAATATACCCTGATTTACCTTTCGCACTGAGTGCCTTCAACATGCCTCTTCCCCATGTGCAATAGTTTTCCTTTGGTGAGTAGAGGAGTGTAGATGACAGGACGTCGGATTATCGAGGGATGCACATAATAAGGACTGGTAGGAGATAAACCAAGATCCTTTTCGGAATGTGAGAAGAAGGGTTAGATTGATCGCCTCCATTAGTCATGATTATGATGTTGCAGGGAAAAAAAAAATATACCTAGCTCTAGATTACCATAAAGAAATAGGGTAACACAGGTTTTGGGTTTCTCGCACAACAGTGTCGAGTTTATCTTCATTGAACTATATTTATAGTAATTACATTACAGTAAGTTACAAAGATCCGTATACATAGCTAGTCAAGCAAATAAGTAGGAGGACTTAGCAAATACACGTTTTTGAGCTATAAAGAAGGAAGACATATTCTAGATATACACGTATTTACAACAGCCAAGACCCGGTGCAGGATGTGATACTATACAACAGCCTAATACTAGATGCAAATTCGTGGTTGGAAGAAGACACATAAGCTCCATGCGGGTCCCTTTGCAGCTTGGTCCAATAAGAAGCCGTATACATGTAGTTAAGTTGTTTCAGGACACACAATAGAATCAGCAATTGTTCTCTCATCAACAAATTCTGAATTTGTCAGACGTTTTTGAAACTAGAGTTGGAGCTTGATATTAATAATGGAGGAAAATGGAAATTTCGTTGTAGAACAGTCAAGCGCTGCATGGTGCAGCGTCAGCCAGAAACGCTGAATGGAACAACGTCCAGAGAAGCGCCGAATAGTTCAGCGTTGATGCCCTGGAATATCGTTTGGACCACTTTTGGACGCTGAATGATACAGCGTTTCAATCTCGCCGATAGTGCGACTGCGAGCAATTGCTAGGAGAGAAAAGTAGCCAGATTGAGTGTTAACTTTTTTCCCACACTTTTTTCATGATTTGCAATACTTTTTGGCCAATCTAGCAGTCCAATCTAGTCCATAGGGGTTATCCTTAGAGCCAGCTGTACTGTGCTCTCCATCCTAGTTAGCAATTCGGGGTACGGGTAGTAGTTCGGGACGGCATACGTACGGGAATTATACGGATTCGGATAGGTCGGATTCGGTCAAAAATCCGGTCAACGGTTCGTTGTTGGACATAGTTCGAACGGCATACGTACGTGCATATTCGTTTTATAAATGTGAGTTCGGCACTTAAAATTCGGCTTACATATATGATAAATTGATAAGTATTATGACCTTATTACGAGACTAATTTTATTTGTATATGATTTATAAGATGGAAAAAACATTTTAGCGTGATTATTTACCATGAAGTAAACAATTTAATCGCATAAATGTATTATAAAACGAGTTTATAGACTTTTAAACAAAAAAATTGACACATAAAATACTGGTTAAACAACTACCAATAGAAAATTTTAATTGAATAATTATATTTAAATATAAAGTATATACAAAATCAAACAAAAATCAATCAACAAAACTCTGGTCAGAGAATTACCTATGGGAGAGCGAGGTTGGGCGCTAACTAGGTTCGAAGTTTTAGTTCGGAAATATCATTCGGATTCGGTTAGTTCGGATACGTTCGCGAATCATTCGTGAGGTCCATATAATCCGGGAACTAGGTTCGGAATTCAAATAGTTCGGAAGTATCATTCGGATTCGGTCAGTTCGGATACGTTCGGGAATCATTCGGGAATGATTCGGAGAATTACTAACTAGGCTCTCCATCCCTTCCCTATCCCTTATTATCTCTCAAAATCTCCAAAAACCATCTACTATGGTCTCCCATATCCCTATATATGTAGGGATATTCACCTCTTTCCCTACATGGAGGATCACATCTGATCCCGCTTGTAAAGAAGGGGAATCACACGGCTACTCAGTAGCCGTATAAATTTACACTTTACGACTACTCAGTAACCGTAGCATTTTACACGGCAACTAAGTAGCTGTTTCTGGTTTTTAAAGTTTTACCCTAAAACTTTCCTTTGTCACTCTTTGTTTTTACTAAAACACTTTTTTTACCTATTATATCTCTTTTTTACCTCTAAAATATCTTTTTTTATTCTAAAATATCTTTTTTTACTTAGACAAATATAATCACATTGGAAAAAAAAATGGAAAAAAAAAATACGGAAAATGGGTCATTTGTCCAAATATTTTTAAAACATGGTTCAAATGGACGAGCAAAAATTAGTATGGGTGAAATGGACACTAAAAAAAATAGCAAGGATGAAACTGGATTCATCCTGGCTTAAACTTAAAAAATAGTAAGGATGAAATTGGATGCCTCGTGATGTAAATTAAAAATAAGAAAAAGTATTTGAAAATGGGCAGGATAAACTGTTTACATCCTGGCTATTTTTTACATTTTTGTCCATTTAAACAGTATCAAAATCTAAATGTCTTTTTAACCCAGGAATTGTTGATTTAGGTCTTTTTAACCCAGGAATTGTTGATTTAGGTCTTTTTAACCAATTTTGTGAAAAAAAAATACGGCTACTGAGTAGCCGTTTGTCACTATTCATACGGATACTGAGCAGCCATATCATGTAGGGAAGGGAAAAGAGGGCACCATAGTGAGACTGCCTTCCTTGTGCTATCCCTTCCCTACATACGAGGGATAGGGAAGAGATGAGACCAACCATAGTGCTAGCCCTTAGGCCTCTTCCTATGGGTATGCCAAACACTGATATTTGGCATATATGCACCCACTATGGGTATGCCAAACTGCCAAACTCATATGCCAATATGTTTTTTCTGGCCTATAGGCATACACGACAAAGTTTCCATCGAGCGATAGAGATTCTATCGTTTTTTGACGATAAAGACTTTATCGCTTGTGATATTCTTTTTTATCTCCAGCGATATTCACTTTATCTCAGGAGTAATTTTATATATATATAAATTCTCCTTCTCTCCTACTTTTTCATTATTCTAATATATTTTTATATTTAAAGGGGTCACTAAATATATTATAACACTAAAAATTTTATAAATACCCCACCACGCAAACACAAATATATTTTTTATTCATTAGGGTCCCACCCAACACAATTAAATATATGTTTTTAATCAAGTTTGGCATATCTACCATAGTGGGGAAACTCATTTGCCATGCCAAATGGCATTTTTTTTGCCATACCCATAGGAAGAGGCCTTAGAGCTTTTCCAATGGAATGTATGTGATGACAAATCTCTAAATCCACATAGGATAGATATTCATTTTCCCTAAAATTTTTCTACAACCCCAATTTTTTAAACCAATGTGAAGATGACATGGCTTACTGTTTGTTAGACATTGTCAAGGGGAATGTCAAGTTTTAGGCATTAGTAAGCTTTTGTTTACTAAAATTAATTCAAATATATTAAATAATCATTTTTAGCTCTAATAAAATCTAAAAGTTACTAATAATAAAATTTACATTTAATCCATAAAAAATCACAAACGACACCGTTGGAGATGAACTATTTTCTCCTCCTAAATTTAAGGAAAAATTGAAATGAGCATGTCTTATTTACATTGCCACATAGGAAACACACACCGCCATCATTGGAGAAGCTCTTAGAAAGCACAAAAGATAACTTATTTTATGCCCCCAACCCGCAGGATAACTTATTCCCACGGTAGGAATTCATATCTCTACTTAAAAGATTTTTCATTAAACTCCACATGGAATCGGTCAACTGGGAGAAGTTATGGTTCCCAAAGTCGTATGATCCACGTTCTGTGGATTACTTTAAAAGAATTCGAGATGTAAGTACTCATTATGATCCCTATTAATTCAAATATATATATAGCTTTGAGGTGCTCATATCTTTTGAACATTCAATCTCACCAAAATATAAGAAAAAAGATTTCAAGAAACATTGTGCTGCTCATTTCAAAAGTTAGGCATGGCGGAAACCAGAAGTTTGTTTATTGTGTGTATTTTTATCTGCACTGTTCTTGCTTCCAATACCCTCATCATGTGCACTGCAGGTAAGTAATTACATCACAAAAACAAAGAGTAATCTGCAAACGAATCTTATTATGACTAATTGTTTTCTTTTCTTGTTTGTATATATACACTGCAGAGGTAAATTTTGAATGCCAGTCATTTATCGTTATGAAAAATCCATTAAATTGGGCTAAAGAGTTTGACGTTGACTGCTATACTTCTGAAAGCTGCCATAACGCTTGCGCCGGAAAGATTGGTGAAGAATACACCAAGCGTAAAGTTACTTCAATCGCCATCATCAAAGAGAAATATTCTGTTAAGTGCTTGGAGAATGAAATTCAAGCCATTTGTCCTTGCTGTGTGACCGTTTGAGGGATCCGTTGGTATGACCACTAAGTTATTTCCTATTTCCGGAGCCAGCCTTTCCCCCCCCCTTCAGATGTTTATGCCTTTATTTTCTTCCTTGTATTCTTGTTATGTATTTTATTTTCTCAAACTCTATTTCAATAAAAATAAGGGTTTTTATTATAAAGTATCCATACATTTCACCTTACACTAAAAAAGCGCCCTTGCTTTTTTAAAATTTGTTAAAGTTGCAAATTCCATCTAGTTAAGTGTTAGGTGACAGTTATCTTTCCAATAAAAATACTTATTTAGTCCTGAACTACATCTCTTTGGTGGGGAGGGTGAATGATCCGAAAATCCTGAAAATGATGTAACGATTCGAAACCGGGCTCGACAAACCTGAACCAGGCTCGATGAGCTACGTCTCTTTGCAGAGTTATATACCTCCTTCATAACCGGTTGATAAATCTAAGAAAAACCGCAATGGGGAAGAACTTACAGTCGTTCCTACAACAAGTGTTCTAGATGACAAAGATGATACTAACAGTATTGTTGAGATCCCCAACAACACTGAAAGTGAAAGCATAGACCTCCTAAGTGGGTACATCTTAGACATTCTGAAGAGAATATCATTGGTGATGCAAATGCCAGGGTAACGACTCGTGGACAACTTGAGAATGTTTGTCCCTATATACTTGCTTCCTATCATCTATAGAACCGCAAAATGTTGAAGAAGCTCTGAACGATTCTGCTTGCATGAAAAACTCAAATCATTTTGAAAGATAATGTGTATGGGAACGGGTAGCAAAACCAGAAGTTAACATTGTTGGTACGAAATGGATTTCAAGGACAAGTGTGACGATTATGGAACAGTTGTTCGCAACAAATCCAAACTAGTTGCTCAAGGATATTCGCAAATAGGTAATTTGTGGATGACGAAAGTTATATGAATGATACAGTTGTTCGGCCGTATGACCCAATCCTCAACTGGCACGATGCACACAAGCTAGCATATGGCATATGACACCTAGTTGATGAGTAATTCAATCTCAGCCTTACTAAATATGGGACAAGAATGCAATGCAAGTCAATGATGCTTTCTGAACCTGCAATGATGCTTTCTGAACCTGCGACAACATAAATGTCGAATTGGGCCTTTTGAGCGTGGTGGGCTCAGCGAGACCCACATATCTGGCTCGGGATTGGAAACTAGTTCTGACTACAGTAGGGGTGAGCATGGGCTGGTATGGACCGGTTTTCACCATATTTAGTAAGGCTGAGATTGAATTACAAATTTGCACCCATCATCTACGGTTAACTTGAGATACTGCATTTGTATATATATTTTATATATGGTTAGGAGTTATCTTAGTTAGGAAAGATATTATTTGGTGTTAATGCTAACCAAATTTGTTTGGGGTTTTCTCCTATTTAGTCTTAGAGAAACCGTTTTGTAATCTCAAGTTTTTCATAATAAGAAAACCTTCACAATTCTCTACCTTGTTGTTTCATGGTATCAGAGCCAGGTTCGAAATAACCTAAATAATTGAAAATCATAAGTAAATTTTTCTTTTAGCGTCATGGCTTGGGAAGAATCAACTTCTTATGGTAAACCTAATATTGATTCAATTTTACCAGTGAAATCATCATACCCGTATGATTTGAAGGATGTAGGTAATACAGTGAAACTGAATGGCGATAATTATGAACAAGAAGGACAAGTTGTTGTTAATACCGCGCTTATGAATATTGATTTGAATCCAAATGGAAGCTATATTTCATCACAAGATCGAGTACCACTTGCTAATACTCTCACTGATGCACAGTGGGAAGCTATCGTGAATATGCTCAATCCTTCAAAAAAGGATGGTTTGAAGGAAAAGATGTCTAGTAAGTGGATACTTGATACAGGGGCTTTAAGGCATATGACAGGAAGGAAAGAATTTTTGTGTAAAACATATCAAATAGGTGTTTCTTCCGTAAAACTTCCGAACGGGACATACACAATTGCTCCTTATGAAGGCATTGTGGTGTTTGGAGACAATATGAGATTATATCGTGTTTTATATGTTCCAGATCTTCATTGTAACTTAATTTCGTTAGCGTGTTTAATTAAAGATCTGAAATGTATTGTCACTTTGACTGATAAGTTATGTGTGATACAGAACCGCACTACGAGGAAGTTGATTGTTATGGGAGAGGAACGAGATGGGGTCTATATCTTCCACAATGGAGCACAGATTATGGAGAATCGAGTTACTACTGGTGAAGGATATAACTTATGGCATAGGCGTCTTGGTCATCCTTCTAATAAGATTATTTCTTTGCTTCCTGGTATGAACAAAGTTGATTGTCAGAAGTTTCTCAATGAACCATGTGATACTTGTTTTAAGGCTAAACAAACTCGTGCTAGTTTACCTATTAGTGACAATAAAGCTAATGACATCTTTAGTTTAGTTCATTGTGATGTATGGGGGGCGTATAGTACTTCGTCTTCTTGTAGTGCACACTATTTTCTTACGATTGTTGATGATTATTCTCGTTGTGTTTGGGTTTATTTGATGGCACATAAAACTGAGGTGGTGAAGAATTTTCAGAATTTTTGTGCAATGGCTAAGACACAATTTGATTGACAAGTTAAGCAGGTTCGCAGTGATAATGGTACGGAGTTTCGTCCATTGATTCCATATTTTTTTCTCAACAAGGAATAGAATTTCAAACCTCATGTGTTGATACTCCACAGCAAAATGGGAGAGTGGAATGCAAACATCGTCATATATTGAATGTGGGTCGTGCTTTGCGTTTTCAAGTAAATTTACCTCTTCGGTTTTGGGGTGAGTGCATATTCTAACCGATGATTATATTATTAATCACATGCCTACTCCCTTGTTCAATGGGAGAAGTCCATATGAAGTGTTACATAGGAAGCCTCCTATTTATAATCTTATTCGGGTATTTGGATGTTTGTGTTATGCAAGTACTGTGCCTCGTGATAGAAATAAGTTTAATGCACGAAGTCGGAGATGTATTTTGTTGGTTATCCTTATGGAGGGTTGGCGGTTATATGATTTGGAAAGAAACAGTTCTTTGTGTCTCGTGATGTAGTTTTCTTTGAAAACAAATTTCCTTACGTGATTCTTTCTTCGGAGAAAAATAATGAAGAATGCCAAATTGGGTTGATGACATGCGGATTTCCGTAGAAAAACATATGACAGACGCACATGATGTGTGTGATGGTAATAATACTCGAACAACAGGATCTGCAAGTGTTCAGGACCTGTTAGGAAGTGAAAGATTTTGTCAGGTGGAAACAATACTAGTTCCGGGAGATCAAGACGTGTCAGGTTCTGACAATGGTCAGATAGTTCTGAATGTTCAGAACTTGTCAATAGGTGACAGAAGACGAACGGTCACTGGCGTACATGAAGCAACTAGTTGTAAAAGAACGACCTCGAGAATTTCAGCAGCTTCAAGGGACAAAACTCGGACAGTACAGGACGTGTCCATACCAGCCATTGTGAATCAACGTAACACTCCGACAGAAAGAGTTCGACCAGTTGACACTTCAAGGGACAGCTTGTCAGTCGATTGTTCAGCAGCTGCAAGAGACAATCTTGTCTCATCTAATGCTTTCTTATTGAATGGTCTTGGTGACAGTTCAGATGGACATTCAAATCCGACAGGAAGGAATGTGATAGACGAACCTACAAGTGACAGACAGCAAGTGAGTAAGTCATCGAGTGTGACAGAAATGAGCTCAAGTGGGGCTTCAGACGCTGAATCATCGTCTGATAACTCTCAGAACATGACAGGTATTGACGTATCAGCTGGTTCTTCACCTGTTAATATTCGAACTTCAGATCACATATCTTCTGAAGATTCTTTACCTGCTATAGACAGTTCGGTAGCATCCAGGGACACTTTTGTTACTGATGTTAGGCGAAGTACTGGGTCCCAGGTTCCTAATTCTCGGTTAAGAGATTATGTATGCAATACCGTGAGATAATAGACCCCGGCTCCTCCACTCCTCACTCGTCAACTTCTTCAGGTTCGCCTTATCCCATAACTAATTATGTGTCTTGTGCAAATTTTTCTGCTAATCATACTCGTTTTTTGGCGGCGATTACTACTCACAAAGAACCTACGAGTTATGCTGAAGCTATTTGTCTTCCCGTTTGGCGTATAGCTATGTCTAAGGAAATTAGTGCTCTTGATAAGAATGGCACGTTATCCATTACAGATCTTCCCCCAGGGAAGAAGGCTATTGGTTGTAAATGGGTTTACAAAATTAAATATAATACTGTCGAGCGGTATAAAGCTCGCTTGGTTGTACTTGGTAATAGACAAGTAAGAGGTGTGGATTATCATGAAACATTTGCTCCCGTAGCTAAAATGGTTTCAGTTAGAACATTTTTAGCAGTCACAATTGCTTGTGATTGGGAGTAACATCAAATGGATATTCACAATGCTTTTCAACATGGGGACCTTGATGAGGAAGTATATATGCAACTTCCTCCAGGATATTCGACTAATTCTCCCGGTAAGTGTGTCGCCTCCATAAATCTCTTTATGGCCTTCGTCAAGCTCCTCGTAATTAATTTGCTAAGCTTGCAAGTGCTCTTAAGATTTTTGGATTTGTACAGTCTTATGTTGATTATTCTTTATTTACCCTACGACGAGGTGAGAATTGTATTAACATACTTGTCTATGTGGATAATTTAATTATTGCTGGGAACAATTCCGATGCTATTACTGATTTTAAAGCATATTTAAGCCGTTGTTTTCATATGAAAGATCTGGGCCATCTCAAGTATTTTTTTGGTATTGAAATGTCTCGAGGAACCGATGGTTTGTATTTATCTCAACGAAAATACACCTTCGATATTCTTTGTGAGATTGGGCTTCTTGGAGCCAAACCAGCTCCTTCACCCATTGATTAAAGTCATCGTTTGGCTCTTGAAGATGGACCCCTGTATTCTGATTCATCCCAGTATCGTCGGCTTATTGGATGCTTGATTTATTTGACTATTACGCGTCCTGAATTGTGTTACTCGGTACATATATTGGCTCAATTTATGCAATCTCCTCGGGTGTCTCACTGGGAAGCTGCTCTCCGAGTTCTTCGTTATATAAAGGGCCATCCTGGTCAAGGGATTGTTTTACGCAAGGATAGTGCTCTTCAACTTACTGCTTATTGTGACTCAGATTGGGCCTCATGTCCTCTTAGTCGTCGTTCGCTTACTGGTTACTTTATCTTTTTGGGAGGCTCACCTATATCTTGGAAGACAAAGAAGCAACACACGGTATCTCGTTCTTCTGCTGAGGCCGGGTACCGTTCCATGGATCATACTTGTAGTGAACTTACGTGGCTAAAGGAATTATTGAAATCTCTAGGTATGTTTCACTCTCAACCTATGCGCCTTTACTGTGAGAGTCAATCCGCACTTCATATTACTGATAATCCTGTTTTTCATGAAATTCAGTCTGGCACTATTAGTACTTCTCATGTTCGCACAATTGCTCAGCTTGCAGACATTTCACCAAAGCTCTTGGTCATCCTCAGTTTGAGCTACTCCTTCGCAAGTTGGGCATTCGTAATCTCCATGCTCCAACTTGAGGGGGAGTATTAGGAGATACTGCATTTGTATATATATTGTATATATGGTTAGGAATTATCTTAGTTAGGAAAGATATTATTTGGTGTTAATGCTAACCAAATTTGTTTGGGGCTCCTATTTAGTCTTAGAGAAACAGTTTTGTAATCTCAAGTTTTTCATAATAAGAAAACCTTTGCAATTCTCTACCTTGTCGTTTCATAAAGCCAATATAGATGACTTCTTATAGTACCTACACATTTTATATATGCATGTATAAATATAGAAGTGCCATGGACAGCACTTCAAGCAAACACCTTAGAATTCCAAAACTATCCATATATTTTCTAAAAACTATATAAATATCCTTAATCTAATGGGCATGGATGTCCAACGGATTTTCAAGGTTGCATTCAGGTCCAATCCGCAATCCATTGGATTTCAAAAATCCCATCCGCATCCAACTCATTAGCGAACGGTCCGGGCATCCATCCGCACAAATACGTTGGTCCCGGATAAATCCGCGGATGACGGATAAAATGCTCACCCCTAGTTCTGAGTCTGTCGTGTCAGATGTCAGATTTATTGACTCAACACGTACATCTGGCTCGATAGTGTTCGAGTCAGGTACAATAAAATACCTAACTCACTGAACACATCTAACTGGATTCTTTAGTTACTTTACTAATAATTTAAGTCAGATGTCAGATTTTCCGGATGTCGGATTCGCTCATGCATCTGCATCGATAGTACTTGAGCCCAATGTAGTTAATTTCGGCCGAGATGGACGAGATACCGCCGATAATATCGGTTTCGGTGTTTCACCGAGATGCCGATATTGCCGGTATTGGCCGATATTGCGCTGATATTAGCCGATATTTCACCGGTATTCACCAAAATCCGATATTGACTACATTGCTTGAGTCTAGTACAATTTTCATACCTGACTCGGTGGATTGCAAATCTGAATGGATTCAAAGGTGGGTTTACTATTTAATAATTTTGAGTCGGATGTAAAAATAATGATTAGGCTCATACGAGGAGTTGGATGTAAAAATCAGATAAAAAATAATCGTCAGATTCAGATGAGTCATTTGATTTGGTGTTCTTATTGCTTTCACGATTTTAGGGGAGCTTGGTGGAGATATTATAGATTTTCTGAAAAGGTTGTGAAATTATATGGCTAATCATGATGTGAATGTCAAAGTAGGAGATTTTCTTTTCCATAGATTAGGGGTTATCATTCGGAAAGGGAATGTAATGCAGCTTGTGGCTTGGCTCCCATCAAATTTCTTGTAATTTGCTAATATGGGGGATTTTGTGTTTCCCCCTCAAAAAAATAGCTATTTTGCAATACCCCCTTTTTAAATTAATAATTGGTGAAACCCCCTTTCGGTTAACTTTGCCGTGACTGCTTAGTTAACTTTGCACGTGCAGCACACGTGTCATAATAAAAAAAAATGAATTCTCCATGAGACATAAATACCCTTGTATAACTAATGATTCTCAACCTTTAAATTTTTCTGCTTTGAATCTGACGGTCCTAAGCAAAGATCTAAAATAAACCATATAATTATCGTCATCTTCTTCCCTTCCTACTCGGACATGAGAGTAAGAATACCAAGTTACACCAGTACATCTTCCCCTTAACATCAATCGATCAAAAGGAAAATATTCCCATCGAATTAGTTTTATGCATCAAACTATCTTCCCGGCCAATCATTCACAAGCTCGAAAAATACAATTACAGATATGGGTGAAAATCATTGTGTCAGTTTGTTGCATATGAAGATATGTGATCACGAGAGAACCACCACCAATAATAGTTATTTCTTCTTCGTCGTATTTATTCATATTTATGCTTTAATGAAACAGATCGTGAGACATAAAAAAATTAAAAAAAAAAAAAGGATGTATTTTGGATCTAGTGGTAATGGTTAAGTTTATTGAAGGAGTAAATTTCAGATTCAGGGAATCTTGCCGATCAATGATAGATTTGTTATTCAAGTTGCAGGGAATCTTGTCGACAATGATTGAATTGATTTGCAATTTTGGATTTAAATCTCAGATTCAAGTTGCAGGTTTAATGGCGACCCCTCTTTTCTTTCTTCTCTTTCCAAACAAAGAGAAAGAGCGATGGGCATCTGAAACCTGTGGACAATATAATACATGTGAGCGTATTTTGGGTAATGCACCGATTTTTTTTGTTTAATCCCTACAACGTGTACCCTAATACTGAGTCAGCTAACTAGGTCGTCACGTCAGCTATGAACACAAAGGGGGTTTCACCGATTATCAATTTAAAAAGGGGTATTGCAAAATAGCTATACTTTTTGAGGGGGAAACACAAAATCCCCCTTAATATTATCTTTTTGGTTTAAATAAATCCCTGTTAGGCTGTTAGTATGACCTCAGTTTGCACCTCAAGTCAGCTATGTTTAACAGGTCAATTGCAAAAATGTGAATTCATAGAGGCGTTTGGGCACCACATCCCATTGATATGCTGTTTTAACACTACAAATATGGAAAAACAAAATGCAGAAAACAAGCTTAAGCACATCTCTGGTGTCAATCTAAACTACTCTTCAAGTAGGACAGCCGGATTTTTAAACTAAAATGCGCGCAGAAAAGATTCAGAAACCTAATGCATAAACAACAGCAATCAAACTTCCAATCATGTGTAACCAAAGAACCCTGTAAGATCCATTAGCATTACTGCAATCATCGCTGGTTCCACTAAAACAACCGGGTCCTTGCACTTTGATCTCACCTCCATCAACAAGAAAACTGCTATTTGATTTTCCGTTACTGAAAAGGACGCACCAAAAATACGGCGACCCGCCATCGGTACCTTTCACTGCTGCCCCAACTTCAGTATGGTTTTTGTTGTATAATATATCAAGTCCCTTGCTGCTAGGAACCAGAAGAGTAGAAAATGCTTCAGGTGCAGAGATGTATTTAGATTGACAACCTATTAGTCGTCCTGTTATTGGTGTTAAGGTGGAGGCTTGGACACCGCAGCTGGGAGCAAAGGTATCAGCAATGTCTGAGTCAAGAGGCTTTTTGTTATCTACGTCATCACATTTGCCTTGATATGCTTTTATGTATTGCAAAGCAATGCAGGCTAGTCCTTGGTTGTCCGCAAGAAGTGATGCTTTATGGGCAGTTCGGTTGCTGTTGAGTACAGACACAAGTTCATTCGCAGTGTTATCTGCAAGTTGTAGTCCAGTTATTAGAGAATGAAACTTTTATGACACACCCAAACAACAAAAATCTAAATCAAGAAAGCCAAAATGTACAACAATTGAAAAATCTCTAACAAAATGACAGCAACATGGACAGAAGCGAATCAAATGACCAGGAGCATTGAGCGGCTCATTAGTTTACACTTTACACCATAAGTTCACAGTTAACGGACTATGAGATTTCACTTCTCAACACTAAAGCTTTACAAGCATAATTTGTTTCCCAAAAGCGTTGGGATGCAAAATGAAGAAAATGCCAATTTCTTGTATCGATATGCAAATCTCCTTACTGAATACTCCCAACCCAAATGACATACAGTCATACAGTGAAAACCCACAAACTCTATTTACTCAAAGTACTAAAATTTATTGTTTTCAGCTCCAGGACACAAAATTTACTTAAAGTTGACATATGGGTGATTCATTATAGATACAGAAATGCAGCACAGCGAATTTATTCAATGCTCCGTTGGCAATCTAGACTAGAGGTCAGTTGCCTCAACCAATAGCTGCATCTAATTCAGATAACACACCATATGATTTCACCTCTCAACACTAAAGCATTGCATTATTCCTTTCCCAAAAGCTTCAAATCTTAAGATGCAAAGTGAAGAAAAGAGCAGTTTTCTGTCTCAATTTGCAAATCTCCTTGCTCATTACTCCCAAGCCAAATGACATACAGTATTACAGGGAAAACCCACAAATTCTATTTAGTCCAAGCACTAAATGATGAAAACAAAATCCAATACGAATTCGGCTTTCAGAGTTCAGGGTAATTCATTGTAGATACAGAAATGCACCACAGGGAATTTCTTCAATGCTCTGTTGAATCCCAATCTAGAAGAGTTAACATTCCTAAGCAATCATACATTTGAGATTTCTAGAAGCTCAATCAGAAAACAATCTTCTAATTTTCCAATAATCAACAAGAAAAAAGAAAACCCAAATACAAAATTTCAAGAAAAACTAAGAAACTGAACTCATATCTGAATCAGAATGACATTTGAAACCAACCCATTTGAACTATTAAGCCACCATTTACTATATGATTTTCAGATTGGATAAGAAATGAAGAAAATAAAAAGTAGAAGTTGAAGTGGATCTACTTACTTTTACTGTCAGCTGCAACAGTGACCAAGAACAGTGAAGCTAGCAGAACCCATGTTGTCATTGCCATTGCCATTACTTCTCTAGTGGCGGTGAACTGAAAAATGCTTTTAGATGATGAACTGAGAAGAGGGAGTGGGGCTGTGAGAGAGTCTTGCTCAGAGGTATATGCTTTGCTTTTGTCTTCAATCTTCCTCAGTGAGGTTATAAAAAGTCAATATTGCCCTTGTTGATGATTTGAAATGATTGAAAAAGGCAATTTTCAATGATGATTGTTTGGATTACAAAATACTCAAACTTAGATTCTCTTGAAAGGGATAACCCTAGGGACTGTACATATGTAAAGAATTCTTGGTAAAAAATCCTGAGTTCAAGTCTCGTTAACTACAAATTTTCCATGTATTTTTGTGTTTGAATCAAAGAGCACGCATTCAAGCAGCCGCAAGCAAGTCGCAACGTCAATCCTTCGCACATTGAAAGATTGACAATTACTCTGGTGTTTTCTTTCTGCAGTCTTACTTCACCAACTGGTGTTCTTCCTGTGCCCCATTAGCACTAATGTTCTCTGTGTTGTTTCAATGTACAGTAAGGTAGGAACTGGAAAGAAAGTTACCGAAAAAAACAACTAGTTTCTTAAACCACACAGAGTAAGAGACAACCAAAACAGCAATATTTACACTTTTTACTCCAAATATTCATTTTTCCGGACAATCAGGTTGCTGGGATCTCTTTTGGACATCTGACAAATCCTGGAAATCTGTTTCCATTATGTTGTATAACTGTTTCCTGATTACCCTCGTCCACGTCCACCTCTTTTGCCCGCCCTCTGAACACATAACATTCAGAAAATGAGTTATGCAAGTAACGGAAAAACTGAATGTACTTACAATTTAAGAGTTCAAAGAAAAAGGCTCTTCTTACCAACTTCCGAAACTCGGTCCTGGACTCCAACATGTGTGAGTACAGGGTTTGTTGTTGATTAGTGACCAGCTCCTTCAACTCTATGATCTCCATTTCACGCATTCGTAGCAGCTGCTTCACCTCTTTAAGCTCCTCGCGCAGTTCGTTAATCTCACTGGACGTGTTCTTATTAGCCTTCAACCTCTTTGATGGCTTCTGATCATACTCCTCCTCGTAAGCCTTCTCTGCATATGCGTCATGGTGATCAGAGTTGTCTTCCAACTCTTCCATCGGATCAGATTCATCATCCTCATCCCTCTTCTCCAATTTGACATTGCAATAACGTTGCGGTTTCTTGTAAGAGATGGGAACAGGTGATAAAACATCCAACTGCAAATAAATAAAAATATAAACATTAAGGTGCGCTTACGAATTTGTACTAGGGGTACAGAGTAAAAAAACATTATTGGACTAAATACCCACTTTGCTGCAGTTGAAGACCTCAGTTTGAATGGCAACATAGGATGGGGCAGTCTCACACGTCCATCGCAGAATAGGAGGAAAACAGTTCACAGGATCGATCCTCTTGGCAAATGCTTCCCCAAGTTTGGGAATATTCTCATAGGCCCAAACCTGAAAATCGAAAAGCAAGTTTTCACATTTTATTTTAACACGGTTTCTATAATAGCTGAAGACAACAAACATACAGTTCATACCTGGAAAGCAAAGGGGAATCCCCTCAAGGAGTAAGTCTCATGCCAGTGATTAGGATTTGTTCTTTGCTTTTCTTTGAACTTCTCTGCTCGCCTCCTCAATGCAATAGCCAGGGAAGAAAAAGTCCGTTCATATGAAACTAGACCCCAAGGGTACATGTTGAATTCATCTAGGTCATCAACTATTTGGAGGAATCTCAAATCTATGTACGTTTTTTTATCTTTACCCAACAAGAAAAACTCTAAAAGGTAAACTAATGCTAATTTTACGGTATCATCTTCGTGTTCACAATTTATAAAAGTTTCTTCCAACGTATACATGCTAATAGACTTAGAACCAGAAAAATACTTATGCCGAAGCCTATTGGACAAAAAAAGTGGGTCTTTCTCTATGTTTGGTCTTGTTTTCAAAGAAAGACCTGTTACTAGGGAAAAATCCTGTGCGGAGAATTGGATCACATGTCCTCCAACCAAAAACTGCATGGCCTCGTCGTTGATGCAAGGACCGCCTAACTCTCTTAACAGTAGACTATGCACAACATTTCCACAGAATTTGAGTTTGGGCATGCACATTAGATGCCCAAAACATGTGTCTCTAAACTTCTCCATTTGGGTAGCATTTAATTTCTCCTCGATAACTTTGATGGTTTTCATTTGTGACAAGCATGTAACCGTGGCTTGGAAATGCATATTTTCCTTAATCTTCAGAGAAGGTGTTGAAACAACCATCCTGCAGTATACAGTAGAAAAACATAACCCGTTAACCCCACACAAAATTTACAGCAAGTAATCTCGACTACCATCTACACATAATCCAATGTCAATCTCAGCAGTCAACAATGTTATAATAGTGGGTGCCATGTGGAATGCGATCGACAAGTCAATTTCTTCAAAATGATAAAGCAAATAACAGTTTCAGACAGACTTAGCAAGAAATCGATGTGCAAGTTACTAGTACAAAATGAGAAGGCAAATAACAGTTTCAGACAGACTTAGCAGGAAATCGATTTGCAAGTTACTACTAGTACAAACGAACAATTTAGACCTTGCCCAAATGTTTCCCCTGTACTTGGTTCTACATACGCATTAGGATAAAACCAACACTAAATCTCCAATTACCAAAACGAAACAAGAAAAGAAGAATAGCAACCGCCACCAAGAGATCATGATTATTAACCAGAAATAAAAGTAGGGGAAAAATGATTTACTCTAACAGTCGAACCAATCATTCATAACTACTAAATTGTACTTATTTCAGTGAAAATAAATCTAGATTCTGCTTATTTCAAATGTCACATACATATAGGGGCAGAGCCAGCATAAGCCATGGGCATCTGCCCTCATGTCAGCTGTCCCCATAAGCCATTTTATACATCGCTTAGGGATATAGTGCAATTTAGCCCCACCCTCACAAATCCACTTACCATCCCTCCCATAGGATTATATCTGGCTTTGCCACTGCACATATACATATATCAATTCTACGTATTTCAATTGTCACACACACACACACACAGTGGCAGAGCCTGCAGCAGGCATAGGGCGATTTCCCCCATGAAAGCTGTCCTCACAAACCATTTTACTCATTCCTTAAGGAGATAGTGCATTCCACACACACAAACACACCCATCACCACGGCACCACCGCGTAGGAGTATGTATCATGTATGCGTAGGATTAAAATTCTCAAAAGAATTAACAATAGATGGGTGGTGAAGGAGAGGCATACGATACCCTGGCAACTGGTGGTAAGGGGGCAGGTGGTGTTGGGCTCTGATAGACATAGGGTGGTGGAGATGATGAAGGTGGTGGTAAATAAACAACTGCTGATGGTGTTAGTAATGGAGGAGGAGGTTCATACTCAATACACGTGGTGGAGTTGAATTTGGTGGGGGTTTAACACAATAAACTGGTGATGGTGGTGGGGTGAATTTGGTGGAGGTGGTGGTGGTGGTGGTGGAGGAGGTAGTGGTGGTTTTGAATAAATCAATTACAAACCATATCTAACTAATAAAATTTCTAATCATTCCCCTAAGTCCTCACACCCAAATGCATTACACTGATTATCAAATAAATGGGTATTTCTCAAAAGTCAAAACCCTAAAATTTGATTTCATATGAAATCCTCCCCTCTCAGCTAATCATTCACTCTCTCTATCCTCTGTTACTATAAATACACTTCCACTCAAAAATCAATTCTAAACCCACCCACAAAATCAATTTTTGAAATTGATAAAAGATTAATCAACATGAATATGAATGTGGGGCTTTATCAAATTTTCAGAAATTGATTCAATAGGAAAACAGAAAAATTATTACCTGTTTGGTGAAGTGGGGTTTCTGCTGCTCATCTCTTCTTCCATTACTTTCTTCTTCAATGATTGTGGCTCTGGTTTCTGATTGTTTGTTGGTTTAGAATGAAGGTCAGAAGGTGTGTTTCATTTGAGATTTAGGTTAAAGATGAATAACTCGAGGATATATATTTCTATATATATTTGGTGTGCATAAATATATATTCTAGAGGGAGACAAGAATGAATTTTTATTTTTAAATAAAAATATTTATAAATGGTGTGAAAAATGACTAAGATAGCCCTTCTTACACTTTTTATTTCATTTTTAACCTGACGTCATTAGGGCGACTCTGAAAGAATTAGGGCCACTAATAAGACAAAATAAGGTCACCCAAAACTAAAATAAAGCCACCTCTTATCTAAAAAATTTCGAAATGTCTAAAATGCCCTCCTTAAACGGTAGACAATACTACAATCGGTAGTTTAGTTCAATGTATGTTGGTTTGTGTTACGAAAATTATATCGGTAGTTAAAATGGTATAATCGGTAGACTCGTGATGTTTATTATCTACCGATTATACAATCGGTAGTCTCGTGATGTTCTTTATCTACCGATTGTGGTTATAGCCCCGAATTCAAATTTTTCAAAAACCAATGGAATTTTGAATTTCTCTATTTGCTCAATCGGTAGATAAAAAAAAATGTACTAAACTACCGATTATGAAGGGACATATAAGTACTTTCAACCTATTTTTTCTTATTTAGTCGCCCCTAATTCTTTCAGGGTCTCCCTTAATGACGCCAGGATTTTTAAGTCGAAGCAGTCCTTGAGACATTTTTTTTTTTAATCATAGGCCTTCAACAAGGCTAATGATCCCCCTCAACAATTGGCAAGAGCCAAATTGGAGGAACAGACCAATACATGGTAGAATTATTTGTCTTGGTCCAAAGGGCTAGTTCATGAGCCACAAAGTTATAAAACCTTGGTTGGAAAGTAAACAAGCAAGCAACTAAGCTAGAAGAGAAAAACTAGATATCTTTCAAAATAGCATCCGTTCTGGAATCTCCATCAAACCGTGAAAAATTGGTTGATCGATTGCACCAAAATTGGTTGATCAAGCCATTTAAATTCCGAGCACCACTAGAAGCACAAAAGGAGCGCTATGATGATATGAGTAAGCTTCTGCTTCATGGCTTTCTTCAAGACTACCCAAATAGCTCTGCCTTCAGCTTCTTCAGCAGACTTTACTTCAAAAACTATAGAAGCACAAAAGGAGCTAGTGTAGGAGAAATCCCTCATCACATAGCCTGCACCATTATGACCGAGAATCTTCCAACGAGGAAAATATCATCGTATTTTACATCTCGTTTTTGTATGATTTATTTGATTTATTGCATTTTATCTATCCAGGGTTTATGGTAGATGGGGGCATCCATTTGCCACACAAAGTTGATTTATTACAAACTTAAGGGGATATGGAATGGGAGGTAACATACCTCTAGCTCTAATCGTTGCTCAACAAGTAAGCCAAAGAGAGAATGATTTTCTTTGATATTTTGGAAAAACAAGTTATTTCTACTTTGCCAGATAGACCAAAAAATAGCAACAAAGAAACATTGATCTCCTTCGGGGGAGTGGAAGCTTATATGTAATGTTATGTTGAGGGACCTTCCACTAATTTGGCTCCTTTGCCCAGGCTTCGGTGTGGAGGTTGATTGGTAAAGAAACTTGTATGTCACATGTAGTGAAATTCATTGTGTTAGCATTTACGTGCGTGGAGGTTGCTTACTTCCACAACCCATTTTCCCAAATTAGTTAAATTAAATACCCTTTTTTTCCCCAATGTGTTAGCATTTACATAGCGTAACTTGATTAATCCATTTGTCTTGTGCATATGAGTTATTTCGTGTGTTGAAAGTCGAAAGCGTTAGGGCTTATCTTTGGAAGTTTCTTGGAGACTTGGACCTACTCCCCTTATGGAAAGCAATCGATAAGGTAATATGTCCATTAAATGAATGACATAGTTTGTATCAAAAACTTAGGAATTAAGGATGTTTCTGTGTATTATGTCCATTAAATGAATGACATAGTTTGTATCAAAAACTCATACTTGTTATTTAACTTCAATTGAAGAATTTTTTTCATAATGGTGAATGTGGAAATGAAAGTGAATGAATGTGTCATGGTTTGTATATATGTGGAATGCCACTTTATCATGTTTTACAAGTTATTTCTACTTTGCCGATAGACCAAAAAATAGCAACAAAGAAACATTGATCTCCTTCGGGGAGTGGAAGCAGTCTTGGAGACTTGGACCTACTCCCCTGCCACTTTATCATGTTTTACGAACATGTCCACTTTCCACCTCAAGAAAATTGAACTCTTACACCATGATTGTTTGCATCTGACTAGCTATTTAGATCCGAGTCAATCACTGATTCGTTACGAGTCAGATATCGGACTTATTGTTTTCTATTTTGAGTTAGATCTGAATCGATCTTTGACTCCGACCTAATCCCTGACCCGGATCTGTTAGAGTCAGATGACAAAATACCCTCGATTCGTTGGACCAAAATACCCGGATCTGATATGCAGGTAGGCACTGTTCCGTTTCTATTTGTGAAGTTATCCTGCATTGGTCTTGTGTATGTGGCATAAACTTCATTATTCAGTTACTGGTGCAAACATTCCGTTGAGATTTGAAAGATTCAGTTTGCCATTTAAAGGCTACCGAATTGATTATCCTTTAATTCCAGTGTACAATTTTTTTTTTCATCTTGGATTGTTTTCCGTTGCCTTGTTCAAGTAGTCATTTATGCATATATATAGCAACTGTAAGTAATTTTTGAATAAATAAAAACTGCATTTTTGATCATGATTATTGAGAGAGATGCAGGTAGTCACTTTTCCGTTTCTATTTATGAAGCTATCCTGCATTGGTCTTGTGTATGTGGCATAAACTTCATTATATAGTTACTGGTGCAAACATTCCGTTGAGATTTGAAAGATTGAGTTTGCCGTTTAAAGGCTACCGAATTGGTTATCCTTTAAATCCAGTGTACAAAAATATATTTCAGCTTGGATTGGTTGTTGAAAGCATCAAAAGCAAATTTATGCGTGAAGAGAGGGGGGCCTGTGAACAACATGTTTATTATGCCCAGGTGTGTGTCTTAGTATCTGCACGGATTGACAACTATTAATTTATACATTTTTTGTAAGTGGTAATTGCCGCTGCTTCAATCATGTAACAACTGAAGATGTCTTATTTCTTGCAATTATTATGTGTTAACGTTTGGTTGGTTCATTTCTTTAAACAGGGCCCCCTGTTTTTCCTAGTGGGTTAGAGTGGAGGAAATCAACGGTAGATATAGGCGCCACATAGTGGTGTAAGAAAGTGGTGTAAAAATCCGAGGTCCTTGAAGTACTGTCCCAGTTTATCCGAATAAACAGGTTCCATGAAGAGGTCTGGGTCTATCATTAAGACAGGGGTTAAGAGAGTTCCACTAATATTTTTGTAAGAAAATTGAATTCTTAGACCATTTTTGTTTGCATTTTTATCTGATTTGGATCTGAGTCAACTACTGACTCGTCACGAGTCAGTTGTCAGACATATTGTTTTCTATTTTGAGTCAGATGTGACTCAATCTCTAACTCAGACCTAATTCATGATCTGGACCAGTTTGAGTCAGGTGGCAAAAGACCCCTGATTCATAGGACCAAATCACTGACTCACATATATTTGAGCCAGTTGAGTCAGATCTGATTCAAAACAAACATATTGATTCATGCCCAAATGAGCCACGTGATTTCAGTTAGATTTAGACGACTCAACTGAGTCATGAGTAAACAGACATGAGTAAACAGACATGGCTCTGACGAAGAGATTGGGCATATGATATAGTATTAAACAATGATTCCGGATCACTTCAAACTTACGAGAGCTCCTCAAATCTGGAGTAATCCTTGAATTTATTTCGGTGCAGATACTTTTTTGTCACTCAAATTTTGGTGAATGATCAAGAATGTATTCAAGGATTCAAAATATATACAACTCAAAATCAACCTTGTGATCCGAAATCTGTACTCTGTGACCTTATACAGTATGGATAAAATTTTACCTCATTATTTATTACTTAAAATGGGCTGGCGCACAAGACTACCATGTGAACCAAAATATGACATTAGCTCCGTAAGTTGAATCAAAATCTGTAATATGAATAAATTACTATTAAAATTAAATTACTAGTTGACTTAGATCTCTATTCTCAGTAGTGAAAGATGGGCTTGTGGTGAATCATCTTCACTATGCTGATGATACAATTATCTTCCTGGATAATAAGAAGGAAGAACTTACAAATCTTTTTTCTATTCTCCATTGTTTTGAGTTCATTGAAGGTCTAAAGGTTAACACTTCCAAAACAAGACTAATTGCCATTGGTAAAGTTCCTGAGCTTAATGAATGGGCAACTACTTTTGGTTGCAAAACACACAATCTGCCTTTTATGTATCTGGGAATGCCGTTGGGAGCTAAAACTAATAGCAAATCTATATGGGCTCCTATTCTTGAAAGAGTTGATGAAAGACTTTCTTTTTGGAATCAGATTTCTCTTTCGAAGGGAGGTAAATTGGCAATTTTGAAGAACATTCTAAGTTTTCTTCCAATGTATTACTTTTCTTTATTCAAAGCTCCAATTTCAATTATTAATATTTTGGAGATGAAGATGAGGAATTTTTTATGGGAACATAAAACTTCTGGGAGTAAGTGTTATCATCTTATTAATTGGAATTTGGTAATGGCTTCCAAAGAAAGAGGTGGTTTAGGGGTTCTTAATCTCAGAGCTATGAATCAAGCTCTTTTGGCTAAATGGTGCTGGAGGTTTGGAAAGGAAAAAACACTTTTGTGGTATAAACTCATTGTCGAGAAATATGGTGGCTGTTTTTATTTTTGGGTACCCGGAAAAGTTCATACAACACATGGAGTTTCATGTTGGAGGACCATCGTTGAAGCTAGTACTTTTGTCACTGCGCACTCTTCACTCAGCATTCATTCAGGGGAGAATATTAAATTTTGGCATGATAAATGGAGAGGGGAGTCTTGCTTTATGGATTCTTTTAGTAATCTGTATAAGCTTGATAGGCGAAAGTATGATAGCTTAGCAGATCACATCACAGCTAGAAACTCTTGGAAATTTGATTTTAAAAGAACTCTCACAAATGAGGAAGCTAATTCTCTAGCTACACTTCTCCAGGTAATTGATTCCACACCTCCAAAGATCGATATTTCGCAGATGTTAGAAGGTGGCCTCTAACTTAGGATGGAACCTTCTCTGTAAAATCATTATACTCAAAGATGATCTGTGATGCTGGAGTGGATAATTTTCCTCATGAGTTTGTGTGGGTGAATGGAATTCCTCCAAAAGCCAATTTTTTATTTTGGTGTGCTGTTCATGGAAGGTTAAATTCTCAAGACATGTTGCAATACAAGGGGATGGATATCTACAGTTCGTGCAGCTTATGTGGAGATAGTGTTGAATCCCAAGATCATATACTTCTTCACTGCAAAGTCGCTCACAAAGTTTGGACTTCTATAACTCCATCTGAAAGCTGGGCATGGGTTTTTCAGGATTCTTTCATTAATCTTGCAAAGGCTTGGTCGATAATCCATTCTCCGGATCAGTAAGGTTGTTTGGAAACTGATTCCTGCTGCTGTCACTTGGATTTTATGGAGAGAAAGGAATTGTCGTGTGTTTGAAGAAAACTACACTTACAAGCTTGATGAGGAATTATGCACTGACGCCAAAACTCTAGTCCTAACTTGGGCAGCTGCATTTGGTAATAGGGTTCATTTAAACTGGGCTTATACAGTTCAAAACTAGAATACTGTTTTTACTTAATCATGTAATCTTGCTACCTCTGGTAGTATATCCTGTACATTCTTAAAATCTTTATAAAATCTTCTCTTCCTATCAAAAAAAAAAAAACCAAAATTTTTGCAGCGTGTGATTCAGAATGTGGCCCGTCCTAGTAGTCCTTAAGTCGTTTCCTATGCACAAGTCAAATACCATAGTTTGTCATTTCTGCACCCACTATGGGTGTGGAAAAGTGGCAAACACTACACCAAATCATCTGATTTGGGACAGATATACACGTTGCAATGAATTTCACCAACGCGTATATCCGTTGGAAATATGGCGTAGTAAATTTGTGTGCAACGCGAAAATCCGTTGGGAAAATTAATTTGTGCAATGCATAAAAACGTTGTTCAAAAAGTTTACCAATGTTTTTTGAGCAACGGATTCTTTAATTTGTGCAACGGAAACAATAATTTAGGCAACGTATTACTCTAATTTGAGCAACACTTATATACGTTGCAAACCCATTTACAGGTGAAAAATAAATAAATTCTGACGATAATTCCAAATTGAAAAAAATAAATTCCGACGATGATTTCGGCAGATTTCTGCACCTGAATATATATTCTGAACCTTCGTAGTAAATAAGATTGTGTCTACTTAACCATTAAACATTGTACTAAACAAGGCGTTTGCAAGTTATTACAGTTATGGTATCCACTCAACCACAAGTTTTAGCAGGTCTGCTTTACAACTGAATCTTACTTTACAAATACGAAAGCTATAACCGAAGTTAAGAAACGGTACACGGTACAGATAAGACATGAGAGATAAGTGAATAAGTTCTTACTCATTGCCCGAGTTTACACGAATAGGGTGACGATTTCTGTTGCAGAGACTCCATTTACCACTTGACATCTAGAAAGACCAGAATTCATGGCATGGAGATGTGACTGACCTGCCACTGACATTGGTGGTGGTTGTAAAACAGGGCACCCCATAGGTAACTAGACCGAGAACAACACTCAAGATGAGGCCTTTGGATCCGTAATAATAAAGCACGATTCATATTAGAAACTAGTAACTCTTTCTCGACTGACTCTAACGGTTGTTTGCCAGAGATACTACTAAGAGTGTAGCAAGCTTTCTCACTGCCATGAAAGTTTTGAGCAAAAACAAAGTTACTCAGAGTTTTATGCTAGAAAAGGTCAATACAGTTACAATATAATTTGAGAATAATATATTGTACTTCTGCAAGTCAAGGAAAATATAAGCATAAAAACGCTAAAAATGAAAAATAAACAAATTCGGTGAGTATGCACCTCTTAAATCATGATCCTTCTTTCTAGATTCTACATACTCTGCATGAAGACTCTGTACATCACCATATTCGAGCAGAGTCTTCAAGAGAATACTCTTCATCATGCATGTTCTTTGAAGAAGTTGCAGGTGAAAGCCTAGTTCTCTTTCGAGGAGAAAGACGTGCATGCCTCCTAAAACAAGACAATGACATCATCGGTAAATAAATGCAAAGAAATAAAACAGGAAAACGAGAAAAATAAAAAATGAAAGAGAAACCATAAACAAATTGAACCTGGCACGACTAGCATCTTTGTCCCCACTAGTTTCTGGACTACCACGGTGGCGAGCACCATGATCTCTTATCTGCCTCACATGACTTGCACTTTCAGCACGATTTTTCTGTTCTCGTGTTACCCGCAGAGGACTCTCTGTAGACTAAAGGTCCTTCAAAAATAGTTAAGAAAATTTATAAGCATATTTACAGAATTAAATGAAGAATATATCAAAAAGCTATCGGATGTGAAGCAAAGATACTGACCTCTTGTCATCCCCAGAAATTACTTTCCTCAAATGTGGTGAGGACTCTGACCTACTTGGAGATTTTTCTGGTGAATGCAACCGAACATGTACCTTGTGATGACCACCAGTTTGCTATCTTGGTTTCTGCTGTATTGACCCCAAAGAATCTTGTGGTCTACGTCACACAAGATCCAATGCCTTATGCTCCTGATTAGAAATTTGACTTCCTCACTCTCAGGGGTATGCCGAACTGGTGACCTTCTCCCACGAATCCTGACCATAGATGATACGATTAATTAGCAAATGGAATTTTAGAAAACAAAAAAAAACACATTACGACTTGTCATGAGATTATTGTGAACAACGTAAAATGACCAACCTTTGAGATGGATAATCATCACGATTTGTTTCAGAACCCACACCATTAGTTTGAATCTCACAATCCCTGCTCAAGGTCCTACGACGTCGATATACATGACTCCTGCTTCTATATAGACTATGACTCCTGAACATACACAAGTTAATCAGAAACATGATGAATGAAAAGAACTTGCTGAACATTATTTCTGCAAACATGATATATTACAGTGTTTCATCAACATTAAGCTCTGAAAAATCCAGTGTTTAAGCACCAGAAATTGATAGAAAGCTCAGCATACCCAATAATGTAAATTGAGGCTCGATTTGCACTCGATTCAACAAAGTCAGTACCACCTCATCTCTATTCATATAAAACTGTAGGCATCTTTATATTAAACTCTGGACATAAACAACATAAAGCTTATATTAGAAAGAGCTGATCTAGTGATTATTAGCAAAAGCAAAACAAGTCCACCACCGATATTGACAACACGAATTAATAAAGGTTATCTTACAAGTTCAATATCTTCACGAGAGACTTTCCTCCTATCATTGCTTGATCCAGATTTAGATATTGAATCCACTAAAGATGCATTACTGGATGTGTTATTCGGCAGGTCAGTTTGCAATTCATTTGAAGATCTGAAGGAAAATAAACATGAAAAACACCTTTTACAACCTATTTGATCATATAGCACCAGATTGAAACTCGGGTAACAATTCCCTAACATACTTGGATTGGAAATCCTAAATAAACAGGACAGGAAAATTTAAGCTAAAAAAGAAAACAAAGCGAAAGTTTCTAAGAATGAGACCGCGTTGTTTGTACACAATTAGTTTACTAAACCACCAAACATTTTCTCACTGTGAGGAATGTCAAGTCCTACATCCGTGGATCCCTACAATTGTAAAGTAATGATTAAATTTTAACCATTGTAACTAAGAAAAGATAGGATTTACAGGAAAAATGAACAATGAATAATGGCAAAAACAGACAACTCTAGAAAACACAGCTGCAGGAAATGATGTTATCTTAAGAGAACCAAAGATACGATTTTGGTCCCCAAGAGTTCTTCACGATGATGTAGTCTAACCCTCCCTTATCTGATCCATACCCATCAGCAGTCAATCCATTATCTAATTTGTACCACAAGCTCCATTAAATACCCCCTACACGACAAATTTAGTCTCATAGTTAATAATACATACTCAATTATAGCCGATTTCGATGTACTTGTTATCAACTGTAGTAAGTATGTATGCTAACGGGTATATTACCCCGCTATATAATTGGAAATCTCTACCATACGCTTCAATAGAAACACTAAGAGGCTTACGTGAGAGTGCCTTTAACAAGCTTTGTTCATCACTCTCGGCACATATTTCTAACCACTAATCGTCACTACTTCCATGTCCTGCTGATCAAGAATTAACCATAAAAATTCCCACACAACACAACTTGATGAAAACATTAAAAAGCGAAAAGAAAGAACATGGTACAAGTTCTATTTTAGGTAGTTTACCTTATTTCTTTTTCATGTTCCTTCCTCCATGAGATACGGGTAATCGTACTCTTTATGTAGACCACCATGAAAAGCTATGAATATGAAAGCTAAATCCATCAACCCTCCTTTACAACAGTTGTTGAAGGGTTTATCATAATCTATCAACTGTTGCTCAGACAACAAGTCATATTTCCTATTACAATTTGATTCATGCCTTCTACAGCTGCCACGGTCTATAATGCCCAGCAGATCCCTACATAATAAGAGAAAGTGATCAAATAATGGTCCTTCTAGTGAATGAGTGAGCTGAGAGAGAGATGATTGATACATACAACAACCACCTTGGTCCTTGACATGAGTTACGACACCTTGTTTCCTCCAACCTATAGATTTGGGTAGATCAACATCAGCAACATCTCTAGGAGACGAGGGTGATTCAAAGCCATAAACCCAACTTTGTATGCAAATCATTCACTTTTGAAAGACTTTTAGCATTAAATTGAAGTCACCAAAATCTATACGACTTCAACAAAATCACCAAATTAACCAACATTAAAATGAAATCACCAAAAATCAAGACAATTTTAAAACTGAAATCAAAACACACCCTTACATTAAAATTACATAATACAAAAGAAAATCATCAAAAAGGGGGTTTACCAAAAAAATAATAATTATGATTTTCAATTAATCATGAGTATCACCCCAGATGTATCTTTCAATTTGTATTTCTACGTCACATTATCATGAGTCTCGTTTAAACCAAAGTATGATTCAAGCTTAGTAACAAATAGTCGGATACATATAGTCACCAAACATGGCTTCATTGATAGATGATTTCGGAGATCGAGAAGAAGAAGAGTAGATTTTCATACCAAATCCCCCTACTCAATAATCCGACATCAGACCAGATCTACTCCTCTTTCTAATCTTAGGGTTTCTGAGTTACTTACCAAACATGGCTTAATTGATGGATTTCTGATTCAGATCGAGATGAAGTAGAAGAAGATGAAGACGAAGCAGATTTTTCTAATGGAAACCCCCTTCGGCATAATCCGCCATCAGATGAGATTTTCCAAAATCTCATTTCCCCCCTTTCTAATTCAAATCGCCATTTCTGCTCTGTCTCTCTTTCTTACAATACGAGTGAAGATCTTGATTACACGGTTTTGATTCCTGGGATTTCTCGGAGATTAAAAGAAATCTCTAGGTTTTGAAACTTCTCGTAACGAAAGAGAGAGAGTGTGAAAAACGAGGTCTGAAAATAAATATGAGAAAATAAATGTGTAAAATAAAAATAAAAACACAAAATCTGAAGACTATTACTAAAAGTCCGTGAAAATGCCTGATATTACCTAAATGTCATGATAGCCCAACGTTTTAATAATTTCTAATACGTTGCTCCAATAATTTTATTTTAATAAATCAGTGATATTTATTTTGCGTAACGTATTTCTAGGTGTGCGACGGATATTGGCGTTGCTCCATGTTGCAACGTGTATATCCGTTGCACACCCCCGAAATTGAAATGTTGCAAATTCCAAGATATGGTGTAGTGAAACATAACTTTCTAAGTGTCAGATATGCCACTTAGGCATACGCGATAAAGACTATACTGAGTGATAGAGATTACATTGCTCAATGGTCTTTAGATCCCTTGCTGGTCATTATAGCGCCTGAGACAGTCTTTATATCTCTCGGTGCTACGATCTTTTTTCAATAGTTCATCATTTAACGGTCAGGAATCCACCGCTTATAAATACTCAACTTCAAATTCAATTCAAGTCATACCATCTCAACTTCAAATTCATCTTAACATGGTTAGTGCTCGCTTCACTCGAGAAGAAAATATATCTCTAATTCAATGTTGGATACCTGTTGCAAGTGATGGAGGTTTCTATTTAACCACCTGTAACTGATTATGAGACAGTGCCTTTCAAAGGTTTATGGTGTTAGCTGGTAATGAAAATTCAAGAATAACAAATAAGAGCCTTCAACAAATATTTTGTTTTATAAATTGATGTGAGACTGTACGCGCAAATTTTGTAGATGATATAGGGGGGTCATCCTGGGTTTTCTATCGACGAACTAATGAGCACCTTAATAACTTTTTTTTGACGACTGTATTTTATTTAATTATAATCATATTAACTTATTATTATATATTTCAATTTTTTTTTTCCGGAGAAATTGAGCTCATTCCTAAATTTGTTGAAGACAACAGAAGATAGTTTAAACATGATGAATGCTATCAACTCTATAAGATTCATGTGTAGAGATTTAATTTTGATTAGGTATTATGTAATGCAATTGTTTTTTTTTTATTTATTATACGTTGGGACTTAATAAAATGTAAAATGTGTTTGACTTGGACATTGATTTTAAGATAGTTTTCATCAATATATATAAAAAAAAATCACATTAGAAAGATTGAAATAAATTACACCGATGAACTACTTAATTATTTCCCTGACCATTACCCCGACCATTAAAGATTCAATTGGTCAGGTTTTGTGGATTATGAGTGTTGTTCGACATATCAGAGATTTGAGCTGGTTTGAAATTCATTTGGTGGTTGAGTCTCATCAGAATCGTCAAAATCTTGAAAAGTAACGGGATCACTCTTGTGAAGGGGAACATGATAGCAATCTTGAAATACATGAGCTTGAAATGGTGATATGGTTTAGGAAATTGGGTATAAAGAGTAGATTTCCAAACTGCTTCATTGTTTAAGCCATCACCAGGAGTCATAATATTAGTTTGAAACTGGTTAAACAAACCTCCATGAGTTGTTTCCATGTCAATAACTTCATCACCTCCACGTACTCGAGTATCTAACACTACAGTTGGAGTATAAATATACCAATACATTCGGCGAAGAATGACTTCTCAAAATTCTTTGACTTCCATGATTACCGCGACTTCTAAAACATCGCTAACTTCCACCACTAGGACTTAAACGTACACCTGGAACAATACTTAAACCACCCTGAATTGGACGTGCACCACCATGACCTAGACATTTACCACCTTAAATGGAATATCCCGGTGTCAAACATCATGGCTTCTTTATGTTTTTGCATCTCACTCAAGTGGAATCTCTTAAAACCATCTAGTAGATTACGAAAATCGTTAAACTGGTTCTGATACTGCTCTGATGTAGTATCTACCCCTGGTACGGATAAGTCCGTCCGAGATCACACTGCCAAGTTCGACTAGGATATGAAAATACATCGCCCATCTCTAGAAGCATGATAATCGTTAGCAAGTGGCAGTCTTCCAAAAGCTAAGAAATCTACCCGACCCATATTTTGCGGTTGCATTGTAATATCGGCCTTTATAAATAAGGTGAAATGAATAAAGGTATTCCTATAATCACGAGGCTCCTGGATCAAATTTTCAACTTGTCCCAGTCATCTTGAGAAATCTCTCCACTTGGATAGGGGTAGATTATTCTCTGCAACTGAAGAAGTAGTCTTTCGCTATAATACCAAACACCCTTTTCAGAAATAAGACTGTATAACACAATCCTCTTAAGGCTTAGCTTTAACATTCTCTGGGATTTCACATCTTCAAATTCATGGGTAGTTTCACACTGCATGAACATTGAGTCCTCTGAACAACGACAGAATGTTGACCATTGGTGTTATTATGGAGATAAGTTTTACAACCATGGAAGTAAGTATAACACCAATACTTAAAATAATAACATTGTTGGGTTAGTACATTTACCAGGTCAAAATAATAAATAAATAATGGGAAAAAAATTTGGTTCTTACCTTCAACGTTCCCCAAAACCATTAAGGATTTCTTTGGTACACGTCGAGCATTGAAAGAGATCTGTGTAAAGTTCTGATAAAATTGAAGACCCTCAATTACATGTTGGTGCTCGCTCTAAATCTTCTAACAATTTGAAAAAACCAAGTAATGTTGTTGATCTAGCATTTGGAAAAATACACATTAACCTATTTTCCACAACATAAACTCACATTAGACCTCCTCATAAAGTTCAGGGTACAAATATCGTGTATTTTCAAACATCTTTTCATTTATTTTCCTGGCATAATGTGTAAAATTCTTTTGGACCCAGCCACGTTTAATCATATGCTTTTACTCTTTTAGATTATGGATTTTCTTCTAGATAATTTGAGTATAATTGAAGTAGGTCTTTCCATCTTTCTTCCAACTCCCAGTTTAGTTTTATAAATGGAAGTACATTTTCCTCACGTGAATTCCCGTCAATATGTTTAAATCTAACAGTGTAACTCCTATTAAAAAACGTATTCATAATTAAAGCTTGTTGAACGTTTCTAAAACCAAAAAAATAATCTAAAACTTTAATTACAAGAAAATATAAACTTACCGCATTCGAAATATCTGAAAAGCAACGTATTTTTACTTTTCCACCATCGTTCAATATAACTTGAACAATTTGAGTCTTGTGATTTTCAGGTTGTACATCATATAAACACCACCAAGGATATCTTTGGACTCTTTCTTGAACACATTAAATAGGGGAGGTACCTGAACTTGTACCAAACTCAGACCACCCACCTCTTAGAGCGTATGAATTAACTTTTTCTAGGTGGCAAGATATGTGCACAAAGAGTATACCTTTTACCAGTTAGTTGTCTAACATTTTGAAACCTGTATTCTTAATCGTGTTCGTAATTGAATCCAGTGGCTAGGGAGCTAGTATATCCTTTGACTTTTCTGTTTCTTTTGTTTTTTGGTTTCCGACGAAAAGTAACTAGGGATCAAAGATTTTTATATAAAAAAAGTTTAAAAAAGAAGAGACGGTGTGAAGAGGAATGGGAGGAAAAGTATGGTATTTATAGGCGGGATGCAGTCGACCGTTAGCGCATCGTTGGCGAAATTGATTTAATAGACAGCCATAAAAACTCAATCACTGGCGCTATAATTTACATCGCTTGATAAGATCCCCATCGTTAATTGCTTTCTTATATTGGCGCGGCTGGTATGCTTGACCACATGGTATGTCAAATGAATTCTTTTGGCATGATGTTTACATAACTGCCTTACCCCGTAATTTATTGTCTTCCTTTCTATGCGAAGCAAAACTTATCAGCTGACTCCACAATCACGAAAGAAAAGTACTAGTTTTGCTAAGGCTGGTCCCAATACACATAAAATACACAATCCTGACCACTGGATTTGCACCATCCCAAGCCAAAATGGTACTCTCCTTTGGCAGGTGATCCATCATTTATTCGTTTCCTTGGCATTTTTTTTATACTCCTCTGTCGGTTACTAAAATCCGACACGATCACAAATATAAGCATGAATAAATGGGTGGAAATATCCTTTTCCTCACTCCCACAAAAACAGAGGATAAGCTTCACTCTTCTTCATCTTCTCTCCAACCATGGCATCAATCTTCACAGGAACTCAAATCATCAGACTCTCGAACACAAACCCCGATCTCTCCAACAAGAAGAGGAAACCATGTCTTGTAAAATGTGCAGTCAATCAACAACCATTGGACAAGATACAGAGTAGTAGACGTTCCATTTCCACGGCTGCCGCTGTCTTTCTCTTTCAGTACCTCTCCATTCCTAAATGTAAGCTTTTCAAACACAAACCCGTTCTCTGTTACATCTTAAATTAGAAGAATTTCACTGATTTGTTCCATTTTTTGTGTTTTGTAGATGCAATTGCTGATGGAGGTTTGGATAAATATCTTAAGAGGTAAAATTAGCAGAACCCTTGTTTTAACTCATTGAGTTTTTGGGTTAAGGATGTGAAAGCTTCAAATTTGGGTTTGGGTTTTGTGAATTTTGTGTTTCTAGGGTTAATTGGGAATGTTTTGTGTATGGCTGACTCGGGGTCTGACTCAGTTGTTAGATTTTGTGCCATTTTATAGGTAGCTGAGGCAGGCTTATAATATATTTCCATCATGACATTAAGAAATCCTGTGAGATGAGTTAGATTTAGTTGCGCAGACTTGAATAAGCTTGAATAGGCAGGCGAGTCAGCAAGACGCCACATTGGACGTTATTTTGTGATGTCAGATTTAGATAAGTTTGTTATTCAATTTTGAGTTCATCTTTTACCAGGAAAAAGCTGGATCCTCTTGAAGTATATGTACCGGCTGTAATCTTGAGCAAATCACAGTTCAGGGACTTAGGTAAATTGTTTCTCTTTGTCTGAATACGTTCTGATTGTCTTGTTAATACTTAAAACAATGCGCGAATACTTTAATAATTATAGGCGTGGGTGCTTGAATACGATGACAAAATCTATAATGTCCCCTATGGGATAAACGAGAGTTGAACTTGAAGCATGGACTAGAAGGTCTTTTTCCTTGTTGTATTGTTTTGCTGTCATGCAGCATTTCATGTTCGAGAACTCATATATGTCACGATACTTATGCATTTGTCACTTAAATACTGTTGCCTAGCTTGCACCAACGAATAGGATCATTTCCTGTTTGTAATCAGGTCTCATGTATCTGCACTTCCGCAGACTTATCTTTTATTTGGTTTCACTTCACTCATAGGAAAAATTAATCTTAGTGTTCTAATTTCCAGT
Organism: Papaver armeniacum; assembly: GCA_023531295.1. Lineage (NCBI taxonomy): Eukaryota > Viridiplantae > Streptophyta > Magnoliopsida > Ranunculales > Papaveraceae > Papaver > Papaver armeniacum. Next base: position 75,076 of record JAJJWW010018913.1, read on the forward strand.
TTCGCAACACAAAATAAAGTTAAACCCAACTATGAGTCATCTCAATTAGGGCCTTTTGTTAGGAGTTGTCAATCCCTCACCTCATCTGTTCTAATTGTATTCTTCTAAACATTTATTTCCCTGTAGAGAAAACTCTGGAAGCCGATCAACCACAATATGCAGCTTGCAGATCCATTTTACGTTCTGGCCCAGCGGCATCATTGCGTGTTAATATCCGAGCAGTAAGTTGAACTTTTATCAGAAAGCCGCTGTATATACGATTTTGAATCCATGATAAGAAGCAACGGGTACAAAACCCGGGGAACATATATACACTATCATATAATTTTAACATGAATAAAACCATAAAGAAGTGATGTCACAATATGGGCTCCGACCCCCTCCCGGGCAGAGGAACGCGCCTTGTTCTGACTCTTTTTAGGAGTCATAAATCAGGAATCGCAATACTGCAATGCATGGTGCTGCTATGTCACAAATGATATAGCAGCGCTACATCTGAATTCTTTAGTAGGAACGAAGATGGCTTTATGTTTGTTCTTGGTCCTTATTGTTGGAAATATAGAGTACAAACTGTGCAGTTTATGTGTGTACCTGAATTCCTACTTGCTTCTAGGTTTGAAAATGACCTTCGGAATTATAGGTAGCACAGTATGCATCTGATGATGGCAAGGGTAAAGCTGCTCTCGATGATGTTGATAAATGCCTCAGGTACTAATAAATCTCTAATATATACATGATTTTTATTATTGAATAGTTATGGGTGACATTCTGCAAGTCAGCAACCATGCTTTTATTGTCCTACACTTGAAATTAAACCATATTAATCAGATGGATGAATTCGATAACTTCGAAAATTCACCCAAACAAAACCCAACTCGATATCGACGTGAAATAGTTGGAACTTTATCTTGATGGGTAAACCATCTTATATCAGTGATTGTCGTAACACTAACTCTTTACTACTGCTGGCTGATTTTAATTTTTAGAGCCTTAGAGGACCTAGACTCGTTATTTCTACGAGCATCAAGAAATGACCGGGGAGCTTCAACTGAATCAATGAAAAAGAAGATTGGCATTGCTTTAGTTGCTTTGGACAGGTAAAGGCAAAAAACTTAAAAAAGTTCATATTCTGCACATAGTTTGGTATAGTTATAAATGCTTACAAAAATTATGATCAGGAAAACCCAAATCAGTTTCATAAACCCTGCAGCTTAAGAGACGAAAGTATATGGTATTTAGTCTGACATAGCTATAAAATAAATACAGAAACTACAATGTCAGAAACACTCAGATCAAATTGTGAAGCTTAAGAGATGAAGGTATATGGATAGATTCTTAGTTAACGAAATATTGATATTACTTTTTCAGGATCCTCGAGACAGTACCAACTTCTATTTTAGATAAGGGAAATGAAATCGCCAATGCTTATTTGGCTGCAGATGAGGATACCGAACCCAAAAGTTTGGACCCTGAAATGAAACAGTTAGAGTCACTTCTGTGAAAATTTCTTTCAAAAGTATGCGCTTCTCCATTCATTTGTTCTGTTTAGTAATTGATGTACCTACCATTTTGTAAATCTGTAATTTTTCTGCGCATATTTATGCACGACACAATCTTGATATCGGCGAGTGTAATACAGAGTTCTCATCATCGTTACCCATTGTTCTTTTTGATTGTTTCTTTCATTTTTATTTAACCGTTACTCCTCGATTGAAGTTTGTGTCAGAAGCTGCGATTGAAAGGCCAGAAAAAAAGTCATGGGCACTAAAAACAACACCCAGTTTGTGAACTATACGATAAAAATTGATCATCTTAAGCCTTTAGATGCTGATTAGAATCACACCAGGGATGGTGCACCATCTTCATAATGCTGTGCATTGATAGTTGTGGGACATCAATATTAATTGTGCGGATACCGACTCCTCTTGCAAGTATGTCCACTCCTACCCAACTATGTCATTCAATATATTCATTGAATGAGATTTTTCCAAAGGTTATTGTCCAAGAAGTTAACCTGCATATTGGGTTAGTTGAGGACTTGGGGTTCTTAATATATCCACGTTGAGTTGTTCAATTCTCAATAGATTTTGACGTCCAACTGCATACCCTTGTGATAAATGTCATCTTGACCTCCTCGTACCATTGAGGGAGCCTTGTGATAAATGTCTAGACTGCTGGTTTAAGTTTTTAAAATTTTCTAAAATCTTAGCACATAACACCTTCTAGGACTTGGTAAATCAGCACTTGAAATCTAAACCTGTCCTTAATAAGCAAAGAATAAATATTTTAAATGTTGCTGCCAGTGAAAGTTGCTACTGCTACTTCATTGGTGTTAAGTTTACTGTTGGTTTCATCTTTCAGTGTTGCTGTAATTACTTCTGGTTCATCGTTTTCTTCAACTCACAGGAAACGACTGCAGGTAATAGCGGAAGAAGAAGTTGATGCTCTTTTGAAATGGAAATCAACCCTTGTTAACCAAACTCGTTCTCTCCTCCCCTCTTGGAAGAGAAACTCTACCAGTAATATGCTGAGTTCATGCAAGTGGTATGGAATCACTTGCAACAAGGAGGGAAGTGTTGCTGAACTGAATGTAACAGGTTTGGGTTTACAAGGTACGCTTCATAGTTTCAACTTCTCATCTTTCTCAAACTTGGTTCGTCTTGACTTGAGCATGAACAAACTCTACGGATTCCTTCCTTCCCAAATTGGTAATCTTCTGAAACTCACCGATCTTGATTTTTACATGAATAAACTTTCTGGACATATTCCACCAGAAATTGGCTTCCTCACAAGTCTGCGTATGTTAGACCTTTCTGAAAATCAATTTACTGGATCCATCCCACAAGAAATTGGCAATTTACATTTTCTTACCGATCTGAATTTGTATGCAAACAATTTCACTGGTTCAATTCCTACTTCTTTATGCAATCTTAGCAACCTAAATGGCTTATGTCTTCATGTAAATCAACTCTCTGGTTCAATCCCTCAAGATATAGGACGGCTAAAGTCTCTTACTATCTTAGCTTTGTACACGAACAATCTTACCGGTTCAATCCCTGCTTCTTTAACCAATTTGAGTAGCCTTGAAACTCTTTATCTTCATGAAAACAAACTTTCAGGTTCCATTCCTCGAGAAATTGGTAGGCTAAGTTCTCTTACTGGCCTTGCTTTGTACAAGAATAATCTCAGTGGCTCAATTCCTGTTTCTATAACCAATTTGACTAGCCTGGCCATTCTTTACCTTTATCAAAACCAACTTTCCGGTACCATTCCTCGAGAAGTCGGGAGACTAAGGTCTCTTACTAATTTTGAGCTGTCCTCAAACTATCTCACTGGTCCAATACCCGATTCTTTAACCAATTTACCTAGCCTTTCCATTCTTCGCTTTAGTATAAACAACCTTTCTGGTAACATTCCTCAAGATTTAGGAAGGCTAAAATCTCTTACAGTCTTAGAGTTGTCCATAAACAGTCTCAGTGGTTCAATTCCCCCTTCTTTAACCAATTTGTCTAGCCTGGACACACTTTCCCTTGATGCAAACCAACTCTCTGGCACCATTCCTCAAGATATCGGAAGGCTAAGTTTTCTTACAATAATTACTTTGCCTTACAACAATCTCATTGGTTCTATCCCTACTTCAATATGCAATCTGAGTATCCTCAACACACTAAACCTTTTTGAAAATCAGCTCTCTGGTTCAATCCCTCGAGATATAGGAAGGCTAAAGTCTCTTACTGTCTCTCATTTGTACAGAAACAATCTCACTGGTTTGATTCCTACATCTTTGTGCAATTTGAGCAGTTTGACAATCTTTTCGGTTTACCAAAACCAACTCTCTGGTGCACTCCCTCAAGATCTAGGAAGTCTAAGGTCTCTCACTGTCTTACGTCTTAACCAGAACAAATTCACCGGTTCAATTCCTGCTTCGATAGGTAATTTGAGCACTTTAACTGATTTGTCTCTTTTTCGAAACAAATTTAGTGGTTCACTGCCAACTGGAATCAGCAATTTAACAAAATTGACAGTGCTGTCATTGGGTACCAACAATTTTTCTGGGTATTTACCTCAAGATGTATGTCAAAGTGGAACTCTTGAACAGTTTTTGGTTGATTTCAACAATTTCAAGGGTCCTATACCTAAGAGCCTCAGAAACTGCACCAGCCTAAGACAACTCGGGCTTTCCAATAATGAACTAGTTGATAATATTACAGAGGCGTTTCATGTGTATCCAAATCTATACAGAATTGGTTTAGGTTTCAATATGCTGTATGGTGAGCTTTCTAAGGACTGGGGGGATTGTCAGAAGTTAACAGGCATGTATCTCTCAGGGAACAATATCACCGGTAGAATACCACATCAACTTGGAAAACTAAAGAGTTTAAGTGAACTTTATGCTCATTCAAATCGTTTAGTAGGGGAGATTCCAAAGGAGTTGTTAGAGTTGCCTTCTTTAATCCACTTATATCTGAATCATAATAAACTTTCTGGTAGGTTATCACCCTCCATTGGGATGTTGCTCAGCTTGCAATTTCTTGACTTATCGGAAAATAAGCTTATTGGATCAATACCCAAACAACTTGGGGAGTGTTCAAAGTTATTATCCTTGAATTTGGGCAGTAACAATTTTAACGGAAGCATTCCGATTCAGATTGGAAGCTTGGACTCGTTATCAATCCTGCTGGATTTTAGTCAGAACAAGTTGAGTGGAAAGATACCATCCGACTTCGGAAAACTGAATAAACTAGAAAATCTTAATTTATCACATAACAATTTTTTCGGTTCAATTCCATCTTCATTTGATCAAATGGTTAGCTTGGCCAGTGTCGATGTTTCATACAATGAATTAAGTGGTCCTATTCCAGAAATCAAGGCGTTTGAGGATGCTCCAGCTGATGCATTGAGGAACAATCAAGGTTTGTGTGGTAATAACTCTAAGGGCGGCTTAAAACCATGTAAGTTTTCTGCTGTTGTTAGAAGGAAAGAGTCCAATAAAAAGGCTGTAGTGATAATCCTTGTTTCTCTATTCGGTTCATTGTTTGTTTTGTTTCTGTTGTTTGCCATTTTGTTTCGCTGTCGAAAAAAATATATAAAGAATGTTGAAGATTCAGCCAAAACCGGATCTACCAACGTGGGAAGAAACTTGTTCTCGGTATGGGATTATGATGGCACATTAGTCTTCGAAGACATAATTGAAGCAACAGAGAATTTTGATTCGAAATATTGCATTGGAACAGGAGGATATGGGAGTGTTTACAAAGCAGAGCTATCAAATGGCCATGTTGTTGCTGTAAAGAAACTTCACTCGTCAGATGAACATTCCGAGTTGTTTGACATGAAATCTTTTGAAAGCGAAGTAAACGCATTGACAGAAACTCGTCACAGGAACATCGTGAAGCTTTTTGGTTTCTGTTCTAATCCAGAACGACGGATATCATTTTTGGTGTATGAATTCATGGAGAGGGGAAGCTTGAAAACTGTTTTATCTGACGGAGAACGAGCAGTGGAGTTCGATTGGATAAACAGGATAAGGTTCATCAGTGGAACAGCTAATGCACTTTCTTACATGCACCATGACTGTGTACCTGCATTAGTCCATCGGGACTTAACGAGCAACAATGTTTTGTTAGATTCAGAATATGGTGCTCGTGTGTCTGATTTTGGTACTGCAAGAATGTTGAAACCAGATTCATCCAATTGGACATCACTTGCAGGAACCTTCGGATATATTGCTCCAGGTACAGTTCAGTTTAAACCTAAAAACCATTTCTGTTTCTACTAGCAAGTAAACATCCTTTTTTTTTTTTCTTCCAATTATGTTGTTGCAGAGCTTGCTTATACAATGAAGGTAACCGAAAAGTGTGATGTTTATAGCTTTGGGGTTCTAATATTTGAAGTACTAATGGGGAGGCATCCATCTGAAGTCATCACACTGCTCTCTGATTTACTTCTTCCGTCTTCGTCTTTGATTCCAGTGGAGACAGATCAAAAGTTGAGAGACATCTTGGACCAACGTATCGGAGCTCCAGGGGATGGTGTTCAGAAGCAAATAATGTACATTACCAAGGTTGGAATTTCATGCTTACGTGGTGATCCCAGTACTCGGCCAACTATGCAAGAAGTATCGGTCGAGCTATCATTGTCAGCCAAGAGTAGGCCATCTTTGGCGAAGCCTTTTGAAACTGTCACACTAGGAGACCTACTGATATTGTCTGATGAATTTGTGTAACTAACCTTCTTATTTTCATTTCTTTGTCAGTTATTAAATTGATAATATTAAGCCTTTAAATGCTGATTTGAAATGCTTCACATTAGCCAAGTATGGCGGACATCTTCATAATGCTGATTGCTGTCCGTTGATAGTTTTGGGGCACCAATATTATTTATGCCGATACCGACTCCTCCTGCAAGTTGCAAGTATGTCCACTCTTGCGAATTGGGTTAGTTGGGGACTAGGGGTTCCTAATATATCCACGTTGAGTTGTTCGTTTCTCAATAGATTTCGACGTCCAACTGCATACCCTTGTGATAACAAAAATTATCGACGAACCGAGAAAAAAACAAGGAGAAAAAACCTCTCTCACGCACCCTCCCCGTGCACGTCTCCCGAGGGGCGGGTCCCAAAAAAGAAGAAGAAAAGATTCTGTGAGAGGCGGTTTTGCCATTGTTTCCTTCCCTCGGTTAGTTAAGAACCACTGTTGTGATAAATGTCATATGAACCTCCACGTACGATTGAGGGACCATCTCCAGTTCATCTCTCTTTCCTACACTGCTGGTTGAGGTTTCAAAATTTTCTAAAATGTTAGTTCGTAACCCGTTCTAGGATTGTAAATTATCAACTTATTATATAATAGCCTTGATGGTTTTCTCATTGTGGTGCTGCTGTTTTATGATCAAAGTAAATTTTGAAAGAAAACGATCTAGTTCGGCAAACAATTCCGTATATGACCGCTATGATATCAAATTGCGCATATTGCTTTTTTATGGAAGCATCTGACATATATGTTGTCATTGATCCAAATTCCGAGAAAAATGTTTTAAAATAATTTTATGGATGTCAATTTTTCAAGGGGATATATAATCTTGGTACAATTTTCATATTTTAATTTCTTTAAGTTTCAATTTTGTAAAATTTAGCGCTAATTGTTCGTTGTGTAACCATAATTTGGGAAAAATATGGTTTGGTCCTTTTTTAGTTGGTCCCATGGCTGTTTAGTCCTTTGGGAAAACGCCTTTACTATTTGGTCTATAATTATTTAAAAATATTAAATGGACAAAAAACCCTTCCGTGGTAATTTCTACTTATTTTTTTGTAGTAGTTTATTCTTCAAAATGAACTCATGTTAATTTATACTTATTTTTTCAGAAATGTAGGAAATACCATATAGTCCTAAGAATAATATATTAGAGAGTCTAGTCCAGTTGACTCAGTCATGTGTCTGTTTAGTTCTTTTTGGGAAAATATATTATACTCCCTCTGTCCTAAAATTTCTGTCCTCTATTCTATTTTCGTTTGTCCTAAAATACTGGCCAGATCTGTTTATAGTCATATTTTTTAGTCAAACTCTCAAATATACCCTTCAATTTTTATAATTAGAAAATAATTTTTAAATATCACCAAACAAAACTCTTAAATGATATCTTCCTCAATAAGAAACAAATCTACTAAGTTAAGCCATAAATATTTTTATTTTTATCTTTTATTAAATGTCTTAAATGATATCTTCCTCAATAGGAAACAAAATTACTAAATCAATCCACAAATATTTTTATTTTTGTCTTCTATTTAAACATTTCTATAAATAATAAAATTACTAAATATGTATTTTTCTTACGTGCTCCATATACTCCTTTTAATTTTAGTAATAACATAGCATTTAATAAGGATAAATTTGTACACTCCTCCGGTCTCCTTAATATCTTGACTTAGTCAAAGCGGACTAATAATTTAGGACGGAGGGAGTAGTTTGGTCCTAGTAATTATGGTTTGGTCCTAGGGTGACGTCATGCATGATGTAAATGTCATTGTGTGCTGGCAGAAATACCCTTTCCGGTCCAAATATATACAAAAATAAGTAGAGAAGAAATCTTTTTCAGATTTACTTTCTCTCTCATATTTATTTTCAGATCTAATCTCATTCTTCTTCTTCTTCTTCTTCTTCTTCTTTATTTTTTCTTCTTTTTCTTCATTATTTTTCTTCTTTTTCTTCAAAACAGTTGAATACGTTGTTGCTGCTCATGTTATTGATGATGAAGATGAACTTAGGGTTTACGATGATGAAGATGAAATCATGTTATTGTTGTTGCTACGGTTATAGATGATGAAGACGATTTACGAAGAAATCCGCCGCTGTTGTTGAAGATCTTGTGTAGGATGAACCGATTTTTTTGATGTTTGTTGCTCGTGTTCATTGTGAAGATCTTGATTATTTATGTTGAAGATCTTGATTTTGATGACGATCTTGATTTTTTTTTATGTTTGTTGCTCGTGTTGAAGACAATAAACATGATGAATACGATGTTGTTGCTGCTGTTTTGAAGACGATGATGTTTGCTGCTGCTGTTGAAGACGACGAAGATGATGAAGATGATGATGTTGCAGTTCATTCCAGGAATGAACTCTGGTTTATATAGATTTTTATATGGAGTTCATTTCTAGAATGAACTCTGTTTTTTTAGGTTTTTATATGGAGTTCATTTCTGAAATGAATTCTATTTTTTTTAGGTTTTTGTATGGAGTTCATTTCTGGAATGAACTCTGGTTTTTAGGTTTTTATATGGAGTTCATTTCTGGAATGAAGTCTGGTTTTTTTTAGGTTTTTATATGGGGTTCATTTCTGGAATGAACTCTGGTTTTTTTTAGGTTTTTATATGGGGTTCATTTCTGGAATGAACTCTGGTTTTTTAGGTGATTGTAGGAAATACCATATAGTCTTAGGAATAATATATTAGACAGAGTCTAGTCCTGTTGACCCAGTCATGTGTCTATTTGGTCATTTTTGGGAAAATATATTATATAGTTTGGTTCTAGAAATTATGGTTTGGTCCTAAGGTGATGTCATGGATGATGTAAATATCATCATGTAGTGGCAAAAATACCCTTATATTATTGTTTGGTCCTAGAAAATAATGGTTTGGTCCTAGGGGACCTATATATACAAAAATCAATAGCAAAATATCTCATTTTTCATATTCAGATTCTCTCTCTTCTTTTCTATATCTAGTTTTTCTTTCCTCTCGAATCTTTTTTCTTTGCTGCTATTGAACGCAACCAAGACGATGATGTTTTAGGCCGATGCTGATGTTGATAATGATGATGGCGAAATTATTCTGTCATGATTAATGTTTCCTGAAAGTGAAGATTTTCTTGATAAAACACCAAGACGAAGAAAGTGATTTACGAGGAACAGACTATTAGTTAGTTGGTGATGAAGAAATTTAAAAAAGCAAGAAAGATAGGAGGAAGAGACATGGAATGATGATGAGAGAAGAATGAAATGAAAGATGAAAAGAAGGAAAAGAGGATTGAGATTGGTGGGGGACGTGGTAGAGAGGAGGAGGAGGAGAAGAAAGAATAAAGTTTGTGTCTAGGAAAGATTTATGAAGAAGAGTTGGTGGATGCCAAATCTTACTGTTTAATGTTTATTCATTTTCACTGATTTAACTTCCGATTTATCGTTTTGTCTGTCGTATGCTGTACAAATTCTTTACCGTCTTTCATCTATACATAGACAAGTAGACACAAATTCTTTATTACCAGGATGGATTTCATTTCTGGAATGAACTCTGTTTTTTTTAGGTTTTTATATGGAGTCCATTTCTGGAATGAACTCTGTTTTTTTAGGTTTTTATATGGATTTCATTTCTGGAATGAACTCTGGTTTTTTAGGTTTTTATATGGATTTCATTTCTGGAATGAACTCTGGTTTTTTAGGTTTTTATATGGAGTTCATTTCTGGAATGAACTCTGGTTTTTAGGTTTTTATTTGGAGTTCATTTCTGGAATGAACTCTGGTTTTTTTAGGTTTTTATATGGAGTTCATTTCTGGAATGAACTCTGTTTTTTTAGGTTTTTATATTTTAGGTTTTTATATGGAATGAACTCTGTTTTTTTTAGGTTTTTTATGAAACCCATGAAAAGAGTTTTGAGGCTCCTAAGGATTCAAATATCCTACAATGAAGATAAGGGGACCTAATTCATAAGAAAAATACTAAAATACCCTTAACCTATTAAATATTGAAACCTAAAACTAATTTGTTTTCATTCCTCTCCTTTTAACTCTTGCATTTTCTTCTTCCTCATCACCTCCATCGCCTATTTCTTCGATTAATCATCAATTCTCAAAATAATTCATTATCGGTTAACACCACGTAATCCACCCGCAATGACTTTAATAAGGTAAAAAACAAAAAACCCATCTTATTTCATTAGTTTTAATGCATGGATAGGCAGAATCGATCGAATTAGTTTTTTGAATTTTTTTTTTCAGAACTGTCTACGGTTGGGTTTCCCAACCGTAAGCACAGTCTACGGTGGGAAAACCAAACAGTAGGCTCTGTCTACGATTGGGAAACCAAACCGTAAGTCATATACTCCAAACCGTATATTCTGGGTTCAAAAATCCTACAGTTTGATAAAATCATACTTCCATACCGTAACTTGTACTTACGATTGGGAAGTATGAATTTTCCCAACCGTAGATGAGCTTAAAGTTCAAAGTTGGGGGTTTTCAAAAGCAAAAATAAGTGATGGGTTTTTTTAGTTTTTGCTTTTTTGTGATCGTCTTCTTCATTGCGCGGAGAATAAGAAGAGAGAAAGAAGAATAATAGAGTATTTTTATAATCCTCATCTTCATCATGATTTATGAATGAAAAGAGAAGGAGAAGATAATAGATTTAGTTTTTTGTATATGATCACCATCTTCATCATGATGAAATTATAATCATCATCCTCATCATGATTTATGAATGAAAAGAGAAGGAAAAGGTAATAAATTTAATTTTATAATTCATGGAGGGTAATTTAGCCACTACAAAAAATAGTTGGATATGAGGTTTTGTTGATTACTATTTCATAACCGGATTTTGTCATCTTGTGAGCCCTCAAAACCCAATGTTTAGAGCCCTTATAATATGTTTCTTTTTTATATAGGTGATTTCTGAAAAAATAAGTAGAAATTAACAGGAGTTCATTTTGAAGAATGAACTGCTACAAAAAATTAAATAAAAATTAACAGAGAAGGGTATACTTGTCTATTTAATTTTAAATAATTGTGGACCAAACAGTAAAGGCGTTTTTTCCAAAAAACTAAACTGACATGGGCCCACCTAAAAAAGGACCAAACGATATTTTTTCCTTAATGAAATTATGAGCACTAGCTTTCCCTTATGAAATTATTGGAGGTCTATTCTAAGAGTAATGATGATAGGGTGCGTAGTTATTCAAAGTCTTAAATCTTAATGTGACTTGGGGTGGACACCAGAAACCGGCCAAAGCCTTATTGTGGATAATTAATTGCATTCATCACTCACCCGTACAAAGCCTTATCGTGTGTGTCTGTAGATCAAACCGCAACAAGAGACTAGAAACCAAATCTTCCGAAATCAGAAATTTTATTATAAAGCATCCCTTCTACTTCATTAATTAATCATCACCCAAAAACTGAAAATCATTCTTCTTTTAAAAATGTCACAACCATTAAAAGATTCCACTGATACTTTGCCAGTGCTGTTAGCATTATTGTTAGTTTCATCCTATAGTATTCTTCTTTCTGCTTCTGGTTCTTCTTCTTCCACTGGTACGAAACAGCATTTACAAGTAGTAGGTGTAGAACAAGAAGTAGATGCTCTTTTGAAATGGAAATCTAGCCTTGTAAACCAAACTCACTCTCTCCTTCCTTCTTGGAAGATAAATTCTAGTAGGAGAACAACAAGTCCGTGCAAGTGGTATGGAATCACATGTAACAATGAAGGAAGCATCGCGGAATTAAATATATCTGGTTTGGGTTTACAAGGTACGCTCCATACTTTCAACTTTTCATCTTTCTCCAACTTTGTTAGTCTGAACTTGAGCGACAACAAACTCTTCGGAACCATTCCATCTCAAATTAGTATTCTTCCAAAACTCACCCACCTATTTCTTTACATGAATACATTTTCTGGACGTATTCCACCAGAAATAGGTTCTCTCACAAGTCTGCAGGTGTTAGAGCTTTCTGAAAATCAAATTAGTGGACCCATTCCCCGTGAAATTGGGGATATGAATTCTCTCACTGGTATATGGTTGTACACAAACAGTCTCACTGGTTCGATCCCGTCTTCTATAACCAATTTGACTAGCCTGAGCACTCTTGACCTTAGTGACAACCAACTTTCTGGCATCATTCCTCAAGATATAGGAAGGCTAATTTCTCTTACCGACCTGGGATTTCAAAACAACAAGCTCAGTGGTTCAATCCCTACTTCTATATGCCACTTGGCCAACCTCACCTATTTATCAGTTGGTCAAAATAAGCTTACTGGTGTTATCCCTCAAGATATTGGAAATCTAAGGTCTTTAGCTACCTTGTATATGTCCGTGAATAAACTCACTGGTTCAGTCCCTGATTCTTTGGGTAATTTGAGAAATTTGACTTTGTTATCTCTTTTTCAAAATGAATTAACTGGTCCATTAAAATTGATCAACAATCTAACACAGTTGACAGTATTGAATTTGATGATGAACAAGTTTTCTGGTTATTTACCTCAAAACATTTGTCAAAGCGGAACACTTAAACAATTGGTGGCAGGTAATAACACTTTCACAGGTCCTATACCGAGAAGCCTTAAAAATTGCACCAGCCTAACAGTTCTCGTGCTTCAAAATAATAAACTAGTAGATAATATAACAGAAGCGTTTCACGTTTATCCACATCTGGTTAGGTTCAGTGTGAGAAACAATATGTTGTATGGTGAACTCTCGAAAGACTGGGTAAAATGTCAAAATTTGGCAGTCCTATATTTGTCGGGGAACAATATCACTGGTAGAATACCATCTGAAATTGGCAAGTTGAAGATTTTGGGTGAACTTTATCTTCAATCAAATAACTTAGTGGGAAAAATTCCGGAGGAGTTGTTGAAATTGTCTTCACTGATCAAGTTAGATTTGAGCAATAACCAGCTTTCTGGCAGGTTGTCTTCCGCAATTGGAATGTTATCCAACCTGCAGTATATCGACTTGTCAAACAATAAACTCAGCGGATCAATACCCAAACAACTAGGGGAGTGCTCAAGGTTACTATCTTTGAATTTGAGCAGAAATGATTTTAATGAAAGCATCCCGCCCCAGATGGGAAACTTGGACTCATTACAGATTTTGTTAGATCTTAGTTACAATGAGTTGAGCGGACAGATTCCGTCAGATTTTGGTAAATTAAACAAACTAGAACGCTTAAATTTGTCTCACAACAAGTTTTCTGGCTCCATTCCATCTTCACTTGATCAAATGGTTAGCTTGACCAGCGTCGATGTTTCGCACAATGAACTTAGTGGTCCTGTTCCAGATATTAAGGCATTTAAGGATGCTCCGTTGGATGCATTGAAGAATAACAATGGATTATGTGGTAATAGCTTTAGAGGTTTAAAACCATGTAATACTAATCCTACAGTTGAAGTCCAAGAAGATGATCAAGATGATGCAAATGAGAAAATACCTTAGTCACCAGATTCGTGAAACTCCTCACGAATCTCACTGAGATTCGCGTATCTGCGCTCCTCAGCCAGATTCGCGACGGGAGCGCGCTCCTAACCACTGAGATACTCGCTCCAAACCTATGTTGTAATAGGCGCTAGGCGAGGCGAGGCGCCAGACCTAGCGCCTAGCGCCCGGGCGCCTAGGCGCGCCTTAGGCGCCCTAGGCGACCACTGTTACGATTTGTGTTGTTTTTCATCAAAAGAGAGAGGAACTGTCGATCAAGGATGATTACTATCAAGCTGCTCGTTTCCAACTTTACAAAGGAGTTATATCTACTTACATGAAAGATATGGATTGTTCACAAGCAGGGTTTTCTAAGAGTAATCACAAGTTCTTAAGAAATACAGCTTTGCTTATAGTTTTTGCTTCTTCCGATACAAGTGCTTCCGGTTTGACATAATTCTTCTGGTCCATTTGTAACAACCCTGGACCTGAAACAAAACTCTTGGAAGAACTAAGAACTGTAGCTCACTCTAAGAAGAAAAATGTCAGTGATGGTTTATTTGCATGCATGTTTGATTGAGATATATCAATTTTGCTTTTCATATTTTCGTCATTCATGCCCTTGATTTCCTTCTACAGTCAAAGTTGCTTAAGGAAATAAAAATTAAATCAATCACGACAATCACGTCATTCATTATATTTCTTACCATCTCTTGAGCGGTGATTGATAGTATAATAAAGGAAATAGAGTAATGTATTTGAACGTTTATAAATTGAGTTTCCATACTTTGATCATGCAGCCGTGATAATGAGGTTTCCATATTTTAACCGTTAATGAAGTTTCCACGTTTCAATTACTAATTGAGGATGAAATCGATATGTAAAGCAATATTATTATCTCGCTATTAATGATGTTTTCATATTTCTTTCCTTGATTGTTGTTGTGTTTCCATATTTTTATCATTCATTGTTCATCAATGAGAATAAATCACCATTCACGACAATTAACCATCAAATATGCAAAGAAAAGTTCAAGGAAAGGAAAGAAAAGTTTAACGAAATGGTAATTTAGGATAATCAGGGGAGAAAATCAAACAGATGTATTTATAGTCGAGTTTTTGGTCGCCTAAAATTTTCCAGGAGGCGCCTTTGGCGCTTAGGCTAGCGCCTAATAATTCCTCAAGGCGCCAAAAGCGCCATAGTCGCTCGCCTAAGGCGCCGGAGCGGAATACTGGGTCGCCTTGGATTCCTCGGGCGCTTGTGCTGCGCTTAGTGCGCCTTTAGCGCTTAAGCGCCAAAGGCGAGCGCCTTTTACAACATAGCCTTTAGATGCTTATTAGCATATTTGACACCAGGGATGGTGCGCCACCTTCATGATGCTGTGCAGTGATAGTTGTGGGGCATCAATATTAATTATGCCGATACCACTCCTCTTGCAAGTATGTCCACTCTTACCCGACTGTATCATTCAATATATTCATTGAATGTGATTTTTCCAAAGGTTGGGAACTTAATTGGCCTAGAAATTAACCTGGAAATCGGGTTAGTTGGTGACTTGGGGTTCCTACCATATCCATGGTGAGTTGTTAGATTGTCGATAGGTTTCGACATCCAGCTGCAATAATTCAAAAGTCTTTATTGTTCTAGCAGTACGCAAGACAAAACTTGACTCGAAGAAAAGACCTAAGAGCAACCCCATGGAAGAAATTCTTGGCATGTTGGTCCAAAATCAGCACATACGTGCACCTAAGTTTCTGTTTGGCCACACACTGAGTTGTGATAAAATACTTATCCATCTCCTTTATTACTAATTTTACGATTGTTCAAATAAGACCCAACCCAAATTATACTCCGCCACGCATACCCCTCCTTGACTTGTATGGTTGTAGACCAAGATGAAGCTAAGATACGTGAGGAGGAGGCAGACCGAGAAACATATAATTGCCGTATCCAAGACATCTTCCTGAGAGTTCAGTTCAGGCTGTAGATCTTTCTAAAACAAATGTATAAGTAGACTGAAACAACTCTTCCATTAATTGCAAGCTATTATTGGGGAGTCACGTTCTAATTGAGGGGACGTCACCTAATAGAACAAAAACGGGTCATACATAAGTAATTTTAAGAATTCTTTATCTAAAATAATTTAAATTACCATTATTTAGTTATTGTTAGCCATTTAACTAGATTAGCTAATCTAGAATCTAGTAGTATTACGTAATGTATACCTTTTGAGTATTGTTGGACTACGTTCAAAGCTTTAACCGGTAACCACGTTGTTTATGGGTAAAAATCGTTTCCGCTAATTTCGGTAAATTCGGTAGGTGAGTGAGAAACTGGTTTAAACCCTAAACAAATGTGCTGCACGTGAGCACTTTATAGATTCGATATATCAATATGTACAAGTCCGGCCTAAACCAAGAAATGGCTGTTCAGACTTGCTTCGATCACAAAGTGGAGGAGAAGGGTTGATTTGGGGAGGGAAGCAAAGAAAGGTGTTGAGACCGAATAATTGCAGGAGAGTAGTGTCTCGACTTGTATCGTAAAGTGAAAGCTTAGGAAGCTTGCAAGAGATGGAAGCTTTTGGAGAGCTTGCAAAGTTGCCTTTTCTCGAGAGTGTTGTATTTTTCTCCGACCGAGACTTGTTGTCCGGTGGAAATAGGTAAGACCTATTTATAAAAGTCGAGGCCGAAACGTGCCCTCGGCCTCATGAAGGAAGAGAGTAAAGGGTGAAATAATGGGAGGAGGTGGTAACCCGCAAGGTGTTTATGGGTGAAAACGTTTTCACCATTATTTCCTCATTTATTTGACCACTTTATTCTTATTCACGCTTTCTTAATGTGAGCGTAGTGTACGCCGCATCTCGTGACCGCCAAACCAAAACCCTAGAAAGCATCCCCGGTTTGTGTTGATGTCTCGAGCGTTGGTTGCACCTTGAGTGCAAGTGGCGCTGCTAGAGGCGCGTGTGGCATGTGCCACTGGCATGTGCGGAATGCCTTTGTTGCGGGTTGCACCTTGAGTGCAAGTGGCAATGCCAGAACTACTAGTGGCGTGTGTGGCATGTGCGGAATGCTTTGGTGGTAGGTTGTACGTTGAGTGTAAGTGGCAATGCAGAGATTTGCTAGTAGCGTGTATGTCAAGTGCCAATGGCGTGTGCGGAATGCCTTGATGGTAGGTTGCACGGTTTGCAAGTTAGGATACCAAATAAGTGCGTGTTCGAGATGTGTCAATGGCACGCGTGGCCATTAGGGCTATGTCCCGTACAGCGATCCATGTGGGCATGTGCCAATGGCATGCGTGGCCAACTTGGGTTGCGTCCTCGGTTGGAAAAGCTACCCGAGCGTGTTGGCATGTGCCAATGGCATGCGTGGGCCAATTTGGGTCGCGCCCGGTAGGAAAAGCTACCGGCGAGCGTGTTGGCATGTGCCAATGGCATGCGCGGCCAATTTTGGTCGCGCCACCGGTAGGAAAAGCTACCGGAGCGTGTTGGCATGTGCCAATGGCATGCGTGGCCAATTTGGGTCGCGCCTTGGTAGGGAAAAGCTACCAATGAGCGTGTTGGCATGTGCCAATGGCATGCGTGGCCAATTTGGCCTAGGTTGCATGGTTTGCAAGCCTAGGTGCGGGCGCTATTTTGGCATGGCGCGGCTAGGGCCAAGGTAAGGGTGTTTGGCCTGGCGTGGCGTGACAAGCGTAGCTAGGGCCAAGGCAGAGTGTGTTTGGCATGGCGCGACTAGCTCGGGCAAGGTGTGGCTGGCATGATTTTCCATTGGCACGGAGGTGCAGCCAGTATGGTTGGCATGCTTCGGCGCGTTTGGTATGGCTGGCATTACAGATTTTGTTATAGGGTGTTTTAGGGTGTTTATCTGATCTCATAATAAACCAATATCTCTTTAGATCTTCTATACTATCTGCAGAATTTGAGCACCTCAATTTCTCTTTGCCTCTTCTCCACCTCTCCAACTAGCGGAGTGTTCAAATTTACTATCGTTGAATTTGTGCACAAACCATTCATTATAGATTTTGTTAGATCTTTGTTACAATGAGTTGAGTGGAGAAATACCATCAGCTTTTGGTAAATTAAACAAACTAGAATGCTTAAATTTGTCCTGTTTGTACCCCTAATATTCTTCACAAATAAATGGGCTAACTTAGACCTCCAAAGCCCTTGCTAGTGGCTAAGGAGTGTTCATTGGGCCTAAGGTGCTTCCATAGTTTACCCAAAAATGGCTAACCTAGGCCTACAAAGCTCCTACTACTAGCAAAGGAGGATCCATTGGGACTAAGGTGCTTCCCTTATACCCAAGTATGGCTAACTAGGCCTAACAAACACCCCATGTACAAGCCCATGGGCTAAAAAGTTTTACAACAAAGCTTTCCACTTAACCCTTGACACGTCATCGGAGGTGCCACGTCACCGGCCGTGACACGTCGAAACAGTGCCACGCACAAGAAAAGTGCGATGACGTGGCAGGACACAGCAGCAGATGCGATGATGTGGCAGGTACCACGTCAGCAGATCTGATGACGTGGCAGGTGACACGTCAGTACCGCGTGCCACGTCAGCAAAGAACAGTCCCTTATGTTGCCACGTCAGTATATATGATGACGTGGCAACTGCCACGTAAGCAGGCAGAGGTGCCACGTCAGCAGACGAGCTGACGTGGCAGTCGATACGTCAGCAGCCAGGGACGCCACGTCAGCATAGATGATGACGTGGCAGTTGGCGCGTCAACAGGAAAATGACGTGGCAAGTGCCACGTCAGCATTGCCCGCCACGTCATCCGGCGGCCCAAACAGGCGAGCGGGAATCGGCGCGATTAATCTTAGCCATATGTGGACATCAAGGGTCAAAGGGTATCTTAGCCATTAGTTATTTTCGGTCACACTTTTGGAAGATATTGGGAATCAGTCACACTTTTGGAAGAAAGTCACTTATCAGTCACACTTTTGTGTATTTCCTCCATTTGCTCAAATGCTTAGCTTGTCCAGTGTCAATGTTCTGCACAATGAACTTAGTGGTCCTGTTCCAGATATTAAGGCATTTAAGGATGCTCACGACTTAAAACGTCGCTACCTTGATTCCAAAAAAGAGATTAACAAGTTAGGAGTTAAGATCAGTGATCTTATAGATGATAAAGATCGCTTCACTAGTCAAGGTGCTCAAGCTTTAGAAAAATTTCATAAAACCCTTCTAGAAATTCAGCTTGAACGAGATGAAGTTAACCATCAAAATACCGTCTTTGTCGAAAGAGAAAACCAAATTCATTCTCGTCTTCTTATAACTAATGATGACGAATTCGCTTGGGCTGCAAAAATCTTAGATGATGCCAAAAATAACTTATGTGTAAACGTTAGTCTCCAAGCTGATCATTCATCCTTGATCAAAGATATGATCTCTAACAGAGAAGGTTGTTAATTTTACTTTCTTACTGGTTATTCTTCTTTTTATAAACTTTGCTTGAGTTATTGATATGTTATTGTTTATTCGCAGAGGCTGAGAAGGACTTTGCAAAAGAATTGAAGAATTTGAGACTCATACTAAATCTCTTGAAGCATAAAAGATAGAACTCGCAGAAAATTTGTCTACTCGCAATGATAAATACCATCGGCTCAAGAACCAGTTGAAGCTCACTGTTGCCAACTTCCAGAATGACATTCTTCAATTTCGCAATCAAACTATCATGAAGGTCTGTGATGATAACCGCATTTCCCACTCTATGTATCTCTGCCTCTTAGATGAAATTCCTTCGAATGCATCATTTCCAGAGATTTCGGATAGTGACGATAGTGAAGAAGAAGAAGAAGAAGTTGAAGAAGACATTGATGAGGAAGAAGAAGAATCGAGCAAGAAATAATTCACCTTTTCTTCATTAACTTTTCGTCTTTTTGTGACACCGTACATCTTTTATTCTTTGATCTTTATGTAAATCATCCTTTGCGATCTCCTCTAATTTCCAAAATTTCTTAATATAAGCTCCATTTTTTTTTTTTACCTCGCATATATTAGAAAAGCAATCCTTGTTCGCAACAACAATCAAAGATTAGTAATTGATATATAATCAACATATATGCGTTAATCTATCATGTGGAAGCAAATAAAATTTGTCTCTGTTAAGCATTCCCATACTTGCCTCTATTATTTTTTTTTTCAAATGAGGGATTAATCATGTCACAATTGTGTACAGTATTCTGTGCGTCATTTTCGCTATTCTATTTGTATTTTTCTGCGAAATCTCGCTATGATAAATTCGCTATCATATGTAGCTTGGGATTTTCCAAAATTCCTTTCAATATTATTCTCTTGTGTGGTCTTATCTTGCCTTCCTAAGTAAAGGTCTTATCTTCCATGACAAATGGAGGAATTGTCATGGAAGATAAAGTCCAAGACACAATGGCTTCAAGAAGGGGATAGAAACACTTCGTTTTTCATGAGTAAAGCAGCTGCTTGAAGAAGACACAATCGGATCAAACAACTTTACATTAGTGGGGAGTTGGTGGATGATAGAAATATACTCCAGCAGCACATTGTGGATTACTACAGCACTTTATTTATAGAAGAGGAGGTAATTAGACCAGAGTTAGAAAATATGGATTTCGACAAGATAAATACTCAAGAAAGTGAAATCTTAGAATCGTGTTTTTATGAAGAGGAAGTAATGAATGCTATTCAAGACCTTGGAAGTGACAAAGCCCCGGGTCCGGATGGTTTCCCAATCGTTTTCTTCAAGAAGTGTTGGAACTTTCTAAAGGAAGACATTATGGAAACAGTGAATGAGTTTTGTTCTACGGGCCAAATTGATGTCAAGCACAATTCCACTTTCATCACATTAGTACCAAAGAAGGATTATGTTGAAACCATTAAGGACTGCAGGCCAATTTGTCTTCTCACAAGTGTTTATAAAATCATTGCAAAGGTGTTGGCTACTAGACTCAAGTTAGTTATGGACAAGATCATATCCCCGGTGCAATGTGCCTATATTGAAGGTAGGCAAATTATAGATGGAACCTTGATTGCCAATGAGTTTGTCGACTCTAGACTGAGATCGGGTAAGGCTGGTATCATATGCAAAATAGACCTGGAAAAGGCTTTCGATAGGATAAATTGGAAGTACCTAGAGTTTGTTCTAAATAAAATGGGTTTTGGCAGAAAACTGTGCAGCTGGCTAAGGTTCTGTTACTCAACTTCAACCTTCTCTGTATTAATTAATGGCTCTTCCTTTGGTTTTTTCACTAGCTCAAGGGGTGTTAGACAAGGTTGTACAGTTTCACCTCTTCTATTCAATATTGCCATGGAGGGATTCTCAAGATATATGGACAGAGCTTCGCACCTTAATCTGTTCAGTGGCTTCTCAGTATCTCCATCCAGTATAACTGTAAACCATTTGCAATATGCTAATGACACCATTTTTTTCATCGACCACAACAAAGAAGAACTGCACAATTTATTTTCTTCCCTCAAATGTTTCGAATACATTGCCGGGTTAAAAGTGAATACCTCAAAGACAAGGCTTATAGCTATTGGAGATGTTCCAGAAATTTCTGTTTTGGCTTCAAAATTTGGCTGCTCCACTGACAATCTCCCATTCATGTACCTGGGTATGCCTCTCGGAGCAAATGCGACTTCTAAACAAATTTGGAACTCCATCATTGAAAAGTTTGAAGAAAGATTATCCGCTTGGAGACAAATCTCACTTTCAAAGGGAGGTAAATTGACTCTCTTGAAATGTATCTTGTGTTCACTCCCAATTTATTACTTCTCATTATTTAAAGCACCGACTTCAGTTATAAAAAATCTGGAAAGAAAAATGAGAAACTTTCTTTGGGAGTTTACTGCTGCTTCAAAAATTTCACACCTTGTTAACTAGTGTCTAGTATGTGCTGAAAAGGAGAAAGGTGGTTTAGGTGTGTGTAATTTGAAGATGATGAATATATCAATGCTGGCTAAATGGTGTTGGAGGTATGGTTCAGAAAAGAATAGATTTTGGTATAGAATAATTGTGGACAAATATGGTGATAGCTTCTCTTGCTGGGTTCTGATAAAATCAAAACTTCTCATGGTGTTTCCTGCTGGAAAACTATTGCCGATACTGACCCACCCGGTGAGTTCTAATTCAACTCGATTATACATTCGTAGAGATATAGCTTTTTTGGAATGATACTTGGAGGAGTAGCACACCTCTTGCTATTTCCTTTCCATCTCTATACAAGTTATCTACTACTAAGAACGCAAAGATTGTTAAAATGACCACTTCGGATGGGAATTGGATTTTTATTTTAAACGTCGTCTTACGGGTTTAGAAGCAAGCACTTTTGCAGCTATTTTACAAGTGATTGGCAGCAACCCACCGGGTTCTAGACAACTTACCGGACACAAGAAGGTGGTCTTTGCACGGCTCGAGGCATATTTAATGTCAAATCTCTATATTCCAAATTGACATCGATTTTGGCGTAGCAGGATTTCCACACTCCTTTGTCTGGAATAAGTCGATTCCACCAAAGATAAACTTCCTGGTTTGGTGCTTAATTCACGATAAGCTAAACACAATTGACATGATGCAGATTAAGGGAATAGATATCTACAATTCGTGTGTTCTCTGTGGTGATGACATTGAGTCCCAAGAACATATATTCCTCCACTGTAAAATAGCACACAGAATCTCCTTAGTTCTTCCAAGCGACTGTTGGTCTTGGGTAATTCCAAGGAACATGAGGATGCTTGCTCTTGGATGGCATATTGTTCATTTTTCAAGCACGGGAAAATTTCTATGGGGTCTCATTCCGGCTGCGGTGGTATATACTATATGGACGGAGCGAAACAACCGTATTTTTGAGCATAATTATAATTTTAAAACTGAGACTGACTTGGGTATAGAAGTGAAGTCACTGATCCTAGCTTGGGCAATCATAAGCTGTGCAAAAGAGTTCACTTGAATTTTTCTAGTTCAGTTCTTAATAATTAGGGTTCACTCTTTATGTAATTTTGCTGTTTTGTGACTCTCGTTTGATCTACCTCTGGTAGAACTCATGTAAATTCCTTATCTTCAATATAACTTCTCTTCTTATCAAAAAAAAAAAAAAAAAAAAAAACCTTATAGTGCTTACTTATAATTAACTAATTATTAGAAGGGGTGTTTCATAATAAAATTCCTTGTTTTGTTTGATCTGGAAGACTTTTAGTTTTGCAGTCAACTGATATTTTTATTTTAGAAAAATCTGCAGCCTCTCCGGGAAGATGTCTTTGATGGGTACATTATGGTCCTCAGTCTGCCCTTCTTTTCAGGTATCTTAGCTTCATTGTGATCTTCAGAGATACGATAAGGCATTCTGTGGACGAGTATGATTACTAATTAATAGAAGAAGATAAGTATTTCATGAGAACTCAGTGAGCCGCCCAACTGCCATGAACTATTCTTCGACGGGGATGGTCTTCTCTTACAGTCAAGTTATATCTTGATTAAGTTTTGTCACTTATGCCTAATTATTCAAAATCTTAAATCTGAATGTGACTTTGGGTGGACACCAGGAACTAATAGTTATCCATAATCAATTGCATTCATCATCACTCACCCGTACAAAGCCTTATCGTGTGTGTCTGTGGATCAAAACGAAGCAACCAAATCTTCCAAAATCAGAAATGTTACTATAAAGAAGCCCTTCTACTTCATTAGTTAATCATCAGCCAAAAACTGAAACTCTTTCTTCTTTCGAAATGTCGCAACTTTCCACTGATACTTTGCTTGTGCTGTTAGCATTATTGTTAGTTTCATCTTATAGTATTGTTCTTTCTGCTTCTGGTTCTTCTTCTTCCACTGGTACGAAACAGTATTTACAAGTAGTAGGTGTAGAGCAAGAAGTAGATGCTCTTTTGAAATGGAAATCTAGCCTTGTAAACGGAACTCACTCTCTGCTCCCTTCTTGGAAGATAAATTCTACTAGGAGCACAACAACAAGTCCGTGCAAGTGGTATGGAATCACATGTAACAATGAAGGAAGCATCACAAAATTAAATATATCACGTTTGGGTTTACAAGGTACACTCCATACTTTCAACTTTTCATCTTTCTCCAACTTTGTTAGTCTTAACTTGAGCGACAACAAACTCTTCGGAACCATTCCGCCTCAATTAGGTTCTCTTACAAGTATGCATGTGCTAGATCTTTCTGAAAATCAAATTAGTGGATCTATTCCGCTTGAAATTGGCAATATGTATTCTCTCACTGGTATATGGTTGTACACAAACAATCTCACTGGTTCAATCCCTGATTCTTTAACCAATTTGACTAGCCTGGTCAACCTTTGGCTGTATGATAACCAACTTTCTGGCGTGATTCCTCAAGATATTGGAAGGCTACAATCTCTTACAAGCTTATCTTTGTACCAAAACAATCTCACTGGTTCAATCCCTGATTCTTTAACCAATTTGACTAGCCTGGTCAACCTTTGGCTAAATGATAACAAACTTTCTGGCATCATTCCTCAAGATATTGGAAGGCTACACTCTCTTACAAGCTTAGCATTGTACCAAAACAATCTCACTGGTTCAATCCCTGATTCTTTAACCAATTTGACTATCCTGGTCAACCTTTGGCTAAATGATAACAAACTTTCTGGCATCATTCCTCAAGATATTGGAAGGCTACACTCTCTTACAAGCTTAGCATTGTACAAAAACAATCTCACTGGTTCAATCCCTGATTCTTTAACCAATTTGACTAGCCTGGTCGACCTTTGGCTATATGATAACCAACTTTCTGGCGTGATTCCTCAAGATATTGGAAGGCTACAATCTCTTACAAGCTTATCTTTGTACCAAAACAATCTCACTGGTTCAATCCCTGATTCTTTAACCAATTTGACTAGCCTGGTCAACCTTTGGCTATATGATAACCAACTTTCTGGTGTCATTCCTCAAGATATAGGAAGGCTGAGGTCTCTTACTAGCTTAGATTTGAACCAGAACAATCTCATTGGTTCAATCCCTGCTTCTATATGCAATCTGACTAGCTTGTCCTTTTTATCGATTCATCAAAATCAAATCTCTGGCATCATTCCTCGAGATATTGGTAGGCTGAGGTCTCTTACTAGCTTAGCTTTGTACGAAAACAATCTAATTGGTTCAATCCCTTCTTGTGTATGCCACTTGGCCAACCTCACATATTTATCGGTTGCTCAAAATCAGCTTACTGGTGTTATCCCTCAAGATATTGGAAATCTAAGGTCTTTAGATACCTTACATATGTCCCTGAACAAACTCACTGGTTCAGTCCCTGATTCTTTGGGTAATTTGAGAAATTTGACTGTTTTATATCTTTTTGGAAATCATTTAAGTGGCTCGTTGCCGACGGGAATGAATAATCTAACACAGTTGGAAGAATTGTATTTGAGTGGGAACAGATTTTCTGGCCAGTTACCTCAAAATTTATGTCAAAGCGGAATCCTTAAAGAACTTGTGGCAGGTAATAATCTTTTCACAGGTCCTATACCTAGAAGCCTTAGAAACTGTACCAGCCTTAGACTTTTGGGGCTTGAAAACAATCAACTAGTAGATAACCTAACCGAGGCGTTTCAAGTGTATCCGCATCTATATAGGCTTGCTGCGCAAAACAATATGTTGTATGGTGAACTCTCGAAAGACTGGGGAAAATGTCAAAATTTGACAGGCCTGTCTATCTCAGGGAACAATATCACTGGTAGAATACCATTTGAATTGGGCAAGTTGAAGATTTTAAATGTACTTAATCTTGGTTCAAATTATTTGGTAGGGGAAATTCCTAAGCAAGTATTGAGATTGTCTTCATTAATCCTATTAGATTTGAGTAATAATCAGCTTTCTGGTAGGTTGTCTCCCGGAATTGGAATGTTATCCAATCTGCAACATCTCGATCTATCAACAAATAAACTCATAGGTTCAATACCCAAACAACTAGGGGAGTGTTCAAGTTTACTGTCCTTGAATTTGAGCACAAACAATTTCAATGAAAGCGTTCCACCTCAGATCGGAAACTTAGATTCATTACAGATTTTCTTAGATCTAAGTTACAATCAGTTGACTGGAGGGATACCTTCAGATCTCGGAAAACTAAGCAAACTAGAAACACTAAATTTGTCGCACAACAAGCTTTTCGGCTCAATTCCATCTTCATTTGATCAAATGCTCAGCTTGACTGCAGTCGATGTTTCGTATAACGAATTGAGTGGTCCTCTTCCAAACACTAAGGCCTTTCAAGATGCTCCTGTCGATGCATTGAAGAACAACAAAGGGTTATGTGGTAATAACTCTAACGGCTTAAAACCCTGTAATTCCTCGGTTGTTATTCAAAGGAAAGAGGGAAAGCATACTAAACTTGTGCTGATAATCCTACTTCCTTCGTTGGGTTCGTTGGTTCTTTTATTCATTCTCTTCGCCATTTTTTTCCGGCTTCGTAAAAAATCGGTAAGAAATCCCGCTTCTGGAAATCAACAAAGTACTGATAATACTGGAAGAAACTTATTTTCGGTTTGGAATTACGATGGGAAAATAGTGTTTGAAGACATAATTGAAGCAACCGAGGATTTTGATTCAAAATACTGCATTGGAACGGGCGGATATGGGAGCGTCTATAAAGCAGAGCTGTCAACAGGTCAGGTTGTTGCTGTGAAGAAACTTCACTCGTCAGATGAAGATTCGGAGATATCTGATCTCAAGTCATTTGAAAGGGAAGTTCACGCATTGACAGAGATCCGACACCGAAACATTGTGAAACTTTTTGGTTTCTGTTCAAATATAGAAAGGAGGATCTCATTTTTGGTTTATGAGTATGTGGAAAGGGGAAGTTTGAAAAATGTTTTATGTGACGGGGAACGAGCAATTGGGTTCGATTGGATAAAGAGGGTGAGATTCATCAAAGGAACAGCTACTGCACTTGCTTACATGCACCATGATTGCATTCCAGCAATAGTTCACAGGGACATATCGAGCAACAATATTTTGCTGGACTCTGAATATGAAGCTCGTGTTTCTGATTTTGGTACCGCGAGAATTTTGAAGCCAGATTCATCCAATTGGACTTCACTTGCAGGAACCTATGGATATGTTGCTCCAGGTATTTAATCCGCCAAGTAAAACCAATTTCTTTTTGTTGTTGGTTTCCCGTTGTTAGCTAGTAAATTTACATTATTTGTGTTGTTACAGAGCTTGCATATACAATGAAGGTCACAGAAAAGTGCGACGTTTATAGCTTTGGGGTGGTCATACTAGAAGTACTAATGGGAGGGCATCCATCTGAACTCATCACATTAATCTCGCAAATTCTTCTGCAATCTTCATCCGCGAGTAATGTCGGGCAATACACAAAACTAAGAGACATTTTGGATCAGTGCATTGAAATACCAACAGATGTTGTTCAGAAGGAAATAACGTGTATTGTGAAAGTTGGATTTTCATGTTTACGTGGTGATCCACTTACTCGTCCAACTATGCAAGAAGTATCAGCACAGCTATCATCATCAGCTCAAAGCAGCACATCTTTGCAGAAGTCCTTTGAAACTATTACTTTAACAGACCTACTCAGGTCAGATTAGGTTTTAGTTCGGTTCGGAAGTGCTACACTTCCCCACTCCTTTCCCTCATTACGTGTCATCGTTCTTAGCCCTTGATTCCTGGATTGAGATTAGCAGCGGGTCCCATTATTATTGGATTTAAGCAACAGATGCTTGACACATAGGAGGGGGAAAGCAGTAGGGGAAGGGAGAGGGGGACGTTTAGCAATTTCGCAGTTCGTGTCATGTCAGTATTAATATTAAACTATATCTTTAAAATAAGAGTGCATGTGAAACTAATTTATCTTCGTGGTACCAATTTTGTTTTGTTTATTGTATCAACAAAACATGCTATTGAGTATTGATATAATAAAATGATTACAAAGAATTTCTGTTCCTAAAGTTAGAACAGAGAAAAGCCCAATTGAAAAGGAAAACCTTAAAAACATTGCCTACTGCTAGAGGCGTAAAACGTGCCGGCCCGACACAGCCCGACACATGAAGACGCATGCTTCACGTGTTATGTGACGTGTTGTGCTGTTCCAAAGATTTAAATGTGCCGTGGTATGCTTTATCTTATCTTATACTGAATATAATAAAGAAAAGTCCCCCTTTCTCCGTCTCAACATTTTCAAAAAATCAGTTTGACAATAATATTTCAGAATGACTTCTGAAAGTCAAAAAATCAGTTTGGGAATAATAAGTTAACCTTCACTTAAAAAATAATCTAACTTGGTAAAGCGCATCATTTGCCAAATAATGAATCATTAGAAGGGCTGGATTCTCTATTCTATTTGCTTCTTCGTCTCAGCAGAAAATTGAGAACCAAACTTATTTCCCTAATTGGCTAGTTCGAATTATACAAATCAAAATATTTCTAAGAAATCCCTTGTAACTACTGGAAATCCAGTAGCACACCCAAATGATAATCACAATGATACTATGACATAATTTAAGTAACAAAATAGAAATATAATTTTATTAATTCGATTTGGATAATGAATATGATGACTCGGTTATTACAAGTATTGAGACTCACAAGAACCCTAAAAATATGCTACTTCCGTCATTCGCTACTTCCGTCATGATTAGGCTGACGTCATTCGCTACATCACTTTTCTAACACTCTGCGATGGAAGAGAATGATATGAGAATTTCTATCTCTAAATTCCGCAGCCGCTCATTTTTCCCTATTATTTTCCACTGACAACCTTCCGTGATTCGTGCGAAACAAATTATACATGTTTATTTTACCATTTATTTCTTGACACGTCTTTTGTAACCGTCACTTCTTAACCGTTCAGGTCACCTCTTCGCATTAATGAGTTTATCTTCTCGAGATCTCCTTCTCTCTATATATATCCTTCTTAGTCTTCTTTTGCTTTCTTTTTTACTTTCCCTTTCATTTTCTCTGTAATTTTTCTTCATTGTTCTTCCGCAAGTTCCGCTTCTGCTACTGAAATTTTTTAATTTCTTCTCAATTTTGATCTTTGCTTCTTCTCCATTCCCATACTCAAAACTGCCTCCAAGTGGTCGTAAATATGACAGTGAATTTGAAGAAATTCAAAAAAAACTTTAAAGAAGAAAGTTTTACATTATCCACCATTCCTGATCATGGTCATAAGTCCATTATTTCTGTTAAATTATTTTCTGATCATCAATGCAGCAATGAAGAAATCATAATCTCGCTTGGTCAAATTCTTGTTGGTCTCCCTATCCCTCTTTATAACCCTGATTTTCCTTTATTTTACGAGATCCTTTCCTATGCGAACTTTTCGCGAGCCATCTATCAACTGTGTGGAGACTGCATTTGACTTATTCATGAGTTTGCCCATCGCGTTGCAGGCTTGGGGTCTCTTTATCCACTGAAGCTTAGAGATCCTAAATTCGCTGATTTAGAGATCATCTCTGAGAAATATACCGTGGAGAGTTTCTTCGAGAATTATGAAGTAATCACTATGAAGAAGGAAAGCACTCGCTGGGGAGTTCGTTTGAAGAAGAAAGAGAATATTGCCAGCTAAAAAGTGTTAATGCAAGATATTGACTGGCATTCTGGTACTAATAAAACTCCACATCAGTCAAAAGATGAAAAATGGTGCGTCTTTCCATTGACTATGAAGGGACCTTACATCTCTGGTTCCAACGTGTTACCCAAAAATCTCGCTACGTACAAACCCTGGATATTTAATTGGCCCGAAAAGGAAATAGAGGTATGCTTCCAAACTTCGCTCAGTGTATGACTCTCAATTTATTCCTACTCCATTCTTTTCTAATCTTGCGAAATTTTTAGGTTGCGAAGTTGACAAAATACTACAACAAAACTGGGAAAGCAAGCGTCTTAACAGCATTGCGTGCAATCACGGATGAAGTAAGAAATACTCTTTTGTTTTATTTTAACAATATTGTTGCCTCTATTTCTTATCTTCATTCGTGTATGCAGGTTAAAATTAGAGTTATTCAAGAAGCTGAAGAACCTATCAAGGTTGCGAAAACTAAAGGCAAGGATAAAGGCATTCTTCGCAAGGAGCAATCAACCATCCCATCTTCAAAGCAATGAATAATTCGATCTCCCTCTCCTTCAAATCTTCAATCAAATGAAAGCATGGATGATGAAGTTGAGACTTCTTTCGCAAAGGAAGATTCTTCACCTGAATCATCTATGGCGCAAATATCCGACATGTTCTCTGATTCTCTACAAGGAATAGGCAACGTTCCTTTAACTAACACTTGTCAGGCGATTGCAAACATCTGTGATGCCCCTCTTTTAGATGATAATGAATCTGTTCGTGGTGTTTCTAGATCAGTTACTCCAAGCTTCCTAAATTCGCTTGGTATTCTGGTAAATCTTCATTCCTCTACTTCTCTTTAATTATAATTCAAAATTATATCTTGTTTTGATTTTTCTTTTTATTCTTTCGCAGGATGGAAAAGCTTCTTATGCAGTTTCCTCTGACTTAGTTAAGAGGTGCAAGAGCTTTGAGAAGAAGAACTCCAAGCTTAATAAGATTGCAGAGGAATCTCGCAGCAAAAATGAATAATTAGAAACTGAAGTTGCTGAACTTCGCAAGAAGAATAAACAGTTATAAATAAATTCCTCCACTCAACAAAATAAAATATCCAGTCTTCAAAAGGCAAATGACCAACTCTATGGTAAGTAGGATTTCTTCTTTCCCTCTAATCTTTTTTCCATTGTTTTCCCTTATTCGATTAATCATTTTTGCAGACATTTACGGTCTTTCTGATGAAGCCACATTTCTTCGCACCTTTCCCCTTTATATGGATGATTATACCCTTCTCGAATGCCTTAATACTTCTTTAAACAATTATACCAATGACAAAACAGATTCTCTTTCCTTAAATGATCTCAGATCTAAATTCCATCTCTTAGAAATTGACCATAGAAGCAGTTTGTAAATGACTCACAATTTAAAACGCCGCTACCTCGACTCCAAAGATGAGATTAACAAGTTAAGAGTTAAGATCAGTGATCTTATAGATGATAAAGACCGCATCACTAGGCAAGGTGCTCAAGCTTTAGAAAAATTCCACAAAACCCTTCTCGAAACCCAACTTGAGCGAGATGAAGTTAACCGTAAAAATGCCATTCTTGTCGAAAGATAAAATAAAGTTTGTTCTCGTCTCCTTATAACTAATGATGATGAGTTCGCATGGACTGCGAAAATCTTAGATGATGCCAGAAATAATTTAGGTGTAAATGTTAGTCTCCAAGCTGATCATTCGACCTTGATCAAAGATATGATCTCAAACAGAGTAGGTTGTTAACTTTTCTTTCTTACTGGTTATTCTTTTTCATAAACTTCGCTTGAGTTATTTATATGTTATTGTATATTCGCAGAGGCTGGGGAGGGTTTTCATAAGAGAATTGAAGAATTGGAGACTCAAATTAAATCTCTTGAAGCAGAAAAGGTGAAAATCGCAGAAGATTTATCTACTCGCAATCATAAATGCCATCGGCTCAAGAATCAGTTGAAGCTCACCGTCGCCAACTTCCATAATGACACTCTTCATTTTCGCAATCAGACTATCATGAAGGTCTGCAATGATAACAACATTTCCCGTTCTATATATCCCTGCCTCTTATATGAAATTCCCCCGAATGCATCACTTCCAGACATTTCGGATAGTGACGATAGTGAAGAAGAAGAAATGGAAGAAGAGATTGATGAGGAGGAATAAGAGTCGAACGAGAATAAATGTTCTTTTCTTCGTTAGCCTTTCTCCTTTTATGACACTTGTATATCTTTTAATTTTTGATCTTTATGTAAATCTTTCACTGCGAACTCCTTTAACTTCCAAAATCTCTCAATATAAGTTCTATTCCTTTTGTTTTATCTGCATATGTTAGAAAAGCAACTCTTGTTCGCAACAACAATCAAAGATTAGTAATCAATATATAATCAACATATATTCGTTAATCTATCAGGTGGAAGAAAATAACATTTGCCTCTGTTAAGCATTCCCATACTTGCCTCTGTTATTTGTTTTCAAATGAGAGATTAGTGCATGCTGCAACCTTGCACGAAATTCTGTGCGTTATTTTCGTAGTCTTGTTCGTATTTTTCTGCAAAATCTCGCTATTGTGAATTCACTATCAGATGTCTCTTGGAATTTTTCAAAATTCCATTCAATATTACTCTCTTATGTGGTCTTATTTTGCCTTCCTAAGTAAAGATCTTATTTTGCCACTTTGTATTTGCGACAAAATCGCAGGACGTCTTTACATTTTCATGTAATGACCCATTGATCTTGTCTTATCATTTTCTTGTATTATTGCCTCAGCAGGATATTTTTCATGCGACAATATGACAGGCCTAAATATTCTTGCGAAATAAAGCCCCGTGACATTGCCGTCTTGCGACGAAATCGCAGGACGTCTTTACACTTTCGTGTACTGACCCATTGATCTAGTCTTATCTTTCTCTAGTATTATTGCCTCTGCAGGATCATTGCACAAATATGACAAGCCTTAATACTCCCGTGAGTAAAAAGCCTCATGACATTTGCGTCTTTGACACTTAGCAGCTCCCTAATGGAGGGTGCCGCCCTTATCACCCCCCTAGTTGCCACTTCAAGGAGGCATACCTCTACCATACAAGGTTGGCTCCTCCCATCCGGTCTTAACAACAACCAGTTGTTTTCGCGGCCTCTTATCCCTTCGCCGATACGGCTCACGGTTACAAGACCGCACCCTAAGTGGGGTTTTCTTCGGGCCGAGTGCATCATAGCCAAGACTTGCCAAGAATGGCCAGGTATGCTCCAGACGCCCCAGGCACTCTTGGCTCAACTGTGTACCTCGGCGCCTTGATCGAGTTTTTCACTCCTTAGGAGAGACCTTCGTACCTTAGTAGTCCAACCTAAGTCATAAGCTTAGGTTAAAAATCCAAGGCGCCTCTCCTGGATGGGTTTATTAACCCCAAGTCTCCATGACCCAGGTTCCGGGGCGGTGTAACCTTTCCCTGATCCATGTAAATAGGTTCTCCCCTTCAATGACGCACTTTAGGTCTTACATTTTCCTCTTGCGAAATTTTATTCGTGAACTAGGGTGTACGCCAAAGTTGGGTGCCTCTGTATTTTTTGTTCATTCTTGTATTTTCTTTTTTATTTTCTTTTGTGAAAGATATAAATTCTGCGAAATTATCGCACATCTTCATTATATGAGTATAATTTCTTCGAAATTAACGCATGTCTTCATTCTCATTGCTGCAATTTCTTATTTTTGTTTTCTTTAATCAGTAAAAGATACTTTTCGAATACATCTTTTGCATTCAACTTTGTTTCTTTCTTTGCTCAATTTCATCAATTTCAATCTCATTTCAAATTTTAAGTTTCTTACCTTTGTTACCTTGTGTTTGTGCTTCTTTGAGTTCTCACATACTATTGATGATCTCGTTTCGCAGAATACTCTTTTCTTGTTCTGTGCTGTCACTATCACTTATACCATACTTTCGCAGATACTTCTCGTTATACACTGCAGTCTTCACTCCTTCTAATTCATACTTTCCTTCTTTGAGCACCTTTGTTACTGTTTAAGGACCTTCCCACATGTTCGCAAGATCATCTCCGCCATCCCTCTGAAAAGTAGGTTGTAAAATTAATACCAACTCTCCTTTGCGAAATACTCGTTGATTCTCATTTTCAGCAATTATTGCCTTCGCAGCAATCCCTTCTCTTCATGTTCGACTGTGTCTACCATCAATCGTTCGCCTATTTGCTTTTCTCCGACATTGTGCTTCCAGTTGATCTTCTTAGTTACTCTCTCTTCACATTTCTATACATCAATTGCATGACATTTTCTCCCTTCAACCCAATCTCCTCTTATGATTCAAACACCATTAGGATGAGGAAACTTAATGCATTGATGGAAGGTTGAGGCTACTCCCAGAATTCCATGCAGCCAAGGTCGACCAATCATCGCATTATATGGTGACTCTACATCAACAACACATAATAAAATTTAGGAAGATAATCCCTTCAAAGGGATTCGCATGGTAATCTCTCCCTTGGGTTTTTTCGCAGTACCATTAAAGCCATAAATCTTGTAAGTCGAAGGTATCAAATCCTCATCCTTTCCCCCCATAGTTTTGTAAGTATGATAAAATAGAATATCTACAGAACTTCCAATATCAATGAAGATTCTATTGATCGCCCATGAATTCTCATCTTCATCATCTTTATCATCACTTGGTTTCAGGTTGATCTCTAACTTTACCACCAAAGGATTATCATGCATTTCTCCACCTTCAGGAATCTCTTCTGCTGTAAAGGAAATAGACTGTTTCTGCCATTCTTTTAGCGTCGAGACTTTCGCAATATTCATAATTTCTCTACCATCAGCATCTCTTGCGAATACTCTGCTCAGAACGTTATCATGAAAATCCTCTATTGTTTTGTATGAGTGTATGATAGAATTGTAGAATAGTTTTTTTGCTTTCGATCCGACTTCAATTAAGAATGTATCTTATCTTTTTGTTGTATTTGCTCTGCGATCTTCTAGTGGTGGTGGTAATGGTAAAGGTTGTGGTTGTCTTATCAGTATGTGGTTCAACTTGCCTTGGTCTATCATTTTAAGGATAATTCTCTTTATATTTCTGCAATCATTTGTCGAATGTCCATGGAAGTGATGATATGAACACGATTCCTGACTTCTGTAGGTTGGTGGTGGCTCATTCCCCATGTTCAAAGGTGATGGGATATTTTCCATCAAAACTATGGCTTCCCATATCTTTTCCACACTAGCATTTAGGGGAGGCATTATTATTTATTCCCATACTACCCTGTTAGATCCTTGTCCCCTTTGATAGTTGTTCTTATGTCCTCCATAAGTTTCTTGGGGTTGGTCAAATCTCTGAATCTTGTTATTTCTGCCACGATTGTATAATCTCTTCTCTTTCTCGAACTATTCTTGATCACGACTTCCCATCGCAACCAACTTTTGTTGACTTTCGATCACCATCTTTCCTTGTGGATCTTGGGAAGTGTTCGCCATTGTGTTTGTTAATTTGGGAAACAGGCTTGCATTCGTAATCTTTGAACTTGTGTTAGCAACTGGGTACGACTCCATCTCACTTTGTTTTTCCTCTAGATCAATGTATTCCACTTGGAACTCTCGCAACTCAGTCATTTTGATAGTATTCTTGATTCTAAATATTTGAACATACATCAAATTTGTTGCGAACATTGTATTAATGAATGATAAAATAAGGTATCTTTCATCCACACGGCCAGCCATGGTACTATACATTATCTTCCACCTCATAGTTAAATGCTTCAAACTTTCACCAACTCTTTGTTTCAATCCAAATACATCTTCAATGCCTGGACGCAATGAGTTGTTAATTATATAAGCTCCTAAGAACACCGTTTGCAATTGGTTGAAAGATGATATGGTATTCCCATTGCAGCATGCATCTCACGTAAGCTTTGATATGTTGAACGGCACAAGTTGTCCCATCGAAGATGCTGGTTAATGCATGAAAATTACATTTTGGCGGTATTCCCCTGAACTGTACTTCTTGTGTAAACGGCGTCTTCACAGCTTCCTCTATTGCTTCATCCATTTATCTCCTGCCTCCTTCTCTTCTGTTATTAAGCATTCCCCTCATCTCTGCCAATTCTCTTAAAATTTGTTCATTCGCGCCTAACCCTTGTTCCATTGGTCTCTTTAACCTTGCTTCTC
The DNA here is from genome assembly GCA_023531295.1 of Papaver armeniacum. NCBI lineage: Eukaryota > Viridiplantae > Streptophyta > Magnoliopsida > Ranunculales > Papaveraceae > Papaver > Papaver armeniacum. Next base: position 110,463 of record JAJJWW010018913.1, read on the forward strand.
TTCTCTTGGGTTCATGTCTATCTTGCCTTGCGAGATTTTGGATTTCCTCTTCATCCCCTTCTTCTCGCCTTCCTCTGTGATCTTCTCTTTCACCCCTTTCGTGTATTCGCACATGATTGCGCCTTTCATCTTCTCCTCTGAGTCCTGGTTCATTCCTCGCCACTTCTCTTTATCGCCTTTCAATTCTTCCTTGTGTTCTATCTACTTCTTCATTAATATTATCATTGTTGCGGTATTGTTCGCGCCTTCTCTCCCGGTTATCATGATTGTTCTGGCGTATAGCCTCCTGAAACTCTTGTTTTTCAATTTCCGCCCTCATTCTTTCTCTATCGCAAGCTATACGTGTTTGTTCGGTATTTCTACTCTCAGTCTCATCCTCAACTGTTTGTTGATTCCTTTGCACTTCTCTCCCATATAATATCCTTCTTCCTTCCTCCCGATTTTCTTCGTCATCTTGGTTATTTCGTTCGTGACGTTACTCATTCCTCCGTTCTCTATTGTTTTGTTCAATATGATAATTTTCACCACGTTGAATGTAATGATCTTCAGCTATTTCTCTCTCTTCACGATGTCCATCACCAGGATACTGCATATCTTCTTGAATGTCCTCAACAACACCTACTTCATGCGAATCTCGTCTTGCCTCTCTTCTAGTAATTCTTGAATTTGATCTTGTAGTACTTCCCGACCTTGTATTTTGTAACCTTATATTTTTCATCCTCAATTCATGGTTTTGTTGTGTTAAATTTGCACGTTCTTCTGCTTCTAACCTCCTTTCTTCAAATATCATTTGTCTTTGTGTCTCTAGTGTTTCATTCTCCTCCTCTTAATGAATTATTCCTCCTTCTACTTGCCTCAATTGCGGTGTTTCTTCAACTTCTTCTATTGAGCCCGTCCTCCAAGTGTGTACACTGATTCTATCATAATCAATGTTTCCACCTTGTACTGATGTATGCTGAATTGGGGGTTGAATTCGTTCTTCTCCGTCGTTTCTTGCTCCCATCCTAGAAGATTCTCCCATTTCTTTTCTCCTTCTTCCTGCAATTCTTGTGCTTCTCCTTACCATCTTTTCAATTTTAATGATCTCTTACAAATTTTCCAAATTCTTTACCAATTTTTCCAAACCTTCTTCAAATCTCTTAAGATCAACGATCCTTGTTTCTAGCGCCAATATGTAGTTGCAGGATTTCCTACAACCACACCCCTACAAGATTTCACAATGATCTAATCCAATTTCATGATCAATTATCAAAGTATTATTTATTTTTCTAAAGAATCTTACAAGAATAATAAGAGTACAAAGAAATCAAAATAACTATATACTTTCTCTCTCCTATTTTTTCTCTCCAACCTCTCTCCAAAAGATCTCCTCTTTCTCAATTCTTCTTGGTCCTTTATATAGGATATTACATAATGGATGACAGCTAAGCCAACCTTTATTTTCGGATCTGGTCTGCGTCATTCTTGCAAGCTTACAAGGGCTTTCTTCGCAAGTTAACTTCAATCTCGCAAAGGCTGCACACTTTCCTCATGATTAGGCTGACGTCATTCGCTACATCACTTTTCTAACACTCTGCGATGGCCTTCGTAGACACCTTTTAGTTAAAACCTCGCTGAGATATAACTGTTGCGAGATTTTGCTCCTACAATTTATGTTTCTACCATTTCCAGAAGTTAGTAGTAAACACCCATTTTTTAATGATGTTAATGCAGAGCTAGCTTACACGATGAAGGTAACCGAGAAGTGTGATGTTTATAGCTTTGGGGTACTAATATTTGAAGTTCTAATGGGGAGCATCCATCTGAAGTCATCACACTACTCTCTGATTTACTTCTTCCGTCTTCATCTTTGATTCCAGCGGAGACAGATCAAAGTTGAGAGACATCTTAGTCCAACGCATCGGAGCTCTAGGTAATGATGTTCAGAAGGAAATAATGTACATTACCAAAGTTGGAATTTCATGCTTACGCGGTGATCCAAGTACTCGGCCAACTATGCAAGAAGTATATCAGTCGAGCTATCATTGTCAGGCAAGAGTAGGCCATCTTTGGCCAAGCCTTTTGAAACTATCACATGACCTACTGATATTTTCTGATGAATTTGAGTAACCAAACCTTTTTCCTTTTTGTATTTCAATTGTCATTAATATACTCCCTCCACTTTAGGAAAAGTGATACTTTCACTTTTTCAATTTGGCCTATTTTTAGGCAAAAATGAAAAAGTGAAAGTATCACTTTTCTAAAACGGAGGGATTATATCTTATGTATATTTAAGCTACAAATTATTGGTTGTCAACCATTGATCATACAAATTATTTAGAATTTGAAGAGTTTCAACTGGGCGTACACTGTCCAGTCTCCACAACATAACATGTACTTTCCAACTTTTGTAGAAAATTCAACCATGAAATTCTACAAAACGAGAGAACATGCATGACAATGTTACACAAATTATTATGACAGCATTATGTCTTCTAGTGTAATAGTTTCAAAAGGCTTTGCTAAATTTTCCATGCTCTGAGCAGATAATGATAGTTGTACTGATACTTCTTGCATAGTTGGCCGAGTACAAGGATCACCCCTTAAACACGAAAATCCAACCTTCAGAATGTGCACTATTTCCTTTTGCACAACATCGATTGGTGCTTTAATGCATTGATCCAAGATGTCTCCCAACCTTAGGTTTTTCCCCACCTTACTCGAAGACGAAGATGAAAGATGAATTTGCGAGAGTAACGTGATGATTTCAGATGGATGCCTTCCCATTAGTACTTCTATCATGATCACCCCAAAGCTATAAACATCACACTTCTCAGTCACCTTCATTGTATACGCAAGCTCTGTAACAAAGTTATTAACTAAGAAAACAGATTTGAACTAGGTAATTTCAGAAAAATGGTGGCAATTACAAGTATATTTAACAGTTTTAGTTGGATTGTGTACCTGGAGCAATATATCCATAGGTTCCCGCAAGTGAAGTCCAATTGGACGAATCTGGTTTCAAAATCCTCGCCGTGCCAAAATCAGAAACTCGGGCATTATATCCAGAGTCCAACAAAATATTATTGCTTGATATGTCCCTGTGAACTATTGCTGGGATGCAATCATGGTGCATGTAGGCAAGTGCATCAGCTGTTCCCTTGATGAAACTTACCCTTTTGATCCAATCAAACTCCAATGCTTGTTCCCCGTTGTATAAGACATTTTTCAAGCTTCCCCTTTCTACGAACTCATAAACCAAAAATGAGATTCGACGTTCAAGATTAGAACAGAAATCGAAAAGTTTCACAATGTTCCGGTGTCGGATTTTCGTCAGTGCATGAACTTCACTTTCAAATGACCTGAGATCAGATTTCTCAAAATCTTCTTCCGAGGAATGCAGTTTCTTGACGGCAACAACCTGACCTGTTGACAATTTTGCTTTGTAAACGCTCCCATACCCTCCGGTTCCAATACAATATTTAGTATTAAAGTCCTCAGTCGCTTCAAGTATGTCCTCGAAAACTATTTTTCCATCATAATTCCAAATTGAAAATAAATTTCTTTCGGAATTCGTAGATGTTGCTTGATCTGTAAGCACGACATTTTCCACTGATCTTTTTCGAAAGCGAAACAAAATGGCAAAAACCATGCATAGACAAAGTGTTGAACCAATCAAAGGAAGTGTTGGAACATGTAATTTGTAACGGGTAAATTAAGAAAAGAATTCTCTAGATAAAGCTAGAGAACAAACAAATAGCCTAGAGTCTTCTGGGGCGCCTATAGAATTGATAATGTCTGTTGAAGCATGTTCTAGCTCAAATGTTTACTAGACTGGTCTAGAGAACGTTAGTCCGGTCAAAATGTGAGTCCGGTCAAAATGTAAAAGAAATGTGAGTGAATAGAATGTTCTAGAGAGTCGGTTAGTGCAAACAAAGTTTGCTACTGTTAGAAGTCTAGATAAAGCTAGAAAAGTCAGTCGGTTGTAATAAGATATTTCCTAGTGAATATTCTAGAGAAATGTAGAGCATGTAATGACGGTTTGTGTAGCCTATAAATAGGCATTGAGTATAGTCATTTGTAAGTAAGCAAGAATCAATCAATACAAAGTTCAACTTACAAAGTCCTTGCTTCCACCTTCACTATTAGAGTTCTAGGAGCTCTATACGAGCAACACCACTATGCTCGTATACCTCCGCAAATATTATTCAATGTCAAAATTATAAGAATTTTTAACATGGTATCAGAGCTCCGAAACATTTAGAAATTCTAACATGGTATCAGAGCGGGTTCGATCCAAATGGGCGTTAAAGTTTCCGCTACAAGCTGAAGGTGATAATTCCGAACAAATGAAGTTCAAAGAAGATGAGAAGACGCAAGGTACGTCTCAACTATCCAAGTTCCCTACTTGTTTTACAACCCCCAATAGAAACTAGTTATCACCCAATTCTAAGTTTAGAAAAATTTAAAAAAAAAAAAAAAAAAAAAAAAAAAGTTGCAGCTCGTGAAATTCAGTGAGTTAAAGTAGCCCTTAGGAATGAAAATGTCTCCGTACGCCTTAAAAACAGAGGAGTAAGCAAACCAAGTTAGTCAGTCTAAGAGCAAGTCAAGTGACGGTCCAGTAAGAGTGATAGCCCAAGTGCTACACAAAAATTTCCTGTAAAATTGATGTTCAAGTGAAATCTCCTCCTTCCGTTAAAAATATAGAAAAATAAAAAATAAAAAGAGAAGTTTCCATCCTCGCAGGGAGATGCACAAAAGAGTGCATTTCTAAAGAAAATTTTGAGGGAAGAGAGCATCAAAGAATGCCTCCTCAAATAACAGAGATGGCAAAAAAGAAAGCCATCTTGTAAAAATATTCTACTCACAAAGTTGAGTGGGCGGAACCTCTGAACCTACGATGATTAAGTTCCGTGAAATGCGAGGAATATCAACAGAAGGCAAAGCCTCTGAACCTAAGATGATCAAGTTTCCTAAAAATCGAGAAGGAGAAAACGGGCACATCTGGAGTTTTTGAATCTACGACGATCAGGCTTCGCAAAAGCTAGAAAAGTGGAAAAGTATCCACCATTACCAAGCCAGAAAAAGCTAAAGAAGACATACAAAAGCTATGGAGACGAGTACACGGCGAAAATAAGATGAGACGATGTCGACGTGACTTCAACAAAAAAAAATAAAAAAAAAATGATTACTACTGGCATAAGCAGGCGAGGGCGAGCAGAGATTGGGTGAGATCATTATCAAAGACCATTACAAATTAAGAGGAGGTGTTGGAACATGTAATTTGTAACGGGTAAATTAAGAAAAGAATTCTCTAGATAAAGCTAGAGAACAAACAAATAGCCTAGAGTCTTCTGGGGCGCCTATAGAATTGATAATGTCTGTTGAAGCATGTTCTAGCTCAAATGTTTACTAGACTGGTCTAGAGAACGTTAGTCCGGTCAAAATGTGAGTCCGGTCAAAATGTAAAAGAAATGTGAGTGAATAGAATGTTCTAGAGAGTCGGTTAGTGCAAACAAAGTTTGCTACTGTTAGAAGTCTAGATAAAGCTAGAAAAGTCAGTCGGTTGTAATAAGATATTTCCTAGTGAATATTCTAGAGAAATGTAGAGCATGTAATGACGGTTTGTGTAGCCTATAAATAGGCATTGAGTATAGTCATTTGTAAGTAAGCAAGAATCAATCAATACAAAGTTCAACTTACAAAGTCCTTGCTTCCACCTTCACTATTAGAGTTCTAGGAGCTCTATACGAGCAACACCACTATGCTCGTATACCTCCGCAAATATTATTCAATGTCAAAATTATAAGAATTTTTAACATGGTATCAGAGCTCCGAAACATTTAGAAATTCTAACAGGAAGTAGAATTATGAGCAAAACTTTATTATGCTTGGCATCGTTTCTTGCAGTCACATCCAAGGAGTTGCATGGTTTTACTTCTGTGTAGTTATTACCACAAAATTCTTTGTTGTTCTTCAATGCATCAACAGGAGCATCCTTAAAGGCCTTAATATCTGGAAGAAGACCACTCAATTCGTTGTACGAAACATCGACACTGGTCAAGCTAAGCATTTGATCAAATGAAGATGGAATTGAGCCGAAAAGCTTGTTGTGGGATATATTTAGTGTTATCAGTTTACTTAGTCTTCCGAGATCTTGCGGTATCTCTCCACTCAACTCATTGTAACTAAGATCTAAAAAAATCTGTAATGACTCCAAGTTTCCAATCTGGGGTGGGATGCTTTCACTAAAATGGTTGATGCTCAAGTTAAGATATAATAACTTTGAACACTCCCCAAGTTGTTTGGGTATTGAACCTATGAGCTTATTTGTTGATAGATCGAGACGTTCCAGGTTGGACAACATTCCAATTGTCGAAGGCAACCTACCAGAAAGCTGGTTATTACTCAAATGTAACTCGATCAGTGAGGATAATTCTAATAACTCTTTAGGAATTTCACCTACTAAGTTATTGGAATCAAGATAAAGTGCACTTAAACTCTTCAACTTTCCCATCTCAGGTGGTATTCTACCTGTAATATTGTTCCCTCTGAAAGATAAGGCGGTCAAATTTCGACAATCACCCCAGTCTTTTGAGAGTTCACCATACAACATATTGTTACGCACAGTAAATCTATATAGATACGGATACACATGGAACGCCTCTGTTAGATTATCTACCAGTTTATTATATTCAAGTCCGAGAGTTCTAAGGCTGGTGCAATTCCTAAGGCTTCTTGGTATAGAACCCTTAAAATCGTTAAAACCTGCAGCAAAATTTTCAAGTATTCCGCTTTGGCATACGTTTTGAGGTAAATAACCAGAAAACTTGTTTTCATTCAAATATAATTGTTTCAACTGAGTTAGATTGTTGATTCCTATAGGTAATGAACCAGATAATTCATTTTGAAAAAACGATAAATAAGTCAAATTTCTCATGTTACCGACAGAAGCAGGGATTGAACCAGTGAGTTTATTCAGGGACATATCTAAGGTAACTAAAGACCTTAGATTACCGATTTGGGATGGAATGGTTCCGAAGAGATTGTTTTGGCCCAACTCAAGACTAACCAAGCTGGAAAAAGATGAGAAGTAGAAATTATGGAGTGTACCTTGTAAACCCAAATTTACTAAGCTTAATTCCACGACGCTTCCTTGGTTGTTACAAGTGATTCCATACCACTTGCATGGGCTGGTTGTACTCGCAGTAGAATCGATCTTCCAAGAAGGGAGGAGCGAATGAGTATGGTTATTAAGGGTTGATTTCCATTTCAAAAGGGCATCTACTTCTTCTTCAACTGCTAAATCTCTATTCCGAGTTAAAGAACCAGAAGCGAAGACATTAACACTGCAAGATATGACGAACAGTAGTGCTACAAAAACTAACAAAGTAGCGGAGGCAACTTTTAGAAACATTTTGAAGAACAGATTTTGTTTTTTTCAAGTGAAAATCAATCAAGTCCCATAAGGTGTGTTATTATATAATGTCATTTGTTTTTACTATCAGAATACTACTCAAAGTATATAGCTTGCTTTTAGTTTTTTTGTTATATAAAAAAAAAAATAGTGTTATTATTGTTAAAGTGGATGCGAATGACACCACCGACCCACTAAGTGTTCTCTTGGCGGCAAACAAGGATGAGACACAGGCTAAAGCTGTCATTGAAGAAATCCTGTTCAAATATAGGGATAGATATAAAGCTTTGGCAGAAGGAACAAAGGTGCAAGACAGCTGTGAATCTCAAGAGAATGATAATGATGATATGGAGGAAGTAAACTCTAGGGAACTTGTTGTTGCTGATGGGGTCTAAAATCATTAGCTGGAACTTAAGGGGACTTAACGCTTATGATAAACAGATTGCAGTTAGAGACTTGATTTTTTTGCATAAGTGTTTGGCTTGCGGCATTCAAGAAACAAAGTTAGCAAGTATGACAAGCTGGTTTGTCCGGCAGCTTTGGTTTGATGATGACTTTGGATGGGAATTCTTACCTTCTCAAGGAAGATTGGGCAACAGTGGTGGCCTGTTAACGATTTGGGACAATTCTGCTTTAGAATTGCTGGATAAGAGAGTGGGTGTCAACTCAATATCTTGTCTCTTGCGTTTTAGAGACACGGGTTTCAAGTTCATACTTACTAATGCTTACTCTCCTTGTGATTACAATGAGAGAGGAGTATTCTGGAATGATTTGGCTGAAATAAGGCAATGGTCAAATGAAGCTTGGTGTTTTTTTGGTGATATGAATGTCAGAAGGAGTGATGTCGAACGTAATAGAGTTGGTGGTGATGCAAGAAATATGGGTTTTCTAAATGATTTCATCATGAATCAGGAGCTAATTGATCTTCCTTTAAATGGTGGAGCTTTTACTTGGAGTAACAAACATGATGATCCATTGTTATGCAGGCTTGATAGATTCATGGTTTGTACAGCTTTTGATGTTAAGTTTGGAAATGCAACGCAGACGACACTGGTAAGAACTATATCTGACCATAATGCGATTTTGTTAGAGCTGTTTTCAACTGTGAAAGTTAAACCGAATTTTAAGATAGAAAACCATTGGTTAAAACACCCAGATTTTGTGAAACTTGTGGAGATATGGTGGAAGAATATGGTCTATGTGGGTACCCCTGACTATATATTGTTTAGGAAACTTCAAAATCTGAAATTTTTTATCAAAAGATGGAGCAAAGATACTTTTGGTAATGTAAAAACAGAGGAAGATGATCTAACGGAGAAGGTTAAAGCGCTAAATCTAGCTGAAGAGGCTGCTAGTCTAACGACTACGCAAATCGAAGAAAGAGCTAAGTTGTTAGTCAATCTGAACAAGGTTAAAATTACTAGAGCTCGAATGGCGCATCAGAGAGCAAAAGTTAATGGTTTCGTGGAAGGAGACAAGAATACTAAGTTTTTCCACAAAATGGCAAATGCAAAGCGAAGAAGGAATTGTATTACAAAATTAGAAGTGGCAGGAAGAGATGTTTTTAATCAAGATATTATAAAAGAGGAAATTCAGAGGTATTATACTAATCTTTTTACGGCAACTACTTCAGTCTCTCCGTCTTTTGAGAATATGAACTTTAAGAGAATAGAAGCAGGTAAACAAGCTTGGTTAGAGAGGCCTTTTGAGGAGGATGAAGTGTGGGATGCTATAAAAAAATGTGGCGCAAATAAAGCACCAGGACCGGATGGTTATAATTTGGAGTTTTACAAGGCTTGTTGGGGTTTTCTTAAGAATGATGTAATGGTTGCTATATCTCGAATTTCATCTCAAGGAACAGTTAGACTGGAGATTGAATATGGCGTTTATGAAGTTGATTCCAAAAAAAGAAGACTCAGCAACAGTTAGAGATTTCAGACCCTTGAGTCTGATAAGCAGCTTTTATAAGATTGTTTCTAAGATCCTAGCTGAAAGGTTGAAGATGGTGATGCCTGATTTAGTTTCCAATGCATAGGGTGCTTTCATTAAGAACAAACAAATTCTGGATGGCATTCTTGTAGCAAATGAGTGCATTGATAGTAGATTAAGGCAAAGAAAGCCTGGAATCCTTTGCAAGATAGATATGGAAAAAGCGTTTGATAATGTGAATTGGCCTTCTCTTTTTGCGATTCTTAGAAAAAACGGTTTTGGGGAAAATGGATTAATTTGATAGGTTGGTGTGTAACAGGTGCACGAGTTTTCAATTCGTGAATGGGAGACCACTAATATAATTAAACCAACTAAAGGAATTAGACAAGGTGATCCATTGTCACCTTTTCTTTTCCCCGTTAGTGGTTGAGGTACTCTCAATCTTCGCCGCCGATGATCTTTGTTAATGATAATAGAATTGGTGGTTTCCAAGTAGCTGAAGGTGGAACTGTTGTTTCTCATCCTGCAATTCATGGATGACACTATTATTATGTTGAATGCTTCAAGACCTGGAGGTAAGAAGGCTTTTAATCTTGTTAGTTTTGTTTGAAGTTTTGACCGGTTTGAAACTCAACTCGGAAAAGAGCTCAATGACAAGCATAGGCGCCGATGAGTTTGTTCAAGAGCTAGTTGTGGAGTTGGGCTGTAGAATTGAATCAATTCCTATCATTTATTTGGGATTGCCGATTGGTGCTAGTAAGAGAAGTGTGACAATTTGGGACGTGGTGATTGACCGAATGAAAAAGAAATTGGCTCCTTGAAAAGAAAATTTCTTAACAAGGCGGGAAGAATAACCTTAATAAAAAGCTCTTTACGAGTGTTGCAACTTATTTCTTATCCGTGTTCTATTTGCTCGTGTCGGTGGAGAAGAAATTGAACAAAGATCATGAGAAGATTTCTCTCGGGGTGAAGATGATGATAAAAAGAAGATGAGTTGGGTTTCATGGGTGAAAATATGCAAAACCGGGGAAGAAAGGAGGGTTAGGTATACGAAACTTAAGACAGATAAACGGTGTCTTTGTTGGCAAAGTGGCATGGGAGATATTGCTTAGAGAAAACAAAATTTGGGTGGAGGAAAATAATGTGTGAAAAAACTCGTCGAGATGGTAATTGCTTGGTCCCTCGGAAAGCGAGATGCAACGAGAAGAAGTATGTGGTATGATATCCTCAAAGCAAATAAGGATTTTTATGAAGCTGTTAATATCAAGGTTAAGAATGGAAGAAGCGTTAGATTCTGGCATGATTGGTGGCATTATAAAGGAGCACTAAAGGATAAATATCCTAGATTATATAAAGTGAGCAGGCAGAAATTTGCTACGGTTTTGAGATGAAAGGTAATTCATGGAACTTCATATTCACTAAGGTTTTGGATCCAGCAGAGAGTATTGACCTGCTAGAGATTAAACATGATCTGAGAAACGTTATTTTGATCCCTAAAGAAGAAGATAGCATAGATGGTTTGTGCACGGCAAAGGCTATTTATGTCAAGCGTGCTGAGGATGAAGAAGATTGTGATTTTGAGAAGATTGTATCTAACAAGAATGTGCCACCTAAGGTTCTTTTTCTAATGTGGGCTGCTATGCATGACTCGGTCCCGACTAGGGATATGCTGCAGAGAAGAAGGGTGACAGTCAACTCTATTAATTGTGTCTTTTGCAACATTCATGTTGAAACACAAGATCATGTTTTCTTACATTGCAGCTGGGTTAATGGCTTGTGGAGTACTCTAATCAAATCTTTACAGGTAATGTGGGTTTTTAATGAGGATTTAAAAGGTTCCATGCAGAGTTGGAGACATAGCAGAGTTCCAAAGAGAATAAGGATGGTCTGGCATCTGGTACCTTTTGCAATTTGCTGGGAGATATGGTTAGAAAGGAATAGAAGAGTTCATGGCGGAAGAGCGAAATCTAAAGAAGATTTAGAATGTGCTATTAAGCTAAACATACACTTATGGAGTTCTGCTTCCGATTTCTTTAGTGGTTACTCTATGAACCAAGTTTTATTTCACTGGGAAGAGATAATGATGTTGAGATAGGGTTTTGTTTAGTCTTTCTGTTGGTTTAGAAGTCTGCTTGCTTCTTTGTAAATATCTTGTACATATCTTTTTTTAATATACACCCTTTCCTCTTCAAAAAAAAAAAAAAAGTGTTCACTGTATTATTGTTTCTAATATCTTTTCTTTTTCTATCACGATGAGTGCCAGTGCCCCCATCAACCCACTCGTTTAATATAAAAATTCTTATTATTAATTCCCACTATCACAAATAGGACACGTTTCTTTTTGGAAGTAACATGCGACTAAGGCCAGTCTACGCAACAGGTTACAGCTTTAATACACTCAAGCCAAGAGTTAGTAATTAATTAACCCGATTATGGGAGGAATGCATCTACTATTTTACGCTCACTTACGCTCACTCCGTTTCTAAAAAATATGCTTGTTTTCATTTGGGTATGTTAAAAAACAGTCATTCTCTAAAGATCGAGAAAACTAAACCAGGTAAAAACTGCCTCTCGCATATTTTTTAATCTTTTTTTAAATTGTGGGTCCCAGTAGGCCTAGCCCCTCGGGAGACGTGCAGGGGTGGGTTTGTGTGTGGCGGTTTTTACCTGATTTTTTTCAGCTCGGTCTGTAAATACTTTTTGGTCAAAAAAATAGGCTTGTTTCCACATATGGAAATTCAAATGTTATGATTTTACTATTCTATCCATTGAGAGACCATTTTTTTCTCTTAGAGCAAGTCTTATGGTGGAATCCATCCATCTTCCATATTCCACGCCACCTCATCACTTGGAAGTGTGGATGGAAGCGCAAGTCTAATGGTGGAATAGCAGAAACGCTAATCTTAATGGCGCTAGAAAAACGCAATTCTTAATTGCGCTAAAAAAACGCCATTAACAATGGCGTTTTTTTTCTCAGCCGTTAGATTTCAACAACTCGTTTCAAATCTACGGATAAAAAAAAAACGCAGATCTTAATGGCGTTTTTTTAGCGCTATTCTTATTGGCGTTTAGCGCTATTCTTAATGGCGTTTCTATGGATTCCACGAACCCTTCCACGAAACCATGGAAGGTTGCTTGGATTTTCTGTGGAAGACCCCAACTTGGAAGCCATTAGACTTGACATTCCATGGATTTTCCATACTTGGAATAGCTTGGATTCCACCATAAGACTTGCTCTTAACATGAAAATGGACCACTTCTCTCTCCATATTATCTCCAATATCAAATGAGTGGGGCCAAGAATAAGTTAGGTAAAAACATGAAAAAGTTGTTACAATGATTAATTTTCTTGAATTTTGTGCAAACCAAATAAACCTATTTTTTAGAAACTGAGGGAGTAGAGTACAAAAAATGAATCTCTACGGATATTGACAAATCTGCTTTAGGCTAACCCCTATGGGCTAGATTGAACTGCTAAATTGGCCGAAAAGTGTTACAAATCAAGAAAAAAGTATGGGAAAAAAGTTAACACTACTTCTGTCCACTTCTCTCTCCTAGCATTTGCTCCTTGATTCAACTAAGCAAGCCGAGATTGAAACGTCGAATCATTCAAATGAAAAAAAAAAGTGACATAAACGCTGAACCATTCAGCGCTAGATAAATATTTTTGGTAGAGAAAGAGAGTGGGACGTATTTGTGTGATGGAGACACGGAAAAGATGGAGAGAGAGAGAAAAAAAGATGGAGAGAGAAGGAAATGGTTGAGATAAAGGAAAAAGAGGGAGAGAGAGGAAAAAGTTGGAGAGAGAAGTGGTAATGATTAGTTATTTGGAAAATAAAATCATGTGACGCTTTTTGGTTCAGCATTCAGCGCTGTTTTATTCAGCTTTTCGCTGCTAGATTAGAAATATCGTAGGACTTAGGAGGTTGTCCTAGCTGACGTGGATGACCAACCTGACTGCTAGATTAGAAGACCATAAGGGTTAGCTTAGTGTCAAAATCCTCCGTTGCTTCAATTATGTCAAGCGACCAAGCATAATGGAAACAGAAGCTGGATTTCTTCGGAAAGTTAGTTTTAGTCAAGCATCATTTCACTAGCTATAATCTGTTCCATTCACGATCCAAAGCACGCATTTTCACCACATTTGAGCTAACCGATGCCATTATGGTTGGATTTAACTAGAATGTGGCTATAACCAAGCCAAAAGCACCACCATAGTGCTTGCATGAAGCTGGTTAAAAATAAATTTTTTATGATACGGAAAATTTAAATAACTATGTCTGACATGTATGAAACAAGCACATCAACAATTGTAGAAGCTCAAAGTTAATACAATAAAATGATAACAATAAAAGCTCAAAGTTAACACAATAAATTCATAACATGTGACTATAATTAATATATATTTATATTTATATATACTTATGCACTTGCCTTTTAACTCTATTAATAGCACCTCCAGGCTCTAGGGGAATATGACTATCTAAAAAATTGATGAAACTTAGAGTAACCATAGTCACGACCAATACGTGGAGTTTTTAAATTGTACCCAATATGCTCATTTATTTGATTTGAGATTTTATGGCTGCTTCTACACGTGGAGTAACTGTCAACAAGGCGGTGGAATTATTAGGTCTAAGATCGATAGAGTTATTGTTAATATGGAATGGATCAATCATTTTCAACTTTCTTCGGCAGAATTTTTACTTCCAGGGATATCTGATCATTCTCCTAGTGTGGTCTCCATTTTTGAGAAAAGGAAACATGGACCTCCTCCTTTTAGGTTCTATAATTTTCTTACTGATGAAGAAGAGTTTATGTTTATTGTTCAAAGGGCTTGGGCTCATAAAGTTAGAGGTAATCCTATGTATGTGTTGGTTACTAAGTTGAAGAGGGTTAAAAAGGATGCATCTCTTTGGAAGAAGGAGCGGTTCAAGTGTATTTCTTCTCTTGTTCTTAAAGCCAAAGAAGATATGGATGGTGCTCAGTTCCTACTTCAATCTGATCCTATAAATCAGAATCTTGCTAGCAGAGAAAGAGCTTATGTTCAAGAATATGCCAAGCTTGTCAAGTATGAGGAATCGGAGGCAAAACAAAAGTATAGAATCAAATGGTTAGACCTTGGAGATTCAAATTCTTCTTTTTATCATAACACTTTGAAGGAAAGGAGGTCTCGCAACAACATCTTATCTCTTACTAATATTCATAATATTAAGCTTGAAGAGGATAGGGAAATTGCTTTGGAGTGTGTAAATTATTATTCGAGTTGTTTGATAGACCTGGTGATCAATGTTGTTAATAAAGATGTTTTTAAGGGTGTGGAATTTGTTAGTTGTATCCAGCAATGTGATGTGCCTGACTTGATTAAAAGTGTGTCCAGGGAGGAGATTGTCTTGGCTCTTGCTTCCATTGGCTCGAGCAAAGCTCCGTGGCCGGATGGTTTTTCCGACCACTTTTTCAAAGCTATCCGGGTCAGTGGTTGGTGATGACTTCGTCATGCACTATTCAAAAAAATTTCAACAAGACTAAGCTTTTGAAAGAGGTAAACAACACTTTTATTACTCTTATTGCCAAGAAAGACAATCCTACTGTTGTTGACGATTTTAGGCGTATATCTTGTTGTAATGTAATTTATAAATGCATTACCAAGATTATTGCCCTTAGAATGAGGAAGATATTAGATGAATTGATTAGTTCCAATCAATCGGCTTTTATCTCAGGGAGAGCTATTCAAGAATTTTTTTTTGATCGGTCAAGTAGAAAATTCATTGAAAAAAAGGTACTTAGGGGGTACCTTAACCCAATGATTACAACCGAACAAAAAAAGGGGGAACCGAAAGGGGATTCGGCTACCCAAGAAGAAAGATACAAAAAGAAAAACCATATTACGGAGACCGGTATAACGAATCCCATAAAGAAATAACCATATTTGCAGTAAGCTCTAACATATTTGTATTCGACTCGGCCCAAAAGAACGCTTGTAATTTGATATCTCTAATGAGGCTTGCTAAAGTTTTCTTTTTGTTATCGAAGGTTCTTGCATTTCGTTCTTTCCATATACACCACCATATTGCAACCGGGATGTTGTTCCATATTCGACTAAGTCTTTCATCTCCCCAATTAAACTTCCAAGCCTCCATAGATGTAACGATATTAGGGTCGTATGACCATCCAAAGTGGCACCCTTCAACAAAGTAGTCCCATATTCTCTGGATTCTCCAACAACCATAAAACAAGTGCGAACTTGATTCAACGTCTTCCTCACAAAAACGACATACACTAGAGACATCCATACCTCTTCTTAAAAGTTTATCCGCCGTCATTACTCAATCATGAGAAAGAAGCCAAAGAAAGAAATTGATTTTGTGAGGGTACTCATTACTCCAAACAACATTGATTGGATAATCCGGCTCACCTTGATCGTCGTTGTCTTTAAAACCATCCTTAACCGTATATTGACCATGATCACTACCAACCCAAATTCGGGTATCCATAACCCCTTCTTGAATAGATATGGAAGAAAGAAGATTTGATATAGATAACACCTCACTTGTAATGGTTTGAGAGTATCTTTGTCTAGACATAAACGCCCACCTTACACCACCTTCCCTCACTTCATACATACTAGCCACAACAAACTCCTTGGTCCTTGAAGCTTCATAAGCCAAAGGAAACATATCACATAATTTTCCTTCACCAAGCCAAAAATCTTCCCAAAATCTAGTTTCTCTACCCGCTCAAATCTTGAATCTAATACTTTTGTTGAAATCTTCAAGTTCTTTATAGATATTGAACCACAAGCTACCACCTTTCGATCCTTTGGGTTGGAGAGTTTCCCAACCGGTAAATGTTTCGCCAAACTTTTCAACTATGAGCTTCCTCCACAACGCATCTTTCTCTACACCAAAGCGCCACCACCATTTTTTGAGCAAAGCCGAGTTCACTTGCTTAGTTCTTCTTATACCAAGACCACCCTTTTCTTTTGGTTTTGAAGACAATTTCCACCCAATATTGTGTATTCTTTTCTTATTTTGATCATCCCATAAAAAATTTCTCACAACTCTATCAAATTTCTTAGTTATGGAGCAAGGAGCAAGAAAAATAGAGAGATAATAAATGGGTAAACTAGCTAAAATGCTTTTGATGAGAGTTAACTTACCTCCTCTTGCTATTGTTTTCCCATTCCAAGAAGTAACTCTTTTCCCACAAATTTCAAGTGTTTTGTCCCATTTATGAGTGCCTCCTACCTTGTCTCCCAAAGGTAAGCCAAGATATATGCTAGGAAAACTTGCAAACTTGCATCCTAGCATGTTAGCATAATTTTCAACTTCCTCCTCGACCGCGACCCCAAATAAGCTACTTTTAGAGAAATTTATCTTCAAACCCGAAGTTAACTCGAAACAAAGAAGAAGGTAACGAAGGGCATCGACTTGTTCTCTCTTAGCATCAAGAAAAATGATAGTATCATCGGCAAATTGCAAGTGATTTATTTTTGTTCCCCCCTCCTTGACCGAAAAACCCGAGATTTGATCAAGTTCTTATGCTTTGCTCAACATACAACTTAAAACTTCACCAACAATAGTAAAGAGAAAAGGAGAAAGAGGATCTCCTTGACGAAGTCCCTTTTCACTACCAAAGTAACCGAAAGACGATCCATTAACAAGAACCGAGAACTTTGAGAATGTTAAACAATTTCTAATCCAAGCCCTCCAAACACCACCAAACCCCATTTTGAACAAGACTTCATTTAAAAAAATTCCAATTCACATTATCAAACGCCTTTTCAAAATCAATCTTGCAAACCAACCCCGGTGATTTTTGACGAAGTCTAGAATCCACACATTCGTTTGCTATCAATACTCCATCAAGAATTTGTCTTCCTTTAATAAAACTAGATTGAGTTGTTGAGATTAGAGTAGGAAGGTGTACCTTTAAACGCTCCGCCAAAACCTTTGAAATGATTTTGTACACACTCCCAATAAGGCTAATAGGCCGAAAATCTTTTACTTCCTCTACACCCGCCTTCTTAGGGATAAGCGCAATAAAATTGTTTTTCAATGATGAATGAAGAATATTGTGGTCATGAAATTCTTCGAAAACCTTCATCAAATCTTCTTTTAGGAAATCCCAACAAACAATAAAGAACTTCATAGGAAATCCATCCGGACCCGGAGCACGATCAATTCCCAAATCTTTAATTGCATTCTTAACTTCTTCTTCACTAAATGGTCTCTCCAACGAAATACTTTCATTCTCATCGATACGCTTTAGACACATATTTTTGATTCTAGGACGGTTGTTTGAAATTTCTTTAAACGCCAACTCAAAATGATTTGCAATACCCATCTTGATTTCTTCCTTATTCCCGGTCCAACGTCCATTGATACGAAGGTTATTGATGTTGTTAAAAGCTCTATGACCTTTCACCACTCGATGAAAATGTTTGGTGTTACGATCGCCGTCCCTAAAATATCTAATTCTTGACTTTTGTTTCAATATTATGTTTTTTCGACGATGTGCCACCTCAAAATCCACTTTAGCCGTCACAAGCATGTCTTCTTCAACTTCGGTAAGACCCCTTTCATCATCTAGTTCATCTAACTCTTTCATCTTGGTAAGCGCCGAATCAATAGCCCTATCAATGTTCCCAAAGATATCTCGGTTCCATATCTTCAATTTTTCCTTCAAAGCATGTAACTTCTTTGAAAAACATTCACCCGCCGTGCCTACAAAAGAAAAAAGATTCCCACCATTCTTTCATTAGAGAAATTATGTTAGTTCCATCAAGCCAAGCTAATTGAAATCGAAATGGGCAAGCGCCCCAATCCGAGTCCTTTGAGCATAACTCAATAGGAAAATGATCCGAAAAAGGTCTTGCAAGGCGTTTGATGTTGATATTTGGGAAATGATCTTCCCAATCCGAAGAGAAAAGGAAACGGTCAATTTTGCTCTTTTTGTTAGGTGGTCTACTCCAAGTGTATTTCGCACCGAAAAGAGGCAAGTCAACAAGGTCCAACTCATTACATAGGTCATCGAAGAATTTCATTGAATTCGAAACTCTACGACAACCTCTTCTCTCCACCATGTACCTTATCTCATTAAAGTCTCCACCGAAGCACAAAGGCATTCCATTCCAATAACCTTGCAAGGTAGCTAGCTCCATACGAAATCGTTTTTTTTCGTTCACATTGCAAGGATCATAAACACCAATCAAAACCCAACGGAAGTTATCCTCCAAATTACGACAAGAAATACTTATAGTAAATATTCCTTCAAGAAAGTCATCAACTTCAATCATATCCGAATTCCATATCAATAAAATTCCACCCGATCTTCCATAAGAATTTAAAGCAATCCATCTACATGGAGTCGCACCCCAACATTGACGCACAATCTCATCGTTACAAGCACTAAGCTTAGTCTCTTGAATCATAAGAATAGTAGGCTTCCATCGTTTCACGAGAATTTTTAGCTTCGATCGTTTGTTCGGGTCATTAAGACCATTCACATTCCAAGAAATTATGTTAAACATTAAAATTATTGTAAGCCCGTATAAACCAAAACTTAATAAATGGGCTATCATGATCCTTCCGTTTTTCCCATCAAAAACTCGTCTTTGAAAGCATTAGCATGAGCTAAACATGAATCTTTAACAAAAGAAATTTCTTGTTCGGAGAATACAATACCCGAGGATGACCGGAGCCTTTAAGTTTGTCGTAGAGAGTATTAAATTTATCCGATGTACCTTTGGTCACCATTGAATCACCGGATGCATTATTATTATTACTTCTTGCACTACCACTTGTATGTGATGCAGCATCATCAGTATCTTCATTTGAGGAGTTAATTTGCTTGCCAATTTCTCTTCTTAATGGAGAGTTATCATCCTCCAAAGAAACTTCATTGTCAGAAACATCTTCGCTGCAATTATTTTTATGAATGGAAACAGACAGAGAGCTGGTTGCTTGCTCTTTTGACATGTGAGACTTCAGTTTTTTCCTTAAACTTCTCAGAGAGGAAGAGTCCAAACTAACAGAACTAGAAAAATGAGCACTGGGCCCAACAACAGGAGGTGGAATTATGTCTTCACCTGATGTTAAAACCGGTTGGGCTTGACAATTCAAAGGAGGCCCATCGTTCACTGTTTCTTTTATAGTTGAGATTAGCACGTCATTGTGAACTGCAGGAGCGTCCTCAAGGCTCTCAAGGCCCATGAAATTGTAAGAAATTATCATATTCTTTTAAGAAATTATAGTTGAGAGCTATTCAAGATAATATTCTTTTAGCCCATGAAATTGTAAGAAATTATCATAGACCTCAAGGCTCTCCTAGGTGTTCCCTTAAGATTGATCTTCGGAAAGCCTACGATACGGTTAGTTGGGATGCCATTCTATTTGTCCTAAAAAGAATGGGTTTCCCTTCTCAATTTATTGATTGGATTACAATTTGCATTTCTACTTCTAAGCTTTCCATTATTATCAATGGTTCCCCGTATGGTTTTTCCGGAGCTAAGAGAGGACTTAGGCAAGGTTGTCCTCTCTCTCCTTATTTGTTTGTGCTAGTTATGGAAATTTTCAGTTCCACTCTTCTTCAACAAGTCCAAATGCGTAAATATGGGTTTCATCGATGCAAGCTGACCAAATTGACACATTTATGTTTTGCGGATGATCTTCTGGTCTTCTTCAAGGGATCTTGTGACGCTGCTTCTAGTCTTAAAACTTCCCTCGACTCTTTTAGCTTATGCTCTGGTCTTCAAATAAATAGGAAGAAGACATAATTGTTTCATTCAGATGTTGATGGGGATGCTCTATACAATATTATTCAAATTCTGGACTGCATTGTTGGGAAACTTCCTGTTAGATACCTGGGAGTACCTCTCCTTTCAACCAGGTTATCTTACAAGGATTGTATTCCCTCTTATTAACAAGATAAGAGCTCGTATACACTCTTGGAAGTCCAAATATCTTGCATATCCTGGAAGACTTCTCTTGATTAAAGCTGTATTGAGTGGTATGATTTTTTTTTTCTGGATCTCCTGCTTTATTCTTCCGAAAAGAGCTATTAAAGAGATTAATTCAATGTTTCAAAGATTCTTGTGGAGTGGGCCTGAATTAGGGAAGAAGTATAGTCATGTGAGTTGGAAAATATTTGCTACTCTTATGATGAAGGTGGTCTTAGTGTAAAAAACTTAGAGAAAACCAATGTGGATGCCAACTTAAGGTATATTTGGGATATTGTGTCTCATAAGAAGACTATATGGACTGAGTGGGTACATGCTAACTTAATAAAAGGAAGAAACTTTTGGAATTTAAGTGTTCCACAAGACTGCTCTTGGTGCTGGAGACGTATACTTGATAATAGAGATATAGCTAAGCAGATGATTGGAGTGGTTCTTGGAAATGGTACTCATGCTAGCTTTATTGATGATAGATGGCACCCTAAAGGAAGATTGATTGATTGGGTTGATCCTACAGTTCCCTCCGATATTGGAGCTACTCATAATTCTGTGGTTGCTGATTTTATAAGTAAAGGGGAATGGAATTTTCCAACTATGAATGATGATAATGCTGATGTTCTCCTTCAAATATCTGGTGCTGAATTCAACTTAGAGGAGGACGATTTACTAGTCTGGAGTCCTAGCCCAACAGGTAAGTTCTATACCAGAGAAACTTATAACGCGATTAGTAATCATAAGGATAATTCCCCCTGGAAATCTCTCATTTGGTTTAAAAGTCACATCCCTGGGCACTCTTTTTTAGCTTGGCTTGCTATTCAAAAGAAACTTAAGACTAGAAGCAAATTAGCTAGGTGGGGTATTGTTCAAGATGCTTCCTGCATTTTTTCTGGAGAATAAACTGAGACTGAAGATCATTTATTTCATAATTGTGCCTTCTCTTCTATAATTTGGAGAGGCTGTTATTAAAGCTTGGTTATGTTAGAGATTTAAATCCTACATGGGATGAGGAGACAGCTTGGTGCAGTGATAACTTCAGGGGTTCTTCTTGCATGACCACTATTGAAAAGCTTGCTTTTATTGGGTTTGTGTATCACATTTGGAGAGAGAGGAACAATAGGGTGTTCAGAACTCAGTCTAATTCTATTGAGCAGGTGAGTATGATTATTGGTCAGGATATTCGCCTTAAGATGGCAGCTAAAATTCATAAAGAAGCTGAGAACCATAATGTCAGATGGTTCATGGAAAGGTGGAAAGTTGATTGTCAGTTCATCAGGGTTGATCCTATTTACTACACTTGTTTAGCTCCTTCAATTGATGAGGTCATGATGAACTCTGATGGGTCTTTGAGAGATGAGTCTAGGGGTTTTGGTGCTATCCTGCGTATTTATAATGGGGATGTCTTAGATGTAGCTTGTGGTGGTTATTTTCCTATTTTTGTAATGGCCCATGAACTTCAAGGAGTGGAGCTAGGTCTGAAGATGGCAGTGAAGCGAGGGGTCCTTAACATCCATGTTGATATTGATTCAATGGTTGTTTTTAACCATCTCACGAACCCTGAGGCTGAACCTCCCTGGAATATGTTGCAGACTCGTAAAGCTTTTTGGTTTTTGTTCTAATCCAGAACAACGGATTTCATTTTTGGTGTATGAGTTTATAGAGAGGGTAAGCTTGAAAAGTGTTTCATCTGATGGAGAACAAGCAGCGGAGTTTGATTGGATAAAGAGAATAAGGCTCATCACTGGAATAGCTAATGCACTTTCTTACATGCACCATGATTGCGTACCTGCATTAGTTCATCGAGACATAACCAGCAACAATGTTTTGTTGGATTCCGAATATGAAGCTCATGTGTCTGATTTTGGTACTGTGAGAATGTTGAAACCAGATTCATCCAATTGGACAGCACTTGCAGGAACCTTTGGATAAGTTGCTCCAGGTACAATTCAGTTTAAACTTAAACACTATCTCTGTTTCTACCATTTTACGAAGTTTATTAGTGAACATTCTTTTCCAAATAATGTTGCAGAGCTTGCTTATACAATGAAGGTAACCGAAAAGTGTGATGTTTATAGCTTTGGGGTTCTAATATTTGAAGTACTAATGGGGAGGCATCCATCTGAAGTCATCACACTGCTCTTTGATTTACTTCTTCCCTCTTCATCTGAAGTCATCACACTGCTCTAATATTTGAAGTACCAGATGGCGTTATAATTGAAAAAAAAAAAAAAAAACAAGAGTGCTAATACTTTATTTATAACTATCAATTTTTGTGAACACAACTGATTATTCTAATCACAACAGAATCAATAAATCTCCAATACCAAAACCACCATTTCTCTTTTTTGAGAAGCAGGACCAAGAATAAACTCCAAAATCCAACTACAAACCCCAAAACAATAACACCGTAAAACAATATTCTGTCTTTTGCATCCTCTTGACAATCATCTTCTCCGACTTCAACTGTGGGATTAGTATTACATGGTTTTAAACCTCTAGAGATATTACCACACAATCCTTTGTTGTTCTTCAACGCATCAACAGGAGCATCATTAAATGCCTTGGTGTTTGGAACAGGACCACTCAGTTCATTGTACGAAATATCGACGCTGGTCAAGCTAACCATTTGATCAAATGAAGATGGAATTGAGCCATAAAACTTGTTGTGCGACAAATTTAGTGTTTCCAGTTTGCTTAGTTTTCCAAGAGCTGACGGTATCTCTCCGCTCAACTCATTGTAACTAAGATCTAACATCATTTGTATGGAATCCAAATCTCCGATCAGAGGTGGGATGCTTTCGTTTAAATGGTTTGCGCTCAAATTTAAAAATAATAAGTTTGAACACTCCCCAAGTTGCTTGGGTATTGAACCGATGAGTTTATTTGTTGACAGATCGAGATATTGCAGGTTGGATAACATTCCAATTATGGAAGGGAATTTATCAGAAAGCTTGTTATTACTCAGATCTAAATGGATTAGCGAGGACAGATTTAACAACTCCTTGGGAACTTGTCCTACTAAATTATTTGAATCTAGATTAAGGTTAGCTAAATTCTTCAACTTTCCCATTTCAGGTGGTATTTTGCCAGTGATATTGTTCCTTGCAAAAGATAAGGATGTCAAATTCTGATAAATTTCCCATTCCATTGACAATTCCCCATACAACATATTGTTTGTCGCACGGAACGTGTATAGATGCGGATACACGTGAAATGCCTCTGTTATATTATCTATCAGCTCATTATTTGAAAAATCAAGATATCTAAGGCTGGTGCAATTTCTAAGACTCCTTGGTATAGGACCCATGAAATTGTTATCACTTGCCCCAAACTCTTCAAGTGTTCCGCTTTGACATATATTTTGCGGTAAATAACCAGAAAACTTGTTATCATTCAAATACAAAAATGTCAGCTTTGTTAGATTACTGATCTCCATTGGTAATGGACCAGTTAATTGATTACTATAAAGATATAAAAAACTCAGATTTCTCAAATTACCCAATGATGCAGGGATCGAACCGACGATATTGTTTGCAGACAAACCAAAGCTTGTGAGTGAGTCTAGTCTTCCAATATCTCGAGGAATGATGCCAGAAAGTTGGTTCTCAAATAGTTTAAGAGATTGCAGCCTAGTCAAATTGGTTAAGGAGGTGGGGATTGAACCAATGAGATTGTTGTCGGATAAAGCCAAGAGGGTAAGAGAGCTTAGTCTTCCGATATCTCGGGGAATGACGCCTGAGATTCGATTTTCATAAATTGATAAACGGATCAAGTTAGTCAGATTGCATATAGAAGTGGGCAGTGAACCCGTAAGATTGTTCCTGTACAACCATAGAATAGTGAGAGAATATAAATTGCCGATTTCTTGAGGGATGGATCCGCTAATTTGATTCGTAGAAAGGTCTAACAATTGCAGACTTTTAAGAGAACCTATTTCTGGTGGAATATTTCCCGAAAGATTATTGCTGTCAAGATCAAGATGTGTGAGTTTTGAAAGATTACTAATTTGGGACGGAATGGTTCCAGAGAGTTCGTTCCAGCTCAAGTTAAGACTAGCCAAGTTTGAGAAAGATGAGAAGTTGAAACTATGGAGCGTACCTTGTAAACCCAAACCTGTTACGTTCAGCTCAACAAGGCTTCCCTCGTTGTTACAAGTGATTCCATACCACTTGCATGGACTGGTTCTACTTGCAGTAGAATTTATCTTCCAAGATGGTAGGAGAGAGTGAGTTTGGTTAACAAGGGTTGATTTCCATTTCAAAAGAGCATCTACTTCTTGTTTTGAAACTTGTAAATGTTGCTTCTTATGAGACGAGGAAAACGAAGAACTTGAAGCAAAGACAAGAACATTGTAAGATGAAACAAACAGTGGTATATAGATTAACAAAATAGAAAAGGCAACGTTTACTCGTGGAAACATTTTGAAAGATTAATCTGAACAATAGATCTCGTTTGATTTCAAGTGATAATTAATCAAGTCCGGTAATTAAGGTGTTATATAGATCTATTTTCCTGCTATTAGAAGATTTATTTTCCACTCACCCGACATGCCTAATCGTGGTCAAGCATTTAGGGTCTTATATGACCAGTTTTTTTTGCTCTTTTGTTGAATCTAACTAAGATAACTTGAAAAGTAGAGATTTACAAGAGATGTAGTGGAATTCATCACCATTTTATTTCTAGAAGTGAATGTGATGAACGCCACCACCAACCCACTAATTCAAAAGATAGATGGCAATAAAATCTTACAACACTGTTAAACAGCTACCTTATAATTATAATTAATGCAAGGGACCGATGAATTTGAATATGAATGGTGGAGCCGGTAGCTGCACCCGAAAACGGACAACCCTCTAGGATGCTCTGAGACATGCAAATATGGTCATTGGTTAATTAGTACTAGTATAACATGCACGCGCGATGCGCCTGCCTTTTCCTGCCTTTTCGTTTCAACTACAATCCAATATTTGGTTACTTAACCTTTCAACCAAAAATATTTATTTACACACCAAATAATTCCAACTAAAATCAAATTTCTCATTTAATAATTTTTCTCATTCAATCAAGAACTTCTGCGAAACTCATTTTCCTCTTCAGAACTTTCCAACTCTTGATGTTTAGCATGTTGAATGAGCCTTTGGCTTCTACGGAGGCCCAAACAGAAGTTTTGTTTTTCATCGCTGCTATGACTATGTATACATTTGCAAAAGATAGTCGCTCAGCTAAGTTCATTCATACATAAATAAGTATGTGAGAAAAAATTCTGAAAGAAAAAGGACGACATCTGACCTTTTTCATTTTCTGGTTGGATTAGTTCACGACGTTGAGCATGGCCGATTAGTCTCGGATTTTTGCAGGGTCTGGAGCTAGACGCCTGGTTTGATTTCACTGAAGCATCAAACATCGGATCTCATTTGAAATTATAAAAAAAAAATAACTTGTAAAACAGAATAATGTGCCCATGCCCGGCGGAATGTAGATTGGGCTTCACTGAGGTCTTTGGTGTTATAAGTTAAGAGATTAAGGGGTAAGCAGAATTGTATTAGAAGTAAGCATGTGACGGGAACAGGACCAAACATCCTATGTTGTTTCAGAGCAATCTAAATATAACTGTTGCCTGACTTCATCAAACGTGACTCATCAATACACCATTCATTTTGATTTTCTTTAACATCAGATATGACATGCTTCAATACATTTTTACTCTATGTTCAAGTTAAATCCTATAATTATATGTGTCATAGTCTCTGTTTACTGACCACATCTTTTGTAAATTTATCCTTTTCTCTACAACCACACATATATGATTACAACCTACCTAGACTCTTTTCTTTTTCAATGGATGTGATCCGTTGGAATGCAAAACTAATCCAAAAGATGGAAAAGCTCATGACGCCGCGTTGTTCCTAAGAAGCTAACCTCCGTCAAATACCAACACGAAGGGGCACCGGAATCATCAAAACTGTGCACAAATTTGAATGTAGATGAGAAATGATAGGTTAGTCTAAGGTCACCTAACAAAAAAGTTGAATACTACTCGTCTATCTTTCTCTCACAATTAATAGAACCCATCTTCTTCCTCTCACCACCCTCTCTACGTAGCCTAGCTGTGTCAAGGGATTCTTGTATAAATAGTAGCCTGATTATATGTACAAACCACTATCTCTCGGATGTTTATATAAACCCCATGTCCCCATTGATCCATCTTCAAAATTCCCACCTTTCAATGGCTACTTCTTTCTTTCTTTCATAGATATTCTAAATAACTTCGATCTATCACATTGATCCTTTATAGTCAATCCGTTTTCCTTTGTTCTCAATCTAAAAATATGTTTGCTTAAAAAGCCGCAAAACATTAAAACCAAAACAATGAGAATGACAATGAAATTCCGTGAATTCTCAATGAAAAAAGCAAAATAACTGAATTGCCTACTGTAAAGCATACGGCCCTAAATGCCCCACCACTATCCAGACTTACATATAACATTTTTAGAGACATATTTTGATGGACTACCAAATTCATCATCACAGCACTTAATAAGTCTACCATTCTCGGTCAAAAGAATTCATAGCCCCCAAAAAATCACCTTAATCTAGTGACAGTACTTTAAAATCTGAAATCACTGCAAATTTTCGCAGCAATTTGAATTTGCAGGCAAATCAAATAAATGGCAATGATTTTACAGAAACAGGGAAATTAAAGATGACCAACTGACTTACCGCAATCTTTGAAGTTCTAAGTTGGAGATTTTGCTTCCCTTCTTTTAATAAGTACATACATGTAACATGCATAAGGATCAGTGAGTTGACAAAACTAATGTAGTGAAGGAAATATATCCACAGAAAAGAATAATTTGGCTGACATTTCCACAAACAGTTGAAGGTGATTGTATGGTGAAAAGCTAAAAGCAGTTCCTTACCTCAGCACGTAGAGTAATCTAGCAGCGGAGTAATTTGGTGAGCAGCTTTGCCCATGAAAATTAGGTAGACATCAATAATTGAAAGATTGAATTGGGTTAGGTAGGAAAATTGGAATCTTCAAAACTTGAAACCGCCATTTCAATTGAATAAGTAAGAACTGAGTTAGTGAACAAAAACAGTGGAAATTTAAGGATTCGAATTAGACTTGGACTGGGGTTAGGTCGAAAAGATTGGAATTTTATAGCTCGAAACCGAGATCTCAAATGAAATCGTAAGAACTGAGATTTCTTTTTTCTCCTGAAGGAAGAGGAAGGAACTGAGAGAGAGTTGGTTGATTTGGATTTGGGGACGAAGGAAAAAAAAGAAAAAAATGGGAGAGAAACAGAAAATGTGCTTTTACCCCTTGATTGTGTCAAATTAACCACATTATATGGGGACGACAAAGCAAGAAGAATGGAAACATAAAGGGGTATTTTCGTCCGTTCATGTGAAACCGGAGAAAATACGTGTTTTCTTTATATTAGTAAGATTAAGCCACACATGACTGGGCAACAATAGGAATGTTTTCATTTTCTTTCTTTTATTAATATATAATACTTCCGTTTCCTACGAATAGATACTTTTTTACTTTTTCATTTTAGCTTAAAAATATGCGGAATCGAAGTGAAAGTATCACTTTTTAGGAAACGGAGGAAGTATTAAACTTTCTCCTCAAGTGATTCAAAGCCACTCGCATGGACTCGTGGTACTTGCAGTAAAGTTTCGCAGGGAGTATTGTTTTACTACTGAAACTTGTAAATGTTGTTTTTTATGAGATGAGGAAAACCAAGAACTCGAAGAGAAGACAAGCACATTGAAAGATGAAACAAACAGTAACATAAAAACTATCAGAGTATGAAGTCATTTCATTTTATTTATTTTCCACTCAGACAACAAGCCTAATTGTGGTCGAGTATTTAGGCTCTTACATGATCAGGAGGAAAAAGTTGCCTCGCAACTTTCAACTTTCATTTTCCTCTTTTATTTTCTTTTTGCCGAGAAAAACACGTTAATAGTATGCTAAGACCAATCAACGGATCTGAAAATGGATGCGAATGGTATCAACAACCCACTAATTTCAGACATTAATGAATAGAATTAATAATACACGCCAATGGTAAACGGTTCGCTTAATTCCACCAATGAAGTTGATAATGGGCGGTGGAGCCTGCAGCTGCAGCCGGAAACGGACAATCTCTAGCATGATGTGATACATGATAACTCACAGAGCCGGTCTGAGTCTTGCAGGGCCTTGTGCGAAGTTAATCGTAGGGCCTTTTTATTTGGTTAAAGAAAAAATCCTCAGATAATGTAGTACACAATTAAAAATATGATTTGTTATCAACAACAAAGAAAAATAAAAACATGACGAGCAAAAGTCGAAAGACTCGAACACTGCAGTGGGCCTCCAGCGGCGCACACGCTAAACACCCTCGGGACCGGCTCTGATCACGCAAACATTAAATTGGGTTCACAAAACACAAACAGATCAGGCGATTTCTTCTTTTGATTTAATGACGAGGTTAGGAGGTTTCTTCTTTAGATTGGGTTCACAAAACACAAACAGATCAGGCGGTTTGTTCTTTTGATTTAATGGGGATATAAGTTTATATGCCGGAAATAATTATCATTTACCAGACGAAAATTAAGTTTAACAGTGTTGAATACTGTTATTTCAAGGACACGTGTTATCTTCTGACAGGCAGAGACATGGAGTTATTTGAGACAGAGGATCTGGAGCCCAACCAACCCACTCGTTTAATTTAAAATTTACATAATTAATTCCCACTAGCATAAATAGGGCACGTTTTATCTACCAATAAAAAAAAAAGAAAAAAAAATATATAGGACACGTTTGTTTTGGAAGTAACATTCCACCAAGTAGTTAGCAAGGCGGCTAGGGTACCAAATTTGGTACCGCTATTAGATATCTTGGTAGTTAGGGTTATAAATTTTACTTGGCTAATCGATCATTTGTCCTTTTTTTTTTTACTTGGATATAGCTTTAATGTAGTCAAGCCAAAAGCTAGAAAAATTAACCCCATTATTCACGTTATTAATAATTTATCAATCTACGGTGAGTTTCTAATGCTGCTTACTGGCGTCGATAAACTAGTACTATACAACCCAAAACTTGCAAGTGCTAGAGAACTGAGGATGTAGTTGTAGGAAATCCTACAACCACAACCTAAACAAGATCTAAAGAATAATAGTTTGTAAGGTAAAATTACTCCTACCCCAAACACAAAAATTTGTATGATGATTTTCCTGATAATCGATCCGTGACCTCGATCTTCAATCGAATTATGGAGAAGGGGGTACCAGCAAAAAACCCTCCGATGCTAAAGTCAATATTGGATTTTTCATAGGAGTTTTTGGTATGGAAGATTGCTTACCTTTTTTTTGGTTGTCAAACTCTCTATTTATATGTGGCGAATTTCCGTTTTATTTCTTTGATTTTATGGCAGATATCAAGTGCCATAATCGGGTCCCTGCATGCCTCCCCGCAATAATGGGTCGCATGTCTCCTCGCAATAATACACCTGCATGTCTGCATGACTGCATGGTTGCATGCCCTGGCTTCCCCTGCATGGTTCCCAGAATATTCCAGAAACTTCCATTATGGTTAAGGAATTATAATAGGGTGTGGATAACCAAAGGTGTAAGAGAAATGGGTGTAAGCAAACGGGACGGAAATATCCTTAGAGAAATACGACTGGGGCGCAAATATCTGGGGACTACGGGACCAACCTACATCGCGCAACACCGAATCAAATTCCCAATTAATCTTCGATTTCTTAATTAATCGCCGACTTCTCAATTAATCGTCGATTGCCGCTCGCATGGGCCGCCGGCTGCCACGTCACTGACTACCGCTGACGAGGCAATTGATCCGCTGATGTGGCCCTCGTCATGCTGCCACGTCATCTTGTTTGCTGATGTGGCACTTGCCACGTCATCACTTGCTGACGTGGCACTGCAGATGTCTTGTGTGGTGCTGACGTGGCGCCTGTTGTGCTGACATGCGGATGATGTGGCGGTCGCCGGTTGGTCGAGCCTAGTGATGATGTGGCACAGGTGATCGGGCTCCTAGTTGCTTGATTTGAACCTATGCACATGGGATTCCTTAGGCCTAGTTAGCCATTCTTGGGTAAACAAGGGAAGCACCTTAGGCCCAATGAACCCTCTTTTGCCACTAGTAGGAGCTTTGGAGGCCTAGGTTAGCCCATTTATTTGTGTAAAATATTAGGGGTACAAACAACAATCTAAGAAATCATCATAAGAACTTTTATTAAATCTACAAATTAGATACAAAGTGTTGAGAAAACCCTAACTTGGGGAGCAAACAATCTTTCTCTCTCCTAAATATCTTATCTAGACTCTCCCCAAAAAGATCTACCCTAGTACAAGGTCGCTCGGGTCCTTATATAGGCGTTTTACATAGTGGAGGACAGCTAATAAAGCCCCTCTTTTCGGATCTGGCGTGCGTTACTTACGCACGCTTACAGTGACTCTATTCGCACATACTCTACAACAACGCATGGTTCTTGACATTCTTCTCGTGATTAAGCTGACGTCATCTGATGCGTCATTCCGGACATGATGTACGCGATCGTGTTCGCCTGGTCTTGATGACCATTACTTCGCATGCTTAACTAGTGTGCGGTATTTTGTATTCACATTTTGCCTCTTCTCATATTGTTCTGTTGATAAAGAGAGCGATATGAAAAAATTCAATTTACTCTGCTGCACCTGTTCATCTTTTCGTATTCTTCTCTGCCGACATAACCCCTGAATTAGGCATGAGATCTTACGCGTGACTTTTCAATCAATCGTTATTTGACACGTCTTTCGTAACCGCTCTTTCTTATCCATTCACTTTCAATCATCGCATTAATGGAGTAAATATCTTAGGAATCGGGAGTAAATCTTTTATTTACCCTCAAATGTCTTCCTCTTCTTTTTACTCCCTTTTCTTTCTCTGCAACTCTTGTCTTCTTATGTTGTTGTTTATCTGTCCTTGCCAAAGTTTGATTCTAATTACTACTTTCTTTCGTTTTTACACTCTGTTCTTCACCGTTACATCTTGATCATCCTGATCTTGATTGATTTGATCATCTTATCTTTTCGTCGTCTCTCATTCCCATACTTATCAAAAATGCCTTCCGCTGGTTGGAAGAACGAAAATGAATATAAAAAGTTAATGACCGAATTTGGTCAAAGAGGCTTCTCTTTATCCATCCCTCTTGGATCAAAACCTTCATCTACACTTGGACCTGAATGGTTCTCGCTCGAAGAATGGAATGACCAGAAGATCATTATTTCAGTTGGAAAGCTTCTCGCCGGCCTTCTTGTCCCTCTTTATGATCCACAAATCCCCCTTTTCAACGAGATTCTATCCGACGTGAGGTTTTTGCGTGGTGTATTCCAATTGAGTGGTGACTGTATTAGGATAATCGTGGAGTACGCCCGTCGCGCGGCTGGGTTAGAATCCCTTTATCCGGCAGAAGTAAGAAATCCAGAGCATGCCAACAAGGAAATCAATCCTGCAGATTACACCCTTGAGAATTTCTTCAAGAATTATGATGCAGTTATTATGAAGAATGAGTTGTCTCGATGGGGCATTCGCTTGGCAAGAAAGGATGGTCTCGCGGAGAATGAAAGGATTATGCGAGATGTCGATTTTCATGACACTACGAACAATACCGCTCGTAAGTCAAATGATAACCGATGGTTGGAGTATCCCATAGTTTTAGTGGGTCCTTATATAACCGGAAGAAGTGGTGACGGTTCAACTCTTCCCCTTCCTGTGGGATTCAATGCTTACAATCCTTGGGTATTTAGTTGGCCCGAAGAGACCACTGTGGCATATTACTTTTACCTCCCCTTGTTTATTTACTTTAGTTCTTTTGTCTTTCGTTTCTCTTATCACTTTCACTACAAGAAAATGTGGAATTTAGTGTCAAAAAAAATTGTCAGGAAATCCCCTTTTTTTGTCTCGAAATATTTTCTGAGATGGATTTTTTTTTGTCACCAAGTTGTCTCAAATACCCCGTCTGGGAAAGTATATCGCGATAAAATTACGAACGGTCACGAAAAAAGTTAATTAACAACTAAAAAATGATTGTCAACAAAGGTCTCTTTCACCAACAAAATAAATTTGTCTGTGAAAGTTATTTTAATGACGAAAAAATTCGACACCAAAACGCATTTTTTTGCGAACAAGATTTTTGTCGCAAAAATGTTGATTCCAGGACAAACTATTTTGTCTTTAATGATAACTATTTAAGACCAATAAAATTGTCTCAAAAACGAAAGCTTTGTGTCAATTTAATTTGTCTTTAATGATAACTATTTAAGACCAAAAAAATTGTCTCAAAAGCGAAAGTTTTGTGTCAATTTAATTTGTCTTTAATGATAACTATTTAAGACCAAAAAAATTGTCTCAAAAGCGAAAGTTTTGTGTCAATTTAATTTGTCTTTAATATTAATTATCTGAAACAAAAAAAATTGTCTCTAATTAATTTAATCAGAGACAAAATGAATAGCCCCTGTATATTAAATTTTGAAGACCAAGTTGTTCGTCTCTAAATATTTTATTAGTGACCAAATTTCTTGCCTCTGAAAGAATTTTCGGAGACAAAATTCCTCCTCTTCGAAAGATATTTTTTTGTCTCTAAATTTTTTATCAAAGACAATTCATTTTGCCTTTAAAACAAACTTTGAAAGACAATTCTTTTTTCCTCCAAAAGCAACTTCTTTTGTCCCAAAATATTCTATCAGCGACAATTGATTTTGCCTCTAAAATAAATTTCTTAGACAAATTTACTCGTCATTAGAAAGTTTTTTTTTTTGGGTCCTTAAATACTTTATTAAGGACTATTTGTTTGCCTTAAAAAAGACTTTGAAAGACAATTTTTTTTTTACAAGCTTCAATTTTTTTTCACGGCAAAGAAGAACTGTAACAAAAATTTAACCAAATTATAATTTACTAAAACTTATAAGAGGTAGGATCGGCTCACATGGTTGAAATGACAGAGTCCATCACAAAGTCCCATAGCCAATGGATGTGGTGATTTTGAATGGCTGAGATCTACAACAAACACGCTGGTTAATAAATGGATCACGACCCGATTTAACAAATCCATTGACTAATATTTCTTCTCTCTACCTTCCGTATCAATCAATGTATGATGTACTCTGTTAGTAAGTATCGAGGCTATTGTTTGTTCAGTGAAATTTTCTAATCAATCACAATTTTATTGTCTAGCATCTTTATTTGGTGAATCTCTAATATGTTTCCTTCAATTGTAGTGATCATATTTCAACAAAAAATCTCTCATATGAAACGTCAATCAAAAAAAAAAAAAAAAAAAAAAAACGAGAAAGGAACAAAAAAAAATTGAAGCATGAAGAATGCATAATTCAGGCTTTATATGAACTTGGAATTATTAAT
Organism: Papaver armeniacum; assembly: GCA_023531295.1. Classification (NCBI taxonomy): domain Eukaryota; kingdom Viridiplantae; phylum Streptophyta; class Magnoliopsida; order Ranunculales; family Papaveraceae; genus Papaver; species Papaver armeniacum. Next base: position 144,159 of record JAJJWW010018913.1, read on the forward strand.
TTTAGATCCGTCTGACCGTATGGAATATAGTAAGAGTGGGTCCTTACTGGTTGGGAATGTTTTCGGATCTGTGAAGTTTCAGACGAGAAATAGATTCTAAAAATGATAATCTGGATTCTGGATGATGGATTCTAAAAGGTTCGGAAGAGAGATAGATTTTGACAATACCATCCGTTTTTTTAGAGTTTATCAATTGTTATTTTCTTTGATTTCACTGCACATATGTATTTGACTGATTTTTCATAGAGAAAAGTTATGAAAAACACTATATGTTGCTGCTTATGATCATTTGGGGGCCTCTAGGATTGAGTTTAAAGATGAAGTATGAACAGAGACAAGACGAGGCGTTCTTAGAAATCACGGAGAAGAAAGATGTAGAGTTGAATGTAGTATCAGTTAGTGGAAGAGAAGATTGCTAAACCGGGTCGTGATCCATTAGCTAACCCGCGTGTTTTTGTGATAAAATCTCAGCCATTCAGAGTCGCCATATCCATTGGCTGTGGGAGTTTGTGTTAACTCTGTCATCTCTACCCTGTGAGCCGATCCCGCCCCAACTTATAAATCAGACAAAAGATTTAAATTTTATTAAATAATTGATAAATTCAGAAAACAAAGCAACAATCTAAAATAATAAAACTACCAAAAACTAAAATTCATGCACAAACGAAAACTCTTAATCTATCATTCTAAGCGCAAAAGACTGGCAACACTTTATACAAAACTTGATCATTTGAATAAATATCTCTCATCGAATAATTCATTTGAACCAAATCTCCACGAGGCATAATACTCGTGTATCTTCTTTTTTATCCTTCCAAACTTCATCTCTTGGATCTACATCAGTGGTGCTTTGTTTGCGCTGATATTTCATGTTAGTTTACAGAAAAAAGAAAGATACCTTTGCAAACATTGAACAGTGATTACAAAAACGGAAGGAGTAACACAACCTAGGAATGGAACATCCAGGAAACATACATGTGATAATGCAGTGCAAAACATGAAAACGTGACAAGCTTACTGAAATAACAAAAATAGGACAAATGATACATGGGCTACATAAGTCTGCTCCATGATTGAAAATTATACGTGAAAGCCATCGTAGAAGGTGCAAACACATGCACTGGCACAGTAGTCCCAAAAACAATACTACACAATGAGAAGAGGAGGGGACAAGCTGCATGTTGATGCGTTGATGGACAACAAAACAAGTACGCAATCAGCCGAATGCAATATGTCCGACAAAGTGTGATGTAGTGATAGTTAAAAAAAGCAATGAAGTGGGAACAAAAGACATGACATATATCGGAACATATACATGAATCAGTGAGAGATGCCCCACGTTGGGGCCAACGATAAGCAACAAAAGAACCTTGGGACATATTACCTCCACAGTATATAATAAAGTTGCAACATACAAGAACAAGCATCTATAAAAACATGTAATTTAAACACCTATAAGGAGGCAAAAACCCTATTGATTTCTACATCCTCTAGAAACTGTGAGGATGGTCACATCCTTTCTGGCTCTTACTTGTACGTCGAGCTAAAACCAACCTGCATTGATATCTAACTTTGATCCCCTCAAAGGTTTGGCCTTTCTAAACTTAGCATCATCCTAATAATCATAGGAAACCAAGCACACACAAAGTTTATTTAAGTGTTACCTGACATCCCCTCCAGTCGTCATAATGGCTACATTAACCATTGCCCCTTGGTCGATTATGTTCCCCAACCCTTGCCCTTTAGTTCTGTTCCCCAACCATTCCCCCTTAGTTTTTTCACCAGAGCACCATAAACTATCTAATGTTTCTCTTAATTTTTCCCTGCAACAAAATAAATTGAGCAATAACTAAAGGGATTTGGATAGGGATCTGTAATAAACGAACCTAGCCGGTCTAATACTGATCAATCGGAATATCTCATTCTTCTTGCAGATATATGACCGGGACAAATTTGAAAATTAGTGTTAGCCTGCCTACTGTATACCCCCAACTGCATTTCAGCAAACGAAACTCTGTTTCCAAGTAGCAATTCGAAACAATAGCAATGAAGATTGCTGAACAATAGCCTGTAAGCAAAGCAAACCGAAATAAAAACTCAATGTTCGCATCTACCAACTAAGCAATCTGGACAAAGAAGAGCAAGAAAATATTGAAAGATAACGAACCTCCTTGATTTTTTCAATCTAGAAAAAAAAAAAAAATATCAGACATTCAATCTAGAAAAAAAAGATCGATCTAGAAAAACAGTTTAATGATTAAAAGAATATTGAATCTTACTCATAAACAAGTGATGATTTGGGAACAACATCAACACAGAAGCAGGGATAATCTTTTTCCTCCTCGTGGTACAGTGAGCGCCCTGGACAACATAGCTCCTCCGATCTGATCTTTCTCTGCTAATGAATCTCTGTTATCACTTTTAAAGGGAGGAGAAAAACAACTCCTCATGTAACTCAAATTAGTGACCTGGGTGTTGAACAAAAACTACAGTTATCACCACTACAGCCTCAAGAGACATAAAAATAACTCAAAACGACCTAATTCAGATTGTACTTCAATGGTGGAGGAAGTGAATGCCGCCGCTGTGAGTTAGGGTTAGAGAGAGCGAAAGGAGAAAAAGAAAGAGAAATATGGAAAGGCAAGGGAGAAAATAACCTAGGGGTTTTGTAAGAATTTTTGAACGGTGAATATGAATGGTCATAGGGATAATGTTGGACGGTAGAGATTTTCTTTAGGATTCTCATATGAGAAAATTGTGTGTTCCTTTTCGCACTAAAGGGGACTCATGCATTCGGTTTGGTTATAAACCGTCACTACCTAATTTTTTTTTAAAAATATTGTATCAATTAGGTATGCATATCGAGTATGGGTACCTTTGGCAGTTGTGAAATCAGATCCAAAAGGTGTGCATATTCTGGTGCATACGTGCTCTTGGAAGTTCACGAAGACATATCGAAGGGTATGCGACTGGGTATCGGATTGTCGTGAAGTCCCAAACTCATATCAAAAGGGTATGCATACGGAGGTCAATATCTAGCAGTATGGACCAAAATATGCATCTATAATATTTATACCGGAAGTTACTACACATGACAATTAGATATGATTAGTATTGTTGATTTCATCTATTTTTATGATTATTTATAGGTGAATATCAATGTCTAGATAATTATCATTAGTTCAACGTCGAATTCTTAAGAATAATTAACTAAACCTCTTTTCAATTTTTTAATATTATTATATCTACATCATTTGGAATCGACGTATGTAAATCTGTATTTCGTCTCGATTGGATTACAGACTTTGTTCGATCATATTCTAGTATTGATTTTGGATTACGGACTTTGGTCCATAAGACCTTTATTATTTCTCTGAAATCTTAACAATGAGAGATATATCCTGTGATAAAATTCTGATTTTGGTGCGACTGCATCCGAGTTCTTCTGCATTCATAGGTTTATAATGTTATATGCCAATTTATATCCTGTGATAAAATTCTGATTTTGGTGCATCTCCATAGGTTTATAATGTTATATACCAATTTAAAACGAAATTCCATAGACTTCATTTCATTTCACTTGTTATCAGTTTGTCATCTTACAATCAATATTGGTCGGCTCACTCCATTTCTCCTGATTCCATCGTTGATTATCATCGATATAACCAGATGTCCATCGACTCCGAGTCTATTCAAAACTAAACTCTATGGATTCCTATGTTTTTCTTACAAGACTTATAAATGACTCTTTTATTCGTAATGAAAAACCACCTTCTACAAAGCAGATTTCTATATAATTTAGCTATCAATCTTACCAATATCACTAGACTCACATAAATTCTCATGGATTCCATCGTTTTATTTGGTTATCTATAAATCTCCGTAAAAATGTAAAGATTCGGTGATGTAAAACTTCTGAATACCATTAAAGGAAATAAGATTGACAGCGTAAAAATTCGCTAATTATACACGATAAACAATGTCACACTTACAAGAATGTCAATTAATAAGAAATTAACACGAATTCGTTATTACTCAACAAGTTAAGAATTATGGAATAATTTTTTTGATCACATTGTAAAATTGGGATTTATGCAAATTTTGATAAACCAAAAAAGAACATCACCTCATTCACGAATAGAACTTTTGTTCTTTTCGGATAGGTATTCACGAGTAGTAAAGTAAAACTTGATAAATCGGGACCGAAGAAATTATTATTTTAACGAAGTTATTGATGACCTAGTTTGTGATGTGGGTATCAAGTTTCGTCATGACCTAGTTCGTGATGTGATTGCGGATATTTGCTACAAAGTCGGGTGTCCGGTGCGTAAAAAGAGGCTTCTTTGGGTCTTTTTATCGGATAGCAACAAGGATTTACGTCCACAGACATTCTCGTCCTTAATTGGGAGAATGGCCAAGATATTTGCATGGATGTCACAGGTGTATCACCCTTCACAGGTGAGGGGGTTCGTTCTTTCGTCCCCAGGTCAAGCCATTTCGAAAACAATCAGCGCGTAAACGTTCTAAATACTTGGATGATTGTACTTCAAATGGGTATGGTTTGGGCGTTTTAGCTTTCACCACTTTGGGAGAGCTTGGTGAGGAGTTGCTTTGTTTTTTAAGCGTTTAAAGAACTGTTTAGTTAGTAATGATCTTGGTAGTGGTCTATGCAACGGTTTTTATTTTTCATTGGTTAGGAGTTGCTATTCGTAAAGGTGTTGGTGCCCCTGGTCGCTCTGTTACCAACTAAGGTCGTGTATGAGTCCTAATTTGGGACATATTATATTCTATCTGAATTTTTTTCTAGTTATTGATTTATGGGGTTAAAATTTAGCCTGTACAAACATAGTTGGACCAGAATTTTAGCGAAATAATTAATTTATCGAAGTTCTACTGTGGTACGATTCATATTGTATTCATTTTGGCCAATAGAAAACTTGAAAACCAACGTCACATGGGTTGCCACCTCGTTATAAATTTCTTTCAATCACAACCACAAACATCATGATCCGCATGATTTTCATTTTGGCCAATAGAAAACAATACCCTATTTATCTATGCAAACACAAAACATTCACATGGATTGCCACCTCATTGTCGATTTTTTTCAATCCGAGCCACAGAATATCACACGGATCGCCACCTTATTAGGCGGGAGCATTAGCACCATTGATTAAATTTTGAACTTAAAAGTTTTTGGCGGACTTTTTTCGCAACAAAATTTTCACTGGTTTCAAATTTTCATTACCTCCAAAAATTTCGAGTTTCATTTTTTAACCATTATAAAAACCCCTTAGCTATTTGTTTATTTATTTCATTTTAGCTCAATCGTAGATCATGAATTTAACAGTGATATAGAAAAAGAAATCCATTTCTTTATTTTTCTTACTTCAATTTTATAAATACCAAACTTTCTTCAAGAAAATCCCAGATCTGTTAGTTTACGATATAAAGTGAGATGGTCATAGATAATCAAATCTCTCGGGTCATTTTATCTTCCAAGTTTTCTTTTAATTTTATTTTTTTCATTTTAATGAATTGGGTCTATTTAATGGGAACAATTATTTGGTTTGGTAACTAATTTGAACAAACTAGCCTCGAACGAATTTTTTTTTCTTCAAATGCATGATTCATCGAATTACCAAGAACAGAGAAGGCATCCAGTTTTTCAATGCTTCTTGAATCAAAAAAATTTCTTTTGATTAAAATCACATATTTGGATCGTTCATATATCATTTATTTCTAATTTATTTTTGTATTTTGTTCGATTGTTAATACTAATATTGGGTTTGTGTTAGAATTTTCAATTAACTACACTTAATAGATTTGTGCTCGGGCATATAAAGTGTTTGTGATATTACCTCACTTGAGAATTGATGTATAGTTGAAATCGGTCCTTAGTGTTTTGCTATGCATACAACCTAATACTTAATCGGTGATATTTACCTTAACCAAGATTTTTACATTTACACTCCATGACCGACCGAAGAACTCAAACTCCATCCTTAACGATAGTTTTTCTGGTCGCAACCAAATTTTAAAGACAAAATTTTGGATTTGCCTCGTATTCATTTAGATGACGAATTAGTTTTTGTCTGCATAAATAGAGATGTAGGGTCAAAAGTTATAGTTGTCGGCAATAGTATTTTCCAGAGACCGATTTGTTTTTCGCCGTAAAAACAATCCTTTTGTGACTATAATTTGTTCGATATTAATAGTTCTAATGGCAAAATCCTCATTTGACATGCAATCATTTCGGCAACAAACTAATTTTGTCAGTATAAGGTACATTCTGGAACCAAAGTTTCGAATTGTTGGCAATAAGATATTTGGAGACTGTATTTTATCTTTGTCGCTAGATTCCAATTCTGTGACCAAAATAATTCGTCACAAAGAAATATTTAGAAACGGAGATAGGGTTGGTCACTATATTTGGTCACAAAAAAAGAATTTAGAGACAGAGATAGGATTTGTCACTATATTTGGTCACAAAATTTTTCAGTGACAACGTTAAAGACAAAATTTACCGTTTGTCGCGAAAAATGTATATATGGTGACCAAAAAATATTCCTCCCTAAACACTAGATTTGTAGACAAAATTTTATTGGTCACATAAAATTTTGTCACTAAAGTGTGTTTTGTTGTAGTGTTTATTTGGTTTCAGATTGCCAAGCAGACAAAGAAAGATAAAAACTTGTTTCAGACGACAGATTCGCGCGATAATGAAGTAAGAAATACCCTTCTTATAGTTTTAACAATATTGTTGCCTATGTTTCTTATCTTTCATTACTCACGTAGGTTGTGGCTATAGGTGCTAAAGGTAAGGAAAAGATTCTCTCAAGAAGACCTCCTCCAAAATCCCGGAATCCTCCAAAGAAACGAAAGTCGGCTTCTCCTTCCCCTTCAGGCTCCCAATCTAGTGATGATGACGATATTCCTTCTCCTGATGATTCCTCGCTCACGTCTTCCATAGGGAAGCTATCTGGTATCTTCTCTGACTCCATGTCGGAAATTGGAAATGACACATTGACTCGTACCTGTGAGACGATTGCAAAGATATGTGATGCCCCCTCTTTAAACCACGAATCTCTTCGCGGAGTTTCCTCAGCTGTGAGTCCAAACTTCCAGTTCGCGCTTGTATCTTTGGTAAGTTCTATACTTTCGCACCTTCTTTGATGATATCTTTACCCTTTATGTTCTAAAATTCATCTCATGTCTTCGCAGATGGCCCGCGTGTCACACGCAGTTTCTTCTAATCTTCTGAGAAGGATCCGCTCTCTTAAAAATGAGAATGGTAAGCTCAAGGATGAGAATTCCTCTAATGCTGATAGGGTCATTAAGCTTCGTGAGATGAATAATCAACTGATTGGTATGTGTTTATCTTATTATCCTACCTTTCTTTTTATACGCTGCGTCATTCTCGCCCCTTTTAATTTCTTATGTTCGCAGAGCTTTACAATTTAACCGATGAAGCGTCTAATCTCCCTAATGATGATGAAACTCTTCTTGAGTATTTTAATTCCTCTTTGAACAACTTCCCAGTAGATGGACTAAAGAATCTTAGCTTGGGGGAACTAAGGTCAAAATATGAGGCCCTTAGGTTTGAGCATAGATCTATGTTATCAGTAAATAATGGCCTCCAGCGTCGGAATCGCAGGAATAAAGATACAATGCAAATTTTGGAAGCGAAAAAGAACGCGCTAATAACTGAAAAGGATAAAGTAGTTGTCAAAGGTGTTGAAGCCTTAAAGAAATTTCATGAGGCTCAACTGCAGATTCAGATAGAAAGAGATCTTGATATTAGTGAGAAGAAAGCGCTAGCCGAACGAGAGAACATGATCCGCTCTCGTCTTCTCATTGAAAGTGACACTGAATTCGAATGGGCTGCTAGAGTCCTAGATAGTGCTAGAAATGACTTAGTTGTGAATGTTAGCCTTGAATCTGATCATGCTGCATTGATTAAGGATATTATTTCTAATAAAGAAGGTTGTTTATTACTCTTGTCCATCTGTGATTTTTGACTGATATCCTCATGCGGCTTCAATCTTTTGACCTTTTTCTCTTGCAGTGTACGAGAAGAAGTATCTTGAGAAGGTTCAGAATCTTGAGGCGAACTTATCCGCCCGTGATTCTAAATATCGCAGGCTCAAGAAGAAGTTTACTACCACTGTTTCCAACCTGAGCAAGGATGATATTCGCGTTCGTGATGTAACTATTAAGAAAGTATGCACCGATAATAACATCCCTCTTACAAAATATAACTTTGCTGAGGTTTCCTCTAATGAAGAAGACTCTGACATCTCCGATAGTGAGGGGGAATATGAATAATATGAGGAGATCGACGAAGAAGGTAGTGGTTCTGAAGCTCAAGAGGATGCTGAAGTTGACATGGGTGGAAAATAGCTATTCTTTTCAAGCTTGCAAATGTTTGTAAATCTTTCTTCAATTTCTTGTGTATATTGTACATTTAGGGTCTTCTAGACTTTTTATACTTTTCTTTAATGTAAATTCTCCTTTGGCTATACCTGCATTTATAAGAACAAAAAATATTGTTCTTTCCAACAATTGGGAGTTAGTTTGCTGATAATAATAGTATATTCGTATTTCTAAATAACGATATATAACATGTGCTTGGATCTATGATATGGGGGCGGGTAACACTCCTTTATATACTTGCATTCCCATACTTGCCTCTGTTAGCCGTCACAAGATGATTGAATTTTGCAGATGTTATGGATTATAATTGTTTGATTGATTGAAAGATGTATTCGTTTCTATAAAGATATCATGCATGCGTGTATCTGCCTCATACGGTATTTCATAATTCATCATTTATTTCTTTAATATCATACTTGAATTACGTTTCCCTTAGTTTACCTTATGTATGCGTCTTTTTTTTCTGCCTCAGCCATGTGATGTTTATCGTTGTCGCGTCCATTCATCCTTTTATTGTTCGCATTATAAGAAAATTTCCTTTGTATTTTCATCGTGCGATTTTTCTCTCTCATTGTTTCCTGCAAAACAATATTAGTTTCGATTCTAGTTTTCTCATGAGGTTTTATTGAGCCTTCATAAGTAAAGGTCTTATTTCTCCCAAGCAGATTTGATTTCTTTTTGGAGCGACGAGATCGCCTTCATATAATGACCCATTGATCTCGCCTTATCATCTTCTTGTGTTACTGCTTCTGCACGTTGTATTGCCGCACAAATACGACAAGTCTTAATACCCCCATGAGTAAAAAGCCTTATGATATTTGCGTCTTGTGACACAATTCATCTCCTAACCTGAGGCTCGCCGTCCTTATATTCCCCCCGATTGCCCCTTCAAGGAAGCTTACCTCTACCGGGTTAGGGTGGGTTCTTCCCATCCAGTGATGCAACAATCAGTTGTTTTCGCGGCCCCTTATTCCTTCGCCGATATGGCTCATGGTTACAAGACCGCACCCTAAGTGTGGTTTCTTCAGACCGAATGCATTAGAGTCAAGACTTGTCTAGAGTGTCCAGGTACGCTCCAGGAACTCTTGACTCAACCGTGTACCCCGGCGCCCTGATCGAGTTTCTGCACTCTTTAGGAAGGGCCTTGTCACCTTCATCTTTATATTTAGGCGCCTCTCCTGGATTGGGTTTTGTTTCACCCCAAATCTCTAGGACTTAGGTTTCTGGGTTGGTGTAGCTTTCCCTCAAGTCATGCTAACTAGGTTTTCCCTCAATTATGACGTGCGTCAGGTCTTATAATTTCCTATTGCTATTGTTGATGGTGGTTTTTAGACAAGGGGTAAAATCGTAAAACCCCATAACCTAGTGTTACCCGCAACACATTAACTAAGAGCATTTAACTCAGTGTAAATAATTAATAGGTATTTTTTCAAATATGCAGTTAGGGTTTTCAACACGTAACCCTAATTCCAAACCAAGCCGCATCGCGCGCAGACCATGGCAACAATGCCAAACCAAGCCGTACCTCGCGCACCGTGGCAACAATGCCAAATCAAGCCGCACTGCCGCACCATGGCAACAATGCTAAAACCAAGCCGTGATATCGCGCGACCATGGCAGCAATGCAAACAAGCCGCATATTTGCGCACCATGGCAACAATGCCAAATCAAGCCGCACTGCGCACCATGGCAACAATGCCAAACCAAGCCACATATTGCGCACCATGGCAACAATGCCAAATCAAGCCGCTGACATCGCGCACCATGGCAACAATGTTAAACCAAGCCGCATATCACGCACCATGGCGTAAAGAATGCCAAACCAAGCCGCACCGCGCACCATGGCAACAATGCTAAATCTCCAAGCCGCTATGCCTTTGGCCCACGCCAATTATAGCGCCCTAGGCTTGCAAGACTTGCAACTAGGTCAACATGGCTGCACGTGCCATTGGCACATGCCAACACGTGTCGCAAGCCATATTTCCAAACCGCTATGCCTTTGGCCCATGCCAAATATAGCGCCCTAGGCTTGCAAGACTTGCAACCAGGTCAACATGGCCGCACGTGCCATTGGCACATGCCAACACGTGTCGCAAGCCATATTTCCAAAGTCGCTACGCCTTTGGCCCACGCCAAATATAGCGCCCTAGGGTTGCAAGACTTGCAACTAGGTCAACATGGCCGCACGTGCCATTGGCACATGCCAACACGTGCCGCAAGCCATATTTCCAAGCCGCTATGCCTTTGGCCCACGCCAAATATAGCGCCCTAGGCTTGCAAGACTTGCAACTAGGTCAACATGGCTGCACGTGCTATTGGCACATGCCAACACGTGACGCAAGCCATATTTCAAAGCCGTATGCCTTTGGCCCACGCCAAATATAGCGCCCTAGGGCTTGCAAGACTTGCAACAGGTCAACATCACCGCACGTGCCATTGGCACATGCTAACACGTGTCGCAAGCCATATTTCCAAGGCGCTGTGCCTTTGGCCCACGCCAACATAGCGCCCTAGGTTTGCAAGACTTGCAACTAGGTCAACATGGCCGCACGTGCCATTGGCACATGCCAACACGTGCCGCAAGCCATATTTCTAAGCCGCTATGCCTTTGGACCACGCCAAACATAGCGCCCTAGGTTTGCAAGACTTGCAACTAGGTCAACATGGCCGCACGTGACATTGGCACATGCCAACACGTGCCGCAAGCCATATTTCTAAGCCGCTATGCCTTTGGCCCACGCCCAACATAGCGCCCTAGGTTTGCAAGACTTGCAACTAGGTCAACATGGCCGCATGTGCCATTGGCACATGCCAACACGTGCCGCAAGCCATATTTCCAAGCCGTAATGCCTTGGCCCACGCCAAACATAGCGCTTCAGGCTTGCAAGACTTGCAACCAGTCAACATAACCAAGACGTGCCATTGGCACATGCCAACACGTGTCGCAAGCCATACTCTCCAAGCCGCTATGCCTTTGGCCCACGCCAAACATAGCGCCCTAGGCTTGTAAGACTTGCAACTGTGTCAACATGGCCGCACATGCCACTTCCAGACATGCCAAACACACACGCGGGTAGCCTAACTTGCAAACTGCAACCTACCACCAAGGCATTCGCACATGCCATTGGCACATGCCAAACACACACGCTGGTAGCCTAACTTGCAAACCGTGCAACCTACCACCAAGGCATTCCGCACATGCCATTGGCACATGCCAAACACACACGCTGGTAACCTAACTTGCAAACCGTGCAACCTACCACCAAGGCATTCCGACATGCCATTGGCACATGCAAAACACACACGCGGGTAACCTAACTTGCAAACCGTGCAACCTACCACCAAGGCATTCCGCACATGCCACACGCGCCACTAGCAGTGCCACTTGCACTCAAGATGCAACCAACACTCGAGACATCGACACAAACTGGGGGATGCTTCTTTAGGGTTTTGGTTCAGTGGTCACAAAGATGTGCATACACTACGCTCACAATAAGAAAGCGTGAAAAGGAATAAAGCGGTCAAATAAAAGAGGAAATAATGGTGAAAAACGTTTTACCATTAAACCATGCGGTTACCACCTCCTCCCATTATTTCACCCTTTACTCTCTTCCTTCATGAGGCTGTGGTAACGTTTCAATCTCGACTTGTATAAATAGGTCTTACCTATTTCCACCTGCATAACAAGTCTCGGTCAGGAGAAATATACTACACTTACACTCTCAGAAAGGCAACTTTGCAAGCTCTCCCAAAAAGCTTTCATCTCTTGCAAGCTTCCTAAGATTTCACTTTCTGATACAAGTCGAGATACTACTCTCCAAAACACCTTTCTTTGCTTCCCTCCCCAAATCAACCCTTCTCCTCCACTTTGTGACCGAAGCAAGTCCGAACGACCATTTCTTGGTTTAGCCGGACTTGCATGCATTGATCTCTCGAATCTATAAAGTGCTCACGTTCAACACATTTGTTTAGGTTGAACCAGCTTCTAACCAACTACCGAATTTACCGAAATCGGCAGTAAACGATTTTTACCCATAAACAATTGGCGACCACAGCGGGAGGATTGATCTATCGCTACAACAATATCAACTCCAACTCCGATTTCGTTTTCCGAACGTCAAATCCCAACATGGTGGAACCTCGATCCTGAGCGGCCGCCGAGAACATCAGCGCGTAACGCATCCCCGATGTTGGCGTCTCCCCCATAACATTGTTACTTCACCACCGACAACAAGAACATCGAATGCACTCCTTCAAAGTGTAACACCGACTATCACTAAGGCTGCAGCCAGCCGCCTCCTCTAGCGTCTCTCGCACAACCCTCTAATCACGGCAACGAGAATATCTCTTCGGGTGTCACGCCCCAAATCACCTGTGGCTAGGCCGCCACCGCGACCCCGAATGCTTCTTCCCAGCATGGCGCTCCGACAACTAAGGATCCAATTACCTCGCCGACAGACGAGAGACCGGGAGGGACCAGAGGAAGTCGCCCTTTACGTCACCATCGCCGATTTGATGGAACGACAGAGACGCTCGCAGAGCCCAGACAGGACATGGTTTCAACACAAAAGGAGGTTCTCACCTTTCTCAAAACTCCCCGACAGAGCGACTCACCCCGTGAGTCGCATCCTCCGAGACGCCTAGAAGCATCTCCAACAACCCCGACGCCGGCACCTCTACAGGCACGCCACACGGATGAAGAAACTCGCACCAGAGTCCCGTTGGAGAGAAATCAACCACCAAATTTCGTCACGAGAGAAGATTTGGAACAACTCCTACGTGACCGAATCAAGCATGATGATTTCGATGTACATCATCACCAACCCCCTTACCCGTCCGTACTGCAGAATCCCTCTCCCAAGGGGGTACTCTTTCCCTCAATTTACCCCGCGACGATGGTACCGGAATGCACGCGAACATGTTTCTCGTTTCTGGAATCATTGGGTGAACATGAATATAATCACGTTCTTCGTTTAAGGGAATTTTCAAAATCACTTTAGGAAGGGCGTATACATGGTACAATGACATCCCACCGAACAAAGATTCCCAACCGGAGTAGCATGGTCACCGTTTTACAGAAGTATTTCTTCGTGTTTGAACAAGTTACCTTTTCAGGACCTCGGGAGAATGTACCAGGTGGGATAACGAACATCCAAATGATTTCGTCAAAAGGTTCGGTGGTTCAACACTCGACTGTCACGACCCAAACGTGACCGAGCAACAATTGGTAAACGTGATGCATCAACGGTATGGTCCCGATCTACCGCGCCCTCCTAGAAAACTTGAGTTTCCAAACATTCTCCGAACTCCATGAGGCCGCGGACGATCTCGCAATAACAAGACCAAGATTACCGGAAAGGACTAGGCCAACTCGAATCAAGATGCACGTGAAACTCGGGAGTAGGCGCCCATCAGCAAACAATTTAATGCCGGCTCATCCTCGGTGAACATAGTGAACGAAAGAGGAAAAAGGAAAGCCGCAACTACGAGCCACCATTAAACGTGAAGCGCCGGCGCAACGGAGCCCTCGCAACCAAGATCGCCACTAAAACTCCCGTGCGGCATCGTGAGGCCGATGGAAATATCCTTGGTTTCCCATTCCCCATCGAGGAGGTGATTGACCTCCTAGAAGCCCGGGTTCAAGATGATGTCATCGTGATCGCCACCGCTTAGATGTCCACCAACCGAGGCCGAGATGGCAAACCCCAAACACCGCCATTACCACAAAGTTCGTTCACCACCCGACTAGAGATTGCAACAGATTAAAGCATATTTTCAAGGAAAGGATAGAAGCAAAGAGAACTCCAACTAGGAGACGAAAGAGTGCACGAGACCCACTCCCAATAAGAAACTACGGTTCCTCCGGGGACTCGTGCACGAGACTGTACAATCCATGATGCGACATATATGCTAAATTCTCTATCTCTCCAAGGTTCAGCGCCAAGATATTTTCGCAGCTCTCTCTCAATCGTGTTGTATCCTAAGCAAACGGCTTTTCTCCCCTCGGAATCCACGCCAAGGGCTCAAGCTTCCCAAACAAGCGAGCGGAGAACTGGGACCGCTGACCACGTCCTGTTTAAGAGGTAATCGAATTTGACGACCCGCTCATCGACACGACCTCCGACCACAACATCATCACTTTCAAGACACTAAAGGCAGCCTAGGATTTACAAAACAAGACGCTACCTATTTTCCGTCTGTGATTAAGAGTTTGAGAGGAGAGGCTTTGAACGCGCATGGCTACATCAACCTAGAGATCGAGATGGGAGAGTTCCACATTGTCAAAGAACTGGATCATGACATGATTTTGGGACGCTTATGGGCGCTCGACAACAAAGCAAAACTGGGCGTACACCTCTCGCCGACATCCCCGCCCGAAGGGATTCCAACAAATCGCCCCACGGGTTATCACATCAACGAGCTATTAAAGGAACCCAAGCGTCCGAAGAGGACCCATTGGCGCTAGCCCATGATTTTCAAATGCAAGTAAGTCCGACCGAGCAACCTTTTCTCGCAACCGACCTTTTCTACCCCCATTCTGTCATGGGGACTCGGCCCAACAACCCAAGCACTAACTTTGTCAAAAAATGTGAATGGGGAGCCGGACCATTCGAACACTTTGCAAGAAGCTTGGAAGCTTCTAGCGAAACCAACAAAGCCAAGGCTCAAATGGTTACACGACGTCCGAACCCGTTTTCAATCGGAGATGTAGTGGTTAAGGAAAGCTCGTTTCAAGTTGGGAGGATGACAAGAAAGATGGATTTGCCCGAGGAAGGTGAAGGCGAGCTTTACTGGTTGCGGATACCCTTTTGGGAGGATATTGCAAGCTCATTAATACCGACACACCCGAAGGCGTGATAGTTCACTCGCGATGGCTCAAGGAATCCAATCCCTAAAAATGTGTATTTCCCAATCACTCCCAAAGAGACTTCCTTTGAATCATTCCTCTTAATAATTTGTACTTCCCCAGGATGAATACACCGTTTGTATTTTTCCCTGGAGATCTACCCTTTTGTCAAAAATAAATAAATAAAATAAAAATAAAATAAATATATCTCTTCCCGAGCGAATCCTTCAGATATCAGAGAAATACATCGAAGAACCCAGAAAACCATTGCAGAGCCATCATACCACAACCCCTTTCAAATATATATATATATATATATGAAGCAAAAGGTTTCTCGATGAAGAAGAAGGAAAGATGTGTTTACAAAAAAAAAAAGAAGGGAAAAACATCGGGAACTAAGCAAACTAATGAAAAACGAAAGGAGGAAATAGCCCTCGAAGGATGGAGCGCAAGTCCTTCGGGCAAAGCTATCTTCAAGCATTTCCCAAAGAATCCTTCGGGCAACAAAGGTTCCATTCAGCGGTTTTAGCAAAAAGGGCAACCTCAACATCCCATCCCGAAGCAGACCCACAGCAGCAGCAGTGTCCTCCCGACAACTATTCCAAAGATACGCCACCATGACCCCTCCCAGATCATCAATAACACCTTTGGCATCAACTTCAAAGGCTGTCTCGCTTCTATCATATACTCCTTCGAAAGTTTTTTCATCGACGTTTGAAGGAAGTTTTTGATTCATCCACATCAAAATCAAGAATCATGGCGTTCTCCTCCGCGTCCCATCGAACCCAAGAGAGTCCGAACATGCACTGTTCTTCGTGAGGATAGAAGGAAGGGAGGTCCTTAATAATTTCGTTAGCTTCATGGAACAAAGATTCAACCCCAACCAATACCTCATCAAGAGAAGAAGATCGATCTCCACCGATTCTAAAGTCCTTTTCCAAAAGGTTAAAGGCACGGCCGTCTCTCGGGAAGATCCCATCATACACCGCAAGAAATGGAAAGATGATCAAATTCCATCCGTCTACACGCATATAAAAAGAGGATGGCGATAACAAAAAAAAAAAAAAGAAGAAAACGCACCAAGCAAAGCAAAGGAAAAGGGGAATCAAGGGAAGAACCCCTTCTCAAACAAGGGAGACGATACATTCGCGTTGGATATGAATAGGAACCTTAAAAAAAGGAAAGGGAGCAATGAAAGACATAATGCTTCCAGATTTTTTGGCATGGATGATGCCCTAATGGAAGCCGCACGTGAAGGAAAGCAAAATAAGGAAACTTTGTTGGCTGATGAAACGTCTACTCCCTCTTTATTTACATAAATCACGCCTGCAAGCACGGTTTCCAAGTTGGACCGGCCCCACCA
Source organism: Papaver armeniacum (assembly GCA_023531295.1). NCBI lineage: Eukaryota > Viridiplantae > Streptophyta > Magnoliopsida > Ranunculales > Papaveraceae > Papaver > Papaver armeniacum. The sequence continues at coordinate 160,805 of JAJJWW010018913.1, forward strand.
ATTGCGACTTCTCAATGCCGCCCAAGTCACGCCTGCAAGCATGGTTTCCGGACCGGCCCCACCAATTGCGCCGACCTCCCAATGCCGCCCAAGTCACGCCTGCAAGCACGCACGACTTCTACACTGCCGCGCCAAATCCCACCGCCTAGCACACTCGGCCTTCCCAACTCACGCCAACTTCCCAACGTCGCCCAGCCGCACCGGGCCCACCAATTGTGCCGGCCTCCCGATTTGTGCAAAACTACCGTGAGGCAAGGATTCCAAATCCTATTTATAAAGGTCGACAAGCCTCCTTCAATTTTCCTTACGTTTTCTTCATTAATGGTTTGTCACCATCTTATGCTTACCTCGCAACAAAGCCCCTCCGAGCTGCTTGGGGACTTAATGTTGATGGTGGTTTTAGACAAGGGGTAAAATCGTAAAACCCCATAACCTAGTGTTACCCATAACACATTAACTAAGAGCATTTAACTCGAGGTGCAAATAATTAATGGGGTATTTTTTCAAAATACCAGATTAGGGTTTTCAAATACGTAACCAGTAATTCCAAACCAAGCCGCATATTGCGCACCATGGCAATAATGCCAAACCAAGCCGCACCCTGCGCACTATGGCAACAATTCCAAATCAAGCCGCACCCTGCGCACCATGGCAACAATGCTAAAACAAGCCGCACATCGCGCACCATGGCAAAGAATGCTAAACCAAGCCGTGACATCGCGCACCATGGCAACAATGCCAAACAAGCGCACTGCGCACCATGGCAATAATGCCAAACCAAGTCGCATATCTGCGCACCATGGCAATAATGCCAAATCAAGCCGCACTCACGCGACCATGGCAATAATGCTAAAACCAAGCCGCAGACATCACGCACCATGGCAAACAATGCCAAACCAAGCCGCACCCTGCGCACCATGGCAACAATGCCAAATCTCCAAGCCGCTATGCCTTTGGCCCACGCCAATTATAGCACCCTAGGCTTCCAAGACTTGCAACTAGGTCAACATGGCTGCACGTGCCATTGGCACATGCCAACACGTGTCGCAAGCCATTTTTCCAATCCGCTTATGCCTTTGGCCCACGCTAAATATAGCGCCGCCTAGGCTTGCAAGACTTGCAACTAGGTCAACATGGCCGCACGTGCCATTGGCACATGCCAACACGTGTCGCAAGCCATATTTCCAAAGCCGCTACGCCTTTGGCCCACGCCAAATATAGCGCCCTAGGTTTGCAAGACTTGCAACTAGGTCAACATGGCCGACGTGCCATTGGCACATGCCAACACGTGCCGCAAGCCATATTTCCAAGCCGCTATGCCTTTGGCCCACGCCAAATATAGCGCCCTAGGCTTGCAAGACTTGCAACTAGGTCAACATGGCCGCACGTTCCATTTGCACATGCCAACACGTGTCGCAAGCCATATTTCCAAGCCGCTATGCCTTTGGCCCACGCCAAATATAGCGCCCTAGGCTTGCAAGACTTGCAAACAGGTCAACATGGCCGTACGTGCCATTGGGACATGCCAACACGTGTCGCAAGCCATATTTCCAAGCCGCTATGCCTTTGGCCCACGCCAACATAGCGCCTAGGTTTGCAAGACTTGCAACCAGGTCAACATGGCCGCGACGTGCCATTAGCACATGCCAACACGTGACGCTTAAGCCATATTTCTAAGCCGCTATGCCTTTGGCCCACGCCAAACATAGCTCCCTAGGATTGCAAGACTTGCAACTAGGTCAACATGGCCGCACGTGCCATTGGCACATGCCAACACGTGCCGCAAGCCATATTTATAAGCCGCCATGCCTTTGGCCCACGCCAAACATAGCGCCCTAGGTTTGCAAGACTTGCAAACTAGGTCAACATGGCCGTGACGTGCCATTGGCACATGCCAACACGTGCCGCAAGCCATATTTCTAAGCCGCTATGCCTTTGGCCCACGCCAAACATAGCGCCCTAGGTTTCAAGACTTGCAACCAGGTCAACATGGCCGCATGTTCCATTGGCACATGCCAACACGTGCCGCAAACCAATTTCCAAGCCGCTATGCCTTTGGCCCACGCCAAACATAGCGCCCTAGGCTTGCAAACTTGCAACTAGGTCAACATGGCCGCACGTGCCATTGGCACATGCCAACACGTGTCGCAAGACATACTTCCAAGCCGCTATGCCTTTGGCCCACGCCAAACATAGCGCCCTAGGCTTGCAAGACTTGCAACTAGGCCAACATGGCCGCACATGCCATCGGCACATGCCAAACACACACGCTGGTAGCCTAACTTGCAAACCGTGCAACCTACCACCAAGGCATTCCGCACATGCCATTGGCACATGCCAAACACACACTATTTGGTAGCCTAACTTGCAAACCGTGCAACCTACCACCAAGGCATTCCGCACATGCCAAAACACACACCGGTAACCTAACTTGCAAACCGTGCAACCTACCACCAAGGCATTCCGCACATGCCATTGGCACATGCCAAACACACACGCTGGTAACCTAACTTGCAAGCCGTGCAACCTACCACCAAGGCATTCCGCACATGCCATTGGCACATGCCACACGTGCCACTAGCAGCGCCACTTGCCCTAAAGAAGCAACCAACACTCGAGACATCAACACAAACTGGGGATGCTTCTTTAGGGTTTTGGTTTGGCGGTCACAAAGATGCAGCGTACACTACGCTCACATTAAGAAAGTGTGAAAAGGAATAAAGCGGTCAAATAAAAGAGGAAATAATGGTGAAAAAGGTTTTCGCCCATTAAACCATGCGGTTACCACCTCCTCCCATTATTTCACCCTTTACTCTCTTCCTTCATGAGGCAGTAGTGCGTTTCAATCTCGACTTGTATAAATAGGTCTTACCTATTTCCACCGGACAACAAGTCTCGGTCGGGAGAAATATACTACACTTACACTCTCGTAAAGGCAACTTTGCAAGCTCTCCCAAAAAGCTTTCATCTCTTGCAAGCTTCCTAAGCTTTCACTTTCGATACAAGTCGAGATACTACTCTCCTCAACACCTTTCTTTGCTTCCCTCCCCAAATCAACCCTTCTCCTCCACTTTGTGACCGAAGCAAGTCCTGGAATGGCCATTTCTTGGTTTAGGCCGTACTTGTATGCATTGATCTCTCGAATCTATAAAGTGCTCACGTGCAGCACATTTGTTTAGGGTTTGAACCAGTTTCTCACTCACCTACCGAATTTACCGAAATCGGCAGAAACGATTTTTACCCGTAAACAGCTATATGCGAACTAGGGTGCAAGCCATAATGGGATTCCTAGCCTCCCTAATTGGAGTCGTTACTTCTGTTGCCTTCTAATAAGGTCTTAGTATAAGGTCTTATTAATGCCTTTTTCTGATATGGTATTATCACAAGAAAAGAAAAAATTTCATTTGCATTCATACTCTTGATTAATACAATTTTGATACTCTTGATTAAAAGATATACATCTGAGATGACTTAGTTGCTTCTTTCGCCCCCGGCAATTTGTTAAGTTCGCATAGACTTTTAATCATACTTATTCGCACACAATCTATTTCTTATGGTGTGTATGACTGCCGCACGGACCATATCTCTTCAAATATTTCTGGTCCCAAAGCTCATCGGATGGTTTTCCTTCTTTCTCATTTGCTAATTCATACACTCCATCTCCAACCACCTTCTTGATCCTGTACGGCCCATCGCACATGTTCACCACGTTTCCCTCATTATTTTTCTGAAAGCGTGGTTTCTTCCTCAACACCAATTCTCCTTCCTGGAATTTGGTTTTGTGAACAAATTTGTAGCGTTTATTCTCTCTTGCGGTTGTTACCTCCTTTACAGAGCCTTGCTTACTTCATTTTCTCTGCTCACAGTATCTATCATTAATCTTTCACCTCGCAGACTTTCTTATATTTTCTTTTTCCAATTTCTTCGCTTGTCTGTGCGTTCTTCACATTTGTTAACATCAATCTCATTGAAAGTTTTCCATTCATTTGAATCTCCTCTTATTACTCCAACACCTTGAGGTAAAGGGAACTTGATGCATTGGTGGAAAGTTGATGCCACTCCTAGAATACCATGTAACCATGGTCTTCCTATCAAAGCATTATATGTAGAATCTACGTCGACAACACAAAATATTATTTCCGAAGATATGCTCTTCAACGGAATTCGTATCGTTATCTCTCCCTTTGGTTTATTGGCTGTCCCATTGAAACCGTAGATCTTGTAAGTCGATGGGATTAGATCCTGGTAGTTCAGTCTTGTATGTGTGGTAGAACAGTATATCGACTGAACTGCCAAGATCTATCAGTATTCTATTTATAGCCCATGTATCTGCATCATGATATCCTTTCGATGTTATCGGTGAAATCGATCTCTCGGTTCATGTGTGTGTGCAAAAACTGGTATGAATTGTTCAGAACCCTAAGTTTATTAAGAAGATGCACCTTCATCATGCAATTCAAAACAACAAGTTTAGTGTTATACTTAACGATAATGGATATTATTATATTATATATTTTGATGAAACATCCTCATCATACCATATTGGTGATCAATATAATCTCAGACCTTTGTTGTATGTAAATAATGTTGCATCTGACGGTCTAATAAGCTTATCCAGCTTTTCTCCTTTTGGCGATACAATTTTGTGGAATCCATCAACTCGAGAGTACAAGAAAATAGAAATACCAGAATCAATTCGTAAAAAATCCGGTGACGCCATGTCCAGATTTGGTGTTTGTTACGATTGGAAAATTGATGATTACAAGGTATTCCAATTAGTGGCCGCTAACTGGAATATTTGCTATCAAATCTGGGTTTGTAGATTAGGTTCAAATTCATGGGAAAATATTGGAAAAATACCTTATAATACACAACACAGTTCTAGTGTTTCTACCGAGCCTTTAAATGGAATTATTCATTGGATAGAAAAAGAAAAAAAAAATTCATAGTTTCGTTCCATATAGTTGAAGAGCAAACCAAAGAGATCCAAATTCCCAGTTGGTAACCAGATGAAAAATGGTATGATAAATGGTACTCATACAAAAATATGGAAGTGGGTGTCTTGGGAGAGCACCTTTACTTATCAGTTAATGCTACATACCATAAGGCCAAGGGCAACATCGATCTGTGGGTGATGAAAGATTATGGAGTCATAGATTCTTGGACCAAAATTTTCAGCTTCTCGAAAGATGAAATAAATTTTGATTATTTATTGCCCCTGCATCATAGATTCTTAGACACCGGGCAATGGGTCTTAACCATTTTATACTTCAAGAAAAAAAGGCATTCGAAATAAAAGTCTCACCGCAGAGAATGAATGAGAGAGTTCTGTGTAATGTGGAAGAGATGAACGGGTTTGCAGCAACCATATCTATATGATCTACTTCTCCACCAAATTGATTAAGTTGGTTCCATAATCTCCTGGATCTGGTAGCTGCTGGTCTTCTCTTTGAATAAAATCGACTTGGAGTGAATCAAGAAAGGAGAGTGATGTCTTGAAATCATAGGGTATAGACTCCTTGTTCAATTTTTCGCACTTGCAGATGGTTAACTCCCGAAGAGAAGTCCATAATCGAAAATCCGGTAGAGATGTTAAAACGGGGCAGTTATAGAATTCCAAGACGCGGAGAGTATTGCTGCTGTTTTTGATGTTTAGATCATCTTCATCACGAAAACCTTGAAACTCATAGCAGTATCTGATGTCCAGAGAATGAAGATTCGGAGTATATTTTCGGAAAACTACGCCCAGTGGGAAATATACCAGCTCTGATGATAATTCTATCCGAATGGATGTGAGAGAGCTGAGACATCTTCCTCTACTAACAGAAAAGATTGAATTCACTGCCTCTCCGTTAGTGCTGCCAAAGTCCAATGACTTGAGTGAAGGAAATGAGTTTGGTACGCTTCTCAATTTCGGACAATCCCGCATAATTAGATTCTCAAGGAGAGGGAAAGAATCAACATGCATATTTGATGAAGGGGAAGCAACCCATTCTTCGAGATTATCCATATTTTTGATTGCCAGATGAACTAACGAAGGAAATAATGATAATGCCGCAGTGGTAGACTTCTGGGTACTGCTGCTACTTTCTTCGTAATAAAATTCTCTACCCAGACACTTGACTGAATCCATTCCCCAAATTGTCAGATCTCTAAGACATGGGAGCATACCTAGAGCTGGAAGCTTCTCACAGCGGTTGCACTCTGATATCGATAATACCGACAAACTCGGAAGCAGGCAATTAAAAGATGAACCCATCCACTTGGGAAGCTTCAAACCCGAGAATCCAAATATTTTCAGACTTCTCAAATTGGGGTGAGGCCTTAAACCCTCGAAAACCATATCATCATCCACATCTCCATCAGGGCTCCAGTGTAGCTCTAAGTTTCTCAAATTTGCCTTATCCTTCAACTTTGCTCTCTCTGCTTCTTCAATTCCTCCTGTCACATTCTCTAGCCATATTATGTGTAAGACCTGAAGAGAGTTAAGCATTGCCAACTCTTTTATCCCACTATGACCATTACACTGACTATTTTGACATTCCTGAAAACATGCTTCTTTGCTCACCCTATACGGCTTCAATTTTTCAAGGCAAGTTAGCTTGTCGATACCTCTGGGCATTATATAACCACGACCACCAGTAAACCGTCTTAGTTTCGGCCAGTTTTTAATTTCTTGGGGAATCTCACAGTTTTTTCCGAATTTCATGATCTCCAGATTACAGAGGTTACTAATGCAAGATTCCGGCAATACTTTGATCTCTGTACCTCTCAAATCAAGGCGCCTTAATCGTGTCAAAGCTCCAAATTCTGTTGGCAAGACGTCTAAGTTACTACACCACCTAATACCCAACGTCATTAAATTGCTAATGCATGTGATGGAATCAGGTATTTTTCTAATTGATAAATCTGAAAGGTTCAGGTAACTTAGCTGTTTTAGCAACCCAATATTTTCCGGTAAGGCTGTAAAATGAAGAAAGCACCCCAAGAGAACCAACGTCTGCAAGTTGGTGTGGTTAACGATAAAATCATCGGATAAAACTTGAATATCAGATCTTGAGACATCGAGATGCCTCAAACTTTTCAAATGCCCAATTCCACCAAGAAACCCAGGAACATTTGAGCAATCACGTAATATCAATGTCTGCAAAAAGTGAAAATGACTTGACGACACATCATGTGCTAAATCAAGTTCACAATTTGAGAGGTCCAGGAACCTCAAATGCTTAAACTTTGAAACCTTATAGGAAAACTTTGTATTCCTACCAACCAGCAGATATAATACCCGTAAATGCTCGGAGAAAGATGAACTGTTGATTTCTGGATGATTCTTTGGATGAAGCACCACAACTGTTCGCAAATTTTTAGCCTTGGACAGTACTGCGGCAGTTGTTGTCGATGATCCGTTTTCACATATCAGTTGTAAACGGCGAACTTGTGAAACATCTCCCTTCCCATCAATCCCAAATTCCTTAGGATTTACGACACTCATTGCAAGATCATGCACAAGATCATGCATCTTGCACTTAAGGATGACGCCAAGTTCATCCTGCTTTATATCCTGAAAGAATGAGTTCCACAGCAAAAACTCAAAATAATCATTTCCAATATCTTCAAAGGATCTATTATTTACCTCATTGGACTGAAGGAATCCTTCTGCCATCCACATACGAATCAAAACATCTCTTTCAATTTCCCAGTCTTTGGGAAATAGACAACAATAAGAAAAGCATTGTTTTAAAGGCGAAGATAAATTATCATAGCTCAGTTTCAAGATTGATATGACTCTAGTATTTTCTGGTTGAACCCACAGATTCTTATCATTATTGATTGAAACCCAGTACCTTTCTTCTCTTTTGAGGTATAATAAACTTCCAAGAAACATTGCCGCAAGTGGTAAGCCATGACATTTCTTCGCTATGTCCCGCCCGATACTTGTCATATTTTGAGTAAGTACTGCTCCACCTGAAAATGAGATTTTTTTGTGCATAATAGACCAACAGACATCATCTGTTAATTTTTGTAAATTGTGAACATTTCCCCCAATAAGAGATGCAACTTTTTGGCTGCGTGTGGTGACTAATATTTTGCTGCCTTCAACGCCATTGCCAAGGACTCCCATTAGTTTTTCCCAATCTTCAGCATCTTCATTCCATAGATCATCCAGTACTAACAGGTATTTCTTACCAATCAGCTTTCCCTTAACTTGTCTAGCCAGCACATCGACATTTAATGGATCCGCACATGAACCATCAGTAAGGGACTCTAGAATTTCTTTTAAGATCCTATAGACATCAAACTTATCAGATACACAGACCCATATGAATTTTTCAAAATGTGTTTGGATTGCCTCATCTTTGTATACCAACTGCGCTAATGAAGTCTTACCCAGACCCCCCATACCCACAATGGACACGACTGAAAAAAAATCGTGAGGAGAAGAATTGTGTGATGATGATGGTGATGGAGAGACAGAAGGCAGTGATTTGTCAGTCAGCATCTTTACTATGTCTGATGATGCATCCTCCCTGCCTAGTAGTACACAATGATCTACCACTGAAGTAGTTATCCGGTTACGTTGCTCCCTGATTTGATCGACTTGAGAAGTACTACTACTACTACTACCAGTAACACTCAACATATATCTGACTCGATTATTGTAAATTTCATCTAAGTTTTTATTTATGGCTCGGATTTTACTTGTCATCTTAAAGTGAAACAAAAGAGGATTGGAGGTCTTACTTGCAAAGTCGCGTACTTTGTGCTTGAGCTGACTTCCTCTTTCACAACGACGCAAGGCTTTATAACAAAATTCATCCATAACATCATCCACATCATAAACAACGTCTTTGAGCTTTCTTAACCATAGCCTAACAGTAGCATCAGTTATTTGTTGTTCTTCAGCATCTGAAACCAAAGCTTGAATTGACTCCAAAGTTTCCCCAAGTTTTTTTAGGTCATCTTTAACACCCCATGCCTGATTGGTCTGTTGAGCAATAACCGGAAGCAATTTCTTCAACATTTCAGTCACACCATTAACAAAAACCCCTTCCAAGGCCATTATGAAAAAATTATGAAGTTGATAACAAAGATTGCAAAGAAGCTTTTGTACCAAGAATTAATATAGAAAAGATAACGGAGAAATTGAAATGAGTAAGTAGAGAAAAAGATGAGATAGTTTTTGTAGAAGTGTGTAGGATGAAGAACATGGAATGTATACTAGCAGTACTACTCATAGAGGATGAGTAATAGTTTTTCAAAATCCACTCCGCACTTTCCACTTTTCAACGACCAGTTTTCAAATAATCCGAACTTGGAGACTCTAAAAATCGTTTTTAATCTCCACTTGGTCTTGGAGGGTCACTTTGTACTTTATGACAATATATCTTCCGCTAGTGGGAATTAGTTAATTAGTGAATTACAAATCGACAATCAGTAAGACAGAGTTATTAGTGAAGACTGAATTTAGGGGTTTGAAACGCGTTGTCTTCGACCTTTCTCTGTTGATCATGTGACCTTCTCTCGGTAATACTTCTTACACAACAAACATTGTAATATTAAAATAAGATTCTCACATAATGAAGTAGCAAAAACAGCACATGCATGAACTTACCGTTGAAATAGTACAGAGTTTTAATTTTAAACAATATTCTAGTACTGGACTTGGTTGGTATGTGGAGAACCATTTTTAAAGAGAAATAGCAACCCACATTACGAAGCGTATATTATATTCCAATGTTAAAAGAGATTGTTCAAGGCCATCAGATTTCCATACGGAATTTATTGTGGATTTAACGCGGTGAGTTTAGCATTACTGATTTTTAAATGCATGCGTTTGAATCCATGAAAGTGAACCCCTGACGGTGCTCCACCACCAGCATCTGCCCCTCTCTATACATAGATAGGAACATGAATAATGTAAGTAAAGTCACAGACAAACACCCTTCTCGAGAGTTTAATTAACATCCCATCCAGGGGCGGAACTGGGAATGTTAGACACCCCGGGCTTGACTGATTTTGTGCCCCTGGCTCAAGCCTAATATTAGTCCACTAAAATTTGGCCCATTAAGAATAGGCTGTTGAAAACTGTTTTTTTGTGGGCTTTGGGGTGGCTTAAGCCAGGAGAAGCCTGGCTGTAGCTCCGCCCCTGATCCCATCTTTAATAGACTCCACCAAGGAAAGTACTCAATGATATTTAGTAATTGGCATTTAACGCAAAATGTAGTGGAGTATGAAAACCAGACTCCCACAAAATGAGGGTAAGAGCATCTCCAATGCAAGGGGTAAAAGTCTTAAATTAGTATGACACCTAGGATTTAAGACTTTTTGAACCAAAGTTTTATCTCCAATGCAAGGGTGAAAATATTGTTCTTGGACATTGGATTGTAGACACTATTTAACATAAATGCATTTTTAGAGCATCTCCAACAGCTCCAACAGCAGGTCCTATTAAGTAGGGAGAGTGTCAAAATAAATATGAAGGTTTTAGAGAATGTCTTATTTAGATCTTGGGAATGACCTCCATATCATATTTTTGACTATTTTTTAATTATTATTTTTAAATAAATTTTTCTAAACAATAGAAAAAAAAAAGGAATCACTTTTATCTTTATCCAAAAAAATAAATCCCGAAAATAAGACCCCATACTGCTGGAGATGGTTCATGAGAAAAACATTCCTCTTTTTGCTACTGTTTATGGGTAAAAATCGTTTCCGCCGATTTCAGTAAATTCGGTAGGTGAGTGAGAAACTGGTTTAAACGCTAAACAAATGTCTTTGCACGTGAGCACTTTCTAGATTCGAGAGATCAATCTGTACAAGTCCGGCCTAAACCAAGAAATGGCCATTCCAGACTTGCTTCGGTCACAAAGTGGAGGAGAAGGGTTGATTTGGGGAGGAAGCAAAGAAAGGTGTTGAGACCGGAATAGTGCGGGAGAGTAGTGTCTCGACTTGTATCGAGAAAGTGAAAACTTAGGAAGCTTGCAAGAGATGAAAGCTTTTGGAGAGCTTGCAAAGTTGCCTTTTCCGAGAGTGTTATATTTTTCTCGACCCAGGACTTGTTGTCCGGTGGAAATAGGTAAGACCTATTTATACAAGTCGAGATTGAAACGTACCTGGCCTCATGAAGGAAGAGAGTAAAGGGTGAAATAATGGGAGGAGGTGGTAACCGCATGGTGTTTATGGGTGAAAACGTTTTCACCATTATTTCCTCTTTTATTTGACCGCTTTATTCCTATTCACGCTTTCTTAATGTGAGCGTAGTGTCTGTGCATCTTTGTGACCGCCAAACCAGGACCCTGGAAAGCATCCCCCAGTTTGTGTTGATGTCTAGAGTGTTAGTTACACCTTGAGTGCAAGTGGCGCTGCTAGGGGCGCGTGTGGCATGTGCCAATGGCATGTGCGGAATGCCTTTGTTGCGGGTTGCACCTCGAGCGCAAGTGACAATGCCAGAGCTGTTAGTGGCGTGTGTGGCATGTGCCAATGGCATGTGTGGAATGCCTTGGTGGTAGGTTGTACGTTGAGTGTAAGTGGCAATGCTAGAGCTGCTAGTGGCGTGTGTGGCATGTACCAATGGCATGTGAAGAATGCCTTGGTAGGCTGCACGGTTTGCAAGTTAGGCTACCAGCGTGGGTTTTGGCATGTGCCAATGGCGCGTACGGCCAAGTTGGCCTAGGTTGCACGGCTTAAAATTTGGGCTACCAGCGTGCATGTTTGGCGTGTGGCAATGGCGCGCGTACGGCCAAGTTGGTCTGGTAAGAAAAGCTACCAGCGATGCGTGATGGCATGTGCCAATGGCATGCTCGGCCATTAGGGCCACGGCCTGGTAAGAAAAGCTACCAGCGATGCGTGTTGGCATGTGCCAATGGCATGCTCGGCCATTAGGGCCACGTCCTGGTGAGAAAAGCTACCGGCGAGCGTGTTGGCATGTGCCAATGGCATGCTCGGCAATTAGGGCCACGTCCTGGTGAGAAAAGCTACCAGCGAGTGTGTTGGCATGTGCCAATGGCATGCTTGGCCATTAGGGCCACGTCCTGGTGAGAAAAGCTACCAGCGAGTGTGTTGGCATGTGCTAATGGCATGCTTGGCCATTAGGGCCACGTCCTGGTGAGAAAAGCTACCAGCGAGCGTGTTGGCATGTGCCAATGGCATGCTCGACCATTAGGGCCACGCCCTAGTGAGAAAAGTTAGCAGCGAGCGTGTTGGCATGTGCCAATGGCATGCTCGGCCATTAGGGCCACGTCCTGGTGAGAAAAGCTACCAGCGAGTGTGTTGTCATGTGCCAATGGCATTCTCGGCCATTAGGGCCACGTCCTGGTGAGAAAAGCTACCAGCGAGCGTGTTGGAATGTGCCAATGGCATGCGTGGCCAATTTGGCCTAGGTTGCACGGTTTGCAAGCCTAGGCGCGGGCGCTATTTTGGCATGGCGCGGTTAGGGCCAAGGTAAGGGTGTTTGGCTTGGCGTGGCGTGATTAGGGCCAAGGTAAGAGTGTTTGGATTGACGTGGCGTGACCAGCGTAGTAAGGGCCAAGGCAGAGTGCGTTTGGCATGGCGCGGCTAGCTTGGGATAGGTGAGGCTGGCATGATTTGCCATTGGCACGGAGGTGCGGCTAGCATGGTTGGCATGCTTTGGTGCTTTGGTGTGGCTGGCATGATTTGCCATTGGCACAGAGGTGTGGCTAGGGCCAAGGTAAGGGTGTTTGGCTTGGCGTGGCGTGATTAGGGCCAAGGTAAGGGTGTTTGGCTTGGCGTGGCGTGACCAGCGTAGTTAGGGCCAAAGCAGAGTGCGTTTGACATGGCGCGGCTAGCTTGGGCTAGGTGTGGCTGACATGATTTGCCATTGGCACGGAGGTGTGGCTGGCATGGTTGGCATGCTTTGGCGCGTTTGGTGTGGATGGCATGATTTGCTATTGGCACAGAGGTGCGGCTAGGGCCAAGGTAAGGGTGTTTGGCTTGGCGTGGTGTGACTAGCGTAGCTAGGGCCAAGGCAGAGTGCCTTTGGCATGGCGCGGCTAGCTTGGGCTAGGTGTGGCTGGAATGATTTTCCATTGGCACGGAGGTGCGACCAACATGGTTGGCATGCTTTGGCGTGTTTGGTGTGGCTGGCATGATTTGACATTGGAACAGAGGTGCGGCTAGGGCCAAGGTAAGGGTGTTTGGCTTGGCGTGGTGTGACTGGCGTAGCTAGGGCAAAGGCAGAGTGCATTTGGCATGGCGCGGCTAGCTTGGGCTAGGTGTGGCTGGCATGATTTGCCATTGGCACGGCGGTGCGGCTAGCATGGTTGGCATGCTTTGGCGCGTTTGGTGTGGCTGGCATGATTTTCCCTTGGCACAGGGGTGCGGATAGCTTGGGCTAGGTGTGGCTGGCATGATTTGCCATTGGCAAAGAGGGGAACTAGGGTTTTGTTCGTTGTAACCCTAATTTGAAAAAATACCCCCTATTAATTCTCGACTACATGCATTAAATGTTCTAATAAATGTGTTACCGGTGACATTAGGTTATTTTGGGTTTTACGATTTTACCATTTGTTTAAAAACCACCATCAACATTAAGTCCCCTGCTTAGCTAGGAACAGGAGTTTGTTGCGAGGTAAGCATAAGTTGGTGACAAACTATCAGCAGCAAATCGTAAAAAGAATTGAGGAGGCTTGTCTGACCTTTTTATAAATAGGATTTGGAATCCTTGCCTCTGGCGATTTTGCACAAATCGGGAGCTGGCCCGATTGGGAAGTCAGCATCATTGAGAGACAGGAAGCTGGGCGGCATTGAGAAGTTGACGCGAGTTGGGAAACTGGGCGTGCCAGCTGGTGGGACCGGCGCAAGGTGGGGAAGCTGATCGTGGTAGCTGGCGGGACCGGCGTAAGGTGGGGAAGTTGTGCGTGCTTGTTGGCGTGACTTGGGTGGTCATTGGGAAGTTGGCGCAATTGGTGGGACCGGTGCAACTTGGGCGACATTGGGAAGTTGGGCGCAATTGGTGGGACCGGTGTGGCTTTGGCGACGTTGGGAAGTTGGGCGCAATTGGTGGGACCGGTGTGGCTTGGGCGACGTTGTGAAGCTGGGTGTAATTGGTGGGACCGGTGTAAACAAAGAGGGAGTAGGTGTTTCTACAGATGGCAAAGTTTCCTTATTTTGCCTTCCTTCACGCGCGGCTTCAATCAGGGCATCATCCATGCCAAAATCTGGAAGCGTTATGTCCCTCATTGCTTCCTTTCCTTTTTTAAAGTTTCGTATTCATACCCAACGTAATTGTACCCCCTCCCTTATTTGAGAAAAGGTTCTTCTTGTTGAGTTTCTTTCTTTGCCTAGAGACGAATCATCCCCTAAACAACCAGATTCTCCAATTGAAGGCGCGAGGTCTGACTCTTGCAAAAGCACCCAGACTAGGTTATTCGGGCTAAGAAGATCATACCGGTATGTTTTATTCTTCTTATCTGTTCGTGTTATCCTCTTTTTATATGTGTATAGATATGATGGAACTTGATCATTTTCCCCATCTTTTGCAGTGTATGATGGGACCCTCCAGAGATGGCTGCGCCTTTAACTCTTCGGAGAACGACTTCAGACTTGGCGGAGATCGATCTTCTTCTCTTGAGGAGGCATTGGTTGGGATTGAATCTTCGTTCCATGAAGCTAGTGAAATTATTAAGGACCTCCCTTCCATCTATCCCCATGAAGAACAGGTGCATGTTCGGACTTGCTTGGGTTCAATGAGCATGGAGGAGGGGCGAGAGAACGAGGAAGAGTCTTGGCATGTTGAGAGGTTTCAGTGTGTCAAAGCCTTTCCTCGATCCGGGTATGGGGCGGATCGGACTGTTTGTTTTAGGTTTAGCGACGGAAGCGAACGTGTCGGGGTCTTGGGGAGAGCGCCATGATTCTTGACTACGATGCGGATGAATCAAAAAACTTTCTCCGAAGTGTCATTTGAGAAAACCTTTGAAGGAGCATATGACGGAAACGAAATACCCTTTGAAGTTGATGCCAAAGGTGTCGTTGGTGATCTGGAGGGTCATGGTGGCGTATGCTAGACCGGTCGTCGGGGAGGACATTGCCCGCTTGTGGTTGCTTCGGGATGGGATGTTGAGGTTGCTGCTGCTAACACCGTTGAATGGAACCATTGTTGCCCGAGGGATTGCTGGGGGAAGTGCTTGAAGATAGTCCTACCCGAGGGGACTTGTGCTCCATCCTTCATGTGCCAATGGCATGTGCGGAATGCCTTTGTTGCGGGTTGCACCTCGAGCGCAAGTGACAATGCCAGAGCTGCTAGTGGCGTGTTTGGCATGTGCCAATGGCATGTGTGGAATGCCTTGGTGGTAGGTTGTATGTTGAGTGTAAGTGGCAATGCTAGAGCTGCTAGTGGCGTGTGTGGCATGTGCCAATGACATGTGCGGAATGCCTTGGTAGGTTGCACGGTTTGCAAGTTAGGCTACCAGCGTGGGTTTTGGCATGTGCCAATGGCGCGTACGGCCAAGTAGGCCTAGGTTGCACGGCTTGCAAGTTGGGCTACCAGCGTGCATGTTTGGCGTGTGCAAATGGCATGCGTGGCCTATTTGGATCACGGCCTGGTAAGAAAAGCTACCAGCGATGCGTGATGGCATGTGCCAATGGCATGCTCGGCCATTAGGGGCACCACCTGGTAAGAAAATCTACCAGCGATGCGTGTTGGCATGTGCCAATGGCATTCTCGGCCATTAGTGCCACGGCTTGGTGAGAAAAGCTACCAGCGAGCATGTTGGCATGTGCCAATGGCATGCTCGGCCATTAGGGCCACGTTCTGGTGAGAAAAGCTACCAGCGAGCGTGTTGGCATGTGCCTATGGCATGCTCGGCAATTAGGTCCACGTCCTGGTGATAAAAGTTACCAGCGAGTGTGTTGGCATGTGCCAATGGCATGCTCGGCCAGTAGGGGCCACGTCCTGGTGAGAAAAGCTACCAGCGAGTGTGTTGGCATGTGCCAATGGCATGCTCGGCCATTAGGGCCATGTCCTGGTGAGAAAAGCTACCAGCGAGGGTGTTGGCATGTGCCAATGGCATGCTCGGCCATTAGGGCCACGTCATGGTGAGAAAAGCTACCAGCGAGCGTGTTGGCATGTGCCAATGGCATGCTCGGCCATTAGGGCCACGTCCTGGTGAGAAAAGCTACCAGCGAGCGTGTTGGCATGTGCCAATGGCATGCGTGGCCAATTTGGCCTAGGTTGCATGGTTTGCAAGCCTAGGCGCGGGCGCTACTTTGGCATGGCGCGGTTAGGGCCAAGGTAAGGGTGTTTGGCTTGGCGTGGCGTGATTAGGGCCAAGGTAAGGTTGTTTGGATTGGCATGGCGTGACCAGCGTAGTAAGGACCAAGGCAGAGTGCGTTTGGCATGGCGTGGCTAGCTTGGGATAGGTGTGGCTGGCATGATTTGCCATTGGCACGGAGGTGCGGCTAGCATGGTTGGCATGCTTTGGCGCGTTTGGTGTTGCTGGCATGATTTGCCATTGGCACAGAGGTGCGGCTAGGGCCAAGGTAAGGGTGTTTGGCTTGGCGTGGCGTGATTAGGGCCAAGGTAAGGGTGTTTGGCTTGGCGTGGCGTGACCAGCGTAGTTAGGGCCAAGGCAGAGTGCGTTTGGCATGGCGCGGCTAGCTTGGGCTAGGTGTGGCTGGCATGATTTTCCATTGGCACGGAGGTGCGGCTAGCATGGTTGGCATGCTTTGGCGCGTTTGGTGTGGCTGGCATGATTTGCCATTGGCGCGAGCAGGTGCGGCTAGGGCCAAGGTAAGGGTGTTTGGCTTGGCGTGGTGTGACTAGCGTAGCTAGGGCCAATGCAGAGTGCCTTTGGCATGGCGCGGCTAGCTTGGGCTAGGTGTGGCTGGCATGATTTCCCATTGGCACAGAGGTGCGGCTAGGGCCAAGGTAAGGGTGTTTGGCTTGGCGTGGTATGACTGGCGTAGCTAGGGCCAAGGTAGAGTGCATTTGGCATGGCGCGGATAGCTTGGGCTAGGTGTGGATGGCATGATTTGTCATTGGCACGGCGGTGCGGCTAGCATGGTTGGCATGCTTTGGCGCGTTTGGTGTGGCTGGGATGATTTGCCCTTGGCACAGGGGTGCGGCTAGCTTGGGCTGGGTGTGGCTGGCATGATTTGCCATTGGCACGGAGGGGAACGAGGGTTTTGTTCGTTGTAACCCTAATTTGAAAAAATTCCCCCATATTAATTACTGACTACATGCATTAAATGTTCTATTAAATGTGTCACCGGTGACATTAGGTTATTTGGGGTTTTACGATTTTACCCTTTGTTTAAAAACCACCATCAACATCTACATATATATATATATAACTCCACAAATAAGGATCTAAATAAAAAATCCACATAGGATTTGTAGCACCCACTGTTGGAGATGCTCTTAATGTTTAGGTCCTACAAACTAGGAGGGATCAAATGCTCAATATGAAGATGTTAAAGAAAATCTTAGCTACACCTTCCCAATGACCCCTAACTAATTCCATGTCATCAATTTTATACACAAAAATTAGTTTTTAATACACAATCAGGCTAAATGTTTTTTTTTAAATGTTTATCTAAATCTGGAAATGAATATTAGGACAAAGGGTCTTACTTAGCCTCAGAGATCAAAATTTAAACAACTGGAGGTCTAATAATGACATCCTCATAGGATTTTCTTAACCTACTATTGGAGATTGCTCTAATGAGCACATGAACAAGGTTAAGAGATGAAGCATGCGTCCCCCAAGTACAGTTAGGAATATAAACACTTTCTTCCAATATTAGTACTCCCTTTGTTCCGTTTTTGACGAGGGTCAGGATTTAGTCTACTTCCATAATATCTTAGGATTTTCATATATTTATATAAAACATCCGATAACATCCTTACATTATGTCTTAAAAATATAAGTTTTTATTTTAAATGTAGTAATAACAATTAAGTTTTGAAGGCTTTTATTTGCATGGAAAATTTTTATAACTTTTTCAATTCCTTAGAATGCATGAAATACTAAGGAATACTGTATGTATTTTTGCCTTAATTAATCAAGTTTATGTAAGTAAACTCTTAAGAGATGTAGAACAGCGGGAATACTGTATGTATTTTTGCCTTTGGGAATACTGCGGTAGTGTTGGATTAATTACATAAACTTGATTACTTTATTTTTGCCTTCGTCTTATTCAAATAAAATTTCAGCAAAGCAAAAACACAGAACACAAGGATAGGAGCAACAAAACAAAAATTTGAATGGAAGAAATAAGATTCTATGACAGCCTTAAATAAACTTCATCTTACAGTTGGAAGAATGAAAACTATTCTATGGAGACTAGAATCTAGTCACTAGATGAAGAATAAACTAGATGGTAGCTAATTTTTGGTTGAATGTTATTCTAATAATCAAACAGGTCTTAGTTTTACAAAAACCATGGGTATCCCTATTACCATGTCTACTTTCCACTAAAAAGCTGATGGAATGGGTCCAGTGGTGGTATTGGCAGACAAGAACTGGTGGAGAAAATTAATCGACCATTTTCTTGTGAAGATGCTGTTAATTATAATGATGAGGGAGATGTGATGATAATGTATATTACAAAAAAGGCCATGATGATGAGTAGAAATCCGAACTTGGTGATTTCTTTTATAGTTATCAATCTTGACTAATCTAACCAGGTTTGTACTGACCTCATTTCGTACTTAGAATAGTAAAACCCACCTTTATAAACTCTATGACAGCTTTCCCTAACATGTGACATTGCTCATAATAATAAGGTGTCTAAACACCTTGATTTTATATCTACTGTTTATGTTTTCTATATCATTTTTTTTTTTTTTTTTTTGTAAATCATGTATTTTATGTTTGTTATTGAGAGTTCAGGTACTTTAAAGTCATTAGAAACAAAAGAACGAGAAACCATTCATTTGGAAAGACAAGGGCAAAAAGATCAACTCACAGGCGAGTTATATTTATATTTTGAGCCAGCTAAGGTTATGCAACAATGGAGGTGAAGAATAAAATGTCATTTCCCCACAACTGACACTTAAGCATCAAACATAATAGGAAGTCATTTCTCTGAAATTGACATGCCCAATATCACTTTGGTAGCCTTTATCCAACTGACGGGTGCCAATATAAGTTTTATCATTACTCTTCCCTAATATCAAGAGATGTTTTTATCTTTTCATTACTATTCACCTGAAAGTAGAGAGGACAGAAAGTGAGCGATGAATGACCATTAAGTGGTCGAGATTCACAGAGATGCGAGAAATTGAAGCTACATATTAGGTCGAGAAGGACACGTTGCTGCTACGGTGGATGGGTGGTGATGAATATTATATCTGGAGAAGGTCAGCTCCGAGTCGTTATATCCCATACTTTTGAATGTGCGATAAAACAGGATAACTCCTTCTCGATGTTATCTATCACCCATTCCTCAAATTCATCCGCGCTATTCCCTTCTCCCTTTGAATTTCGTCATTCCAACAAAGTAAAATCTAAAGGATTTATGTGTGATTTTCCTCTTTCTGGCACATCTTCAGAAGTAAATATGATGCGTTACTTCTGCCACTCCTTTAAAAGCGAAGCTTTCTCCACGGTCATTATTTTTCTTCCTTCGTAATCGCGTTTATGAATTCTGAAAAGGGGAGGATACCCAAATGCACCATAATCTTTTATTTATCCACCTATAAGTCCTCTTACCGAAAGTGATTGTCCATGGACAAAGTCTAGACAATGCAATAAATCGATATTCATACTTTTTGTGATTGTCTATGGATACGAGATCGAGACAATACAACTATCAAAGTGTGATTACTTGATAATAGGTTCGGACTTAACCAAATTCTATAGGATCACTATCAAGTAAAGCGGAGTTAACGTTTATGTATTTTACTTCTAATTATAATAAATAATTATAATTGCGGAAATAGAAAAGTAAAAGTGTTAGAGCATAGCTCGGTTGAACCCACCAAGCGTTGGTATGTCAAGTTTGGTTGTCACATTTTAGTGAATCAAAACTCATGTTAAGAGTCGCTTGATTATGTACTAGAGTCAACTTCATATAGGTTAGCTTGAAAGTATTAAGATAATGAGACTTTACAAGTATTGCGAAGAATTGAAGATGTGAAGAAGCAAGGAGCTACAACGATAACAATCATCCTTCCACTTGAGGTTAGTGATATTTGACTTGAACTGTTTCATTCCCTAACGTATCTTTCAAGTCGTGCATATTGAAAACAAAACTGCGAAGCATATTTGAACTCTAGATAGACATAGTATTGAGAAATACAATACGAGTTTTATTGCTTAACCATTAAACTTTATAGATAATACATCACCATAATCATTTGAATGCTATTGTGATTATGTATGGGTATGAGGTGAGGATTTCATCCTAGGGAACAATGTTCTTCGAAAAGGAAGTAAGTTCATAAACTTGTTTGTGAATCGAAAAGGAAATCGCCAGACGTTATTGGGATTGTTATTCATTGCATATATATCTTGTGAACATCCGATATGTGTGATTTAGTATAACCGTTCATGACTTGGTTTTTCTTGGTAAAACTATTCACAAAGGCCTGACTTATGTATTGGTATGACTTTTATTAGTGAAACCGATCTTAAGTAATCACCTGAGATGGTATGATCGGGTTTGTGATTTTATGTCTGACAAAATATGGGAAAGGGGAATCGATCATAGTAAGAGGTGCAATACATCACAAAAGGGAACCGATCCTTATATGAGGTGCAGCAAGGTTTATAGAAGAAAGGGGATCTTACAAAGTTAAGATGTCGACAAAATTTGAACACGTGGTGTGAATGTTTATTATTTAATTGTTCAAAGTTATTCCTTAATAGCTAACGGAAGAGAATCCCAGGATCGAAACATAAATAAGTTAAGAATCTTTTAATTAAGGTTATTAACTTCATTTTTAGGAAAATAAGAATTAGTAATGTGCATTTACTAATTAGAAATTTTCTGAGAGATTTCGATCATTATTTTTGGATAGAGCATTTCCAGGAATTATGGAAACCGAATTTGTGCTTTAATGAATTTCTTGAGAATATTTTTCGGTTTTGGAAATTCCTTGGTGTCCAAACTTCCTTGTCTATAAATACTTGAAGTTTGCCTTTCTAGCAAATTAACTAATCCTTCGTAACAACAAACTACCTCTTGTTGTGTTGTTACTGGTGAAGCCGCCTATTCGGAGAGGAGAGTAACCTAATTAGGCGAAATCTCTTACGGTCGCTCAGTTTAAATTCTTTGGGATTGAGGAGTTTTATTAGTACCGTTGGTGGGAAACTAGATAATTGCGGTTTATCTTTTGTTTCTAACGGTTGTTGAACTTTGATTGCACCTAGTTTGTTTATGCTTGAGAATCTTCTCTTCTGATATAAGATTCACTAAAACTAGTTCAGAGTTTCGACAGGGATCTTTAGACCGTTGTTAGTTCTAAAGACGATCTTGTGATAATCCATTGTGAACAGACTCCGTTCTATGCGTGATTGATCACAAGATATTCAAGTGATTGTGTGCAGGTGTTTATTGAATATCTAAGAAGATTTGAAGACAAAGAAGAGTTTGAAGATTTCTGATTTGTGGGTTCATAATCTTTGGTGTGCACAATACTTGTTTCGGTAAAAAGAGGATCCAATTAATAATCGGTTTATACTTGTGATAGATTGGAATGATTAATTGAGTACATCGGCATCAACACAATTCTTTGGATTAAGAGTGTTGTTGGCTAAATCTTAAACGATTACTTCGGTAATTGAACATAAGATAGATCTAAGGACCTGAAGAAAATGTTTATGTTAAGATAAACAGAAGAGCCTTTATCCGCCTCACACTTGGTTGAAGAGAGTTGATACCAAACAAATTTTTTGTTCTTTTACTGCTTGGAATACGAACCAAAGTAATTGGTCCAAGTACGTGACTTTTTCATAGGTCGGAGGCGTGGGAATACATATGGAACTAGGTGAACTAAAGGTTTAGTTGCTTGGTATCAATTATACGAAGTTAGGTTTAATTTTGTGTATCGGCTTAATCCTGAGAGTATTCAATTATGGACAAGGTCCCGGGATTTTTCTGCATTTGCGGTTTCCTCGTTAACAAAATCTTGCTATGTTATTTACTTTATATTTCCGCATTATAATTGTTTTATTATAATTAAAGTAAATCACACAAACGTTAATTCCTATTTACTTGATAAGTGAATCCTATTGTGTTTGGTTAAGTCCAAACCTTTTTATCAAGTAATATACTTCGTTGTTGTATTGTCTTGATATCGTATCCATAGACGATCACACGAAGTGTGAACCGATTAGTTGTATTGTCTCGACTCAGTCCATAGACAATCACTTTCGGACAAAGGACTTATAGGTAGGAAAAGTTTTAGCTTGACATATATTTGGGTACCCTCACATTTTCAAAAAGACACAACAATATTTTGTTAACGAGGAAATCGTAAATGCAGAAAAACCCCGGGACCTAGTATGGAATTGAATACTCTCGGAATTAAGCCGCTATAAAAAAATCTAAACCAACTTCGAATAGTTGAGACCAAGCAACTAACCCTAACTAGTTCACTTAGTTTCCTCAGTATCCCTTGAGGGTGCACAGGAACCGAGCCGGATCGACGGACCGTCCCTGAACCGGTGGAACCGTACCTGATTTTGGACCGAACCGAGGAAGGGGGTACAGGTACCGGTCCAAAAACTAGGAAAGGGCTAGCAGTATGGTACACGGTCCTGCCTTAGTCCCGTGCCGTCCCGGACCGAAAGTACCGAATAATTCTAACCATAGGATTTAGGGGTAGAATTATTTGAAAGCCATGAATTTTATCGATGATGACCAAGAACATCGTTTTCCTTTTCTGTTTATTTCTATTGGTCTGCTTGATTTTCATGTAAGCTACTTCTTCCAGCGGTAAGTCTACTTTCTACACACAATTAACAAAACCAGATTATGTTATTCATATAGTTAATTTTCATACATCTAATCATATATGTAAGATCGAGCTAATTAATTGAATATCTTCATGGCTCTTTCAGATACGTCATTAGATGCAGAGAGAGATTATGCCGAGCAATACCAAGTTGTTACACGATGAGACCTATCATTGCCAGTACACGTCCCCAGGGTACAATCTTAGAACGAGCTTTCTGGCTTCATTTGAGGTGCGCCATGTACTGTTCCACTTTCAAGCTTTCAGATCCTGATCATACCGTATTTGATATTTGCGGATTGTACTGGTGTATTTGTAAGCAATTTAGCATCTGTTCTTCGCCCACTCTAACATAAGGAGCCAGTGGTATTTGTGATGACACTTACCTTGTTGTCAACTTCTCATATAAAGGAATGATTTCAGTGTTT
The DNA here is from genome assembly GCA_023531295.1 of Papaver armeniacum. Lineage (NCBI taxonomy): Eukaryota > Viridiplantae > Streptophyta > Magnoliopsida > Ranunculales > Papaveraceae > Papaver > Papaver armeniacum. The sequence continues at coordinate 184,154 of JAJJWW010018913.1, forward strand.
TCTGCTTTTTATTTTCGGATTCATATTACACTTCTATTGGTTAGAATTACTTGTTGTCTAGAACCGAGTATAGTACCGGAACCGTACCTGGTACCGTACTGGTCCCGAACAGTATCGGAACCGAGGTACAGGGTACAGGTACCGGTCCAAAATTTTGGAACCGAGTCTAGGGAGGTACAGGTACTCGGTCTTGGCAAGAACCGAGCCGAACCGTACCGTGTGCACCCTTAGTATCCCTGCGCTTCCGACTTCGATGAGTGCACACACTAGAACAATTTCTTTGGATCGTATTCCAAATAGTAAAGGAACAACAAATATGTTTGGTAACAACTCTTATGATTCTTTGTTCAAATAAGTCTTAAGTCATACGCAAAGGCTCTTCCGTTTAATCTAATAAACTCCTTTTCCTGGTTAGATCAATCTAATCTCTATTACCAAAGTAATAAGATTCGGATTTGTAACAATCAAAAATAGATCTCAAGATAACTATTATGTGTTACTGATCTCACGCAACTAATCAATCGAATAAATCCGATTCTAGTTGGAACCCAGCCGATCAAGGTTTGTGCTACTCAAAGATATGATAAACCAAATAATAAATCTTCTTCGTCTTCAAATTTTCTTTAATATTCAATTAAAACCTGTACGCCACCACTTGAATCTCTTGTGATCAATTATTCACCGGAGTCTGTTAACAATGGATTATCAGAAGATGTCTTTAGAACTACAAATAATCTAAAGATCAGGTCGATACTTCGTTCTAGTTTGAGTGAATCTTATACCAGAAGAGAAGATTATCAAGCATAAACAAACTAGGTGCAATCAAAGTTCAACAACCGTTTGTCAATCAAATCAATCGAAAACTAATAAAACTGTAATTATCTAGTTTCCCACCAACGGTACTCGTAGAGCTTCTTGATCTATAAATACCCAAGTTTTGAATTGGTTCATCTGTATCCCAAGACTACTATGTGATTGATCAATCTATCAAAACACATTCATGGGTTCAATAAGTTTTACCAAATACAAGGATCGGTTATACCTTTATGGAAACACTTGTGATCGGTCAAACAAGTTACCAGGACCGGTTACATCAGTTACCAGGATCGGTTACATCAATTACAAGGACTGGTTACCATATCTTATGATATTACTTGTGATCGGTCACAACCAGTTTAGGATCGGTTACACCAATTACTAGGATCAGTAATACCAATTACTAGGACCGGTTACACCAATTATAAGGATTGATTAAACAACTCTTCTGTGATCGGTTACACCAATTACATATATCGATCATACCATCTCAGGTGATTACTTAGGATTGGTTACTCTAATCAAAACTAGTCATACCAAATTATAAGTTAGGCATTGTGATTAGTTGTACCAAGATTAATAACAAAGTTACGATCGCTGAAAAAAGCGGGGGTCTAACAACCTCGCCCGATATTTCAATTAACAATCTGTATGGACTAACTCTAATATATTTTCAAGAGAATCAACTAAGAAGTCAGACTCAATCTTAAGAAAAGTATATCAAAGAGTTGTATCTCAATTTCTCAATTCAATATGCAATCAAACAAATAGGAATTTGCGAGCCCGATTGAATATAAAAGAAATAACTTAAACGGTACTAAAGACCAATGTTCAAGGATCAATCAAGTTCAATCAACAACCAAAGGTTTAATTTACCAATTGAGCTATTCAACGCACAACCTGTGATATTTCAATTATATAAAAAAATATATAGCAGAAAAGAAATAACACAGACACCAGAAATTTTGTTAACGAAGAAACCGCAAATGCAGAAAAACCCTGGGACCTAGTCCGGATTGAACACCACATTGTATTAAGCCGCTACAGACACTATCCTACTACAAGTTAACTTCGGAATGGAATGTAATTGAGCCCTAACAAACCTCACACCGATCAAGGTACAATTGCGTTCCATACGCCTCTTCAACCACGTCGGATTCTGCGCACTTGATTCCCTTAGTTGATCTCACCCATAACCAAGAGTTTCTATGAAAAAATCTGGACTAGGTCCCGGGGTTTTCGGCATATGCGGTTTCCTCGTTAACAAAACCTTGTTGTGTTACTTTTCTTTTCCGCAATTATAATTGTTGTTATTATAATTTAAAGTAAATTACACAAACATTAACTCCATATTACTTGATAGTGATCCTATAGAGTTTGGTTAAGTACGAACCTATTATCAAGTAATCACACTTTGGTTGTTGCATTGTCTCGATCTAGTATCCATGAAAAATCAAAAAAGTGTGAATATCGATTTGTTGCATTGTCTCGACTTTGTCCATAGACAATCACTTTCGGTAAAAGGACTTATAAGTGGATAAATAAAAGATTGAGGTGTATTTGGGTACCCTCGTCTTTTTCAACCATCATTCACATGAGCATAGACTGTACATCCAAATATCTTCAAGTCTTCATAGTTAGCATGTGAACCTGTCCAAACTTCAGTTGGAGTCTTAGACTCAATAGCAGTCATGAAGATCTGTTCACTAAATAAGCTGATGTGTTTGCTGCTTTTTCCCAAAACTGCTTTGGTAACCCGGCATTGGAGAGCATGCACCTTGCCTTCTCTATTATGGTTCTGTTCATCCTTTCTGCAACACCATATTTTTTGTGGTGTTTTTGTGACTGTGCGGTGTCTCACAATCCCTTGATCCTTGTAGAACTCTTTGAATTCTCCTCCACAAAATTCCAAAACTATTGTATGTCCTCAAGCACTTGATTTGTCTTCCAGTTTGTTTCTCAACAATAGTATTTCATTGCTTGAACTTGACAAATGTTTTGATTAAGTATGAATACTCATACTTTCCTTGAGAAATCATCAATGAATGTCAATATATATCTACCACCACCATGTGACTCAACCCGAGAAGCACTCCAAAGATCAGAATGTATATAATCTAAAATACCCTTGGTGTTATGTATAGATGTACTAAACTTGACTCTACACATCTTTCCAAAGACACAATGTTCACAAAAATCAAGCTTACCCGTTTTATGACCACAAAGCAATCCTTGCTTGCTCAAAAAATCCAACCCCCTCTCACTCATATGCCCTAACCGCATATGACACAACTTGGTAGTATCATCCTCAGAACTTGAAGAACATACAACTGCATCACCTGTCACAGTAGTACTTTGCAGCGTATAAAGACTATTAATCCTCATGCCTTTCATAATTGAAAGACTTCCCCTTGAGACCCGAATAACTCCACATTCACCTTGATAATTGCAACCATTTGAATCAAGTGTACCCAAAGAAATCATATTTCTTCTCAAGTCCGGAACATGCCTAACCTTAGTTAAAGTCCTCACCATACCTTCATACATCTTAATTTGAATTTTACCTACACCCACCACATTACAAGTGACATTGTTTCCTATAAGAACTTTACCACCTTCTTTGGCATGATAAGTAGTAAACCACTCTCTATGAGGACACATGTGAAAAGTACACCCCGAATCAAGAATCCACCCGCTCTCCGATCTTTCGGTATAAACCGTGAGAACCGTTCCATCATCACTTTCTACTTCAACATTTGCCGCGGTGCCTTGGTTAGTATTCTTCTCAACATTCTTCCTTTTTGGACAATCCTTCTTGAAATACCCTTCCTTATAATGAAAGCAATAGAATTTATTGGATTTAGATTTATACCTTGACTTCGATCTACTCCTATCTAATCCACACTTTTGGTTTCCTCTTCCTCTTACAAACAACCCATCTCCCGGATTATCTTTACCATCAATACCCATCTTCTTTAACTCCTTAGAGCTCAAAGATGCTTTAATGTCTTCCATGCTAAAACACAATAAAATTAATCCATGTGCTTTCTCCATGAGCTCATCCTTTTCCTCATCCTTCATTGTTGTTCCTAGAGTCATTTCCCCTTCAAAGTTTTCACCAAACCTTGTTGCACCACAACAACCCTCATCTTTAGCCTCCATAAATTAAAATCATTCCTTCCATCAAACTTCTCAATCTCATACTTTGCCATCATCCTAGATCGCTCCCACCCGGAGCTCTAATACAAATTTATTATAACAAATGGCTCAAGCTAGTACAATCAATCAAGATATGAAATAGAAATGAAATCAAAGTAAATCAAGCACACACACAACACAAGGATTTATAGTGGTTCAAACAAGATGATCTACATCCACTTGCGAAGACAACAAAACCATTTCCACTATGTATCAAATAAGATTACAAGGTATTTAATTAACCTCCTCTCAAGAACCCTAGCCCCTTTTTTGGTGCCTCACTCTCTCTTCCCATGAGTTTCTCTTACTTACTAAAGGAGAAGAATTCTTTCTTATCTCATGAATCCATGATGCCTTTTAGTTTTAGAACATATGGGCTGGACTCTTGTGTGGACAGCCCCAAAACAGAATACAAACGTATTCCAGGCACTAAATACAACAATTACCAAGGTTGGAATTTCATGCTTCATGGTGATTCAAGTACTCGGACAACTATGCAAGAAGTATTGGTTGAGCTATGATTGTCATCCAAGAGTAGGTCTAACCAAAGCTTGTTCTTATTCGCATTTCAACTGTCAGTTTATTAGTACGTACTCCAACAGTTCATCTTACAGGGGTTTTATCTGTAGATGTAAGCCACTATAATCGTACCATGTTAAACAATGAGCTTATTTGTTTGCATGAGTGAACCATTTCTTTTGTGCAAGTATTTCATGATCTGATGGACTCGAACAAGAATTTTCTGGGATATTGCAGATGATCATTGAAATGCCAAATTTATGATCTCCACGTAAACACCCTTCATTTTATGATATATTCAGTGTTTAGCCCACAAAGTAATAGCATTTAGTCCACTTTTAAGTCTATTACATATTTCTAAGAAAATAACCTTAATAAAATAAACACGAATAATTCACTTTCAAAAGTCTATGCAGTCTCTTCCTTACTGTTCGATCTCTTGATCTCAATCTCTCAATTTCTATCACATTCGCTCTCAATATAAAGGAAATTTAGGATTTTCTTGGTAGAATCCAAGGAAATATATTGCTATATAGTTTTGGATCTTAAGCTTCTGCTGTTCTGCAATTAGAACTCGTATCATTGCCCGTTCAAAGAGGTATGCGATCACCTCTGATTGAAGATACATTGATTTTTTTTTCTTTCAGTAATTTCATTATAGAAATGTGGAAGCAGATATTCATGCTTAGAAAGAATGGTGGACTTTTGTGTGTGTAATTCACAGTTGACTTGTTGAAATATTTGAATGTGTTTGATGAAATGTGTCAAAGAATTTGTTTAATAATGATTATAACGAGCTTCCTTTCCTTTTATATGAAATCTGTGGTTAAAAGGAACTCATATACAGTAGCAAAAAAATTATGCTTTTGCTCAGGTACTTGGTCAGTGGTTCTGCTTATATGTAATTGTATGTCTCTCTTGGCTAAGAAATTTTAAAGCCAGCCACAAAACAGTAAAATTTGACAGATATAAAGTCATTAAGGTCGGAGATTTTAATGTTTTTGTATTGGAAGTTTCTTACACTACAAGAGAAATTACTTTTTTTTGTGGCGAAGATGGAAAATAGAAGAAATGGGTGTCAACTAGAGGAAATAGAAAGAGATCTACAACTTTTAGCAAACTATCCTAGAGAAACTTTTGGATTCAGTAGAATCAGTACTGCAATTAATGTTGTATGTATTGTGTTCTTGGAGATGGCTCAATAATTACTAGATAGGTTCATAAGTTCACATATGTGATCAGTGGGAATTGTGTGGTCATTTTTTTGCTATTAAAAATTCAAGCTCAAACAATATAGCTAACAGGTAAATAGTATTGCAGAATTAGGGTATGCAGGCACAAATCTCGTACGATTCCACTAGAACATTAGTAAAAGATTTTCTGCTGATGTGTTCAAACAGCGTCATTGTCTCATTGTAACTGACAGATACAGCTTGGCGAAGGGAACTGATGGCGCATCACACCTGCGTCTAGACTTGTATACTTAAAACATTTGATGTGTTTAGTGGTGATCCTAGGTGTAACTCTGAAGTTTCGACAGAGCATCTCTTACTGTGATTTGAACTATCAAAAACAGAACTTTAAACTACTATCGCAATTTGGTGTCAGTTAATGAGATAGGTGTAGCTTACTTGATAGGTTTGCCTTGGAACTTAATCAGTTCAATGGTTGGGAATGCAGGGAGTGTGCATGTTAGTTATAGCCAGTGGTCGTTTATTTGAATCTTGAAAATAGTTTCAAGCGGACACTGTTTCCGAATTTCAAATATTTTATTTTTAAATCTTTGTTCAGTTCTTCTTCTTGTGTTATGATTTTTTTGTTTTTTTGAAACTACTAATGTCATGATTTTACAGAGTGGAAGAAGGATTAAATACAACATGGTTGGGGTGGAGAGATATTGTGTCGTGACAGGTGGGAGGGGTTTTGCGGCCCGTCATTTGGTGACAATGCTCATTAAATCACAGGAATGGTTAGTTAGAGTTGCCGATTTAGGGCCTGAAATTATGCTTGAACCATATGAGGAAGAAGGAGTTCTTGGCGAAGCTATTCGATCAGGCCGTGCTCAGTATGTCTCTGCGGATCTTCGAGACAAAGCCCAAGTGATTAAAGGTCATTGACATTCTCTATTTAAATGAATATGAATTTTTTAAGCTGGTAGATTTGTATTTACTGGCTATCTGTTGAACATTAAGTGATTTTCTTGATTTTTGAGCAGTGATAAGACATTTTACTATATTAGCTCTAATAGAACCTTCTCCTTTATTATTTTATCTTCTGAGCCTAATGTTTGTCTCTGCAGCCTTGGAAGGGGCAGAGGTTGTTTTTCACATGGCTGCTCCAGATTCATCAATCAACAATCACAAGCTGCATTACTCAGTCAATGTAGAAGGTAAGTGAGTGGTGCTTTCATCCATGAACCTAGTACTTTAGTAGTGAATGTTTAAAAGTTCACTTTTCGATGTTTATTTTCTTATCGGCTTCAAGTGGGTTTTCAGGAACCAAAAACATTATTGATGCCTGTGTTGGGTGCAAAGTGAAGAGACTCATCCATACTAGCTCTCCTAGTGTCGTCTTTGATGGGGTTCATGGTACAGATAATGCAGATGAATCAATGCCCTACCCATCTAAGGTTTCTACAATCATCTTATACTGTGTACGCCTGGTTATGTGCTAATAGATATACATGTTCAAGACATTCTCGTATTAAGCCATCTTATAAAAAAATTTCTTCCTTAGACTGCTACTGGATGTTTTACAATTTTAAGTGCATCCTCAAACTCGCAGCCTATCTCTTTATATCCAGTCAGATGTTTACTTGTTTTTCAGCATAATGATTCCTATTCAGCAACTAAAACTGAAGGAGAGGTGTTGGCTTTAAAGGCAAATGGTAAAAATGGGCTCCTAACATGCATACGCCCCAGTAGCATTTTGGTCCTGGTGATAGGCTGTTGGTTCCATCTTTAGTTACTGCTGCAAGAGCCGGAAAGTCTAAAGTAAGGATACATCTATGGCATAGTAGCTTGTTAGCTTATAGCAGTCAGATAATTTTACCCTTGACTTGCATCACCTATAACTTAACTCTTATATCTTTTGTTTTGTTTAAATTTTTCATCAGTTCATCATCGGTGATGGCAATAACTTCTACGATTTCACATATGTCGAAAACGTGGCTCATGCCCATATATGTGCTGAGAAAGCTCTATCCTCAGGTGGGGAAACAGCGGAAAGAGCTGCTGGTCAGGTACTAATATTCGCACTGGATATATTTAAGAATTGGGAGGGGTCAGCTGTCAATGTGCACACAAATAAAGCACTAGATGGTTCAACGTATCATTATCTCATTTATAACTTGTCACAATGTACCCAAATCTGGGGAATTACGTGTGTTTTTCTGCATTAATCATCAAATCCATATAAATGCTAGTTAAGCTGATCAGTCCATGTTCTGGGATATAATCTTTAAACTCTGATGCTTGCTCATAGGCCTACTTTATCACCAATACGGAACCAATCAAGTTCTGGGAGTTTGTCGCAGTTATCCTTGATGGTCTTGGCTATGAGAGGTATACCTTGAGTTACTTATTGAGCTACAGCTTTCTTGAAGTAAAGAATGGAAGAGTACGTAGGATTTAATTAGGTAATTATTTCCATAACAGACCAAGAATCAAGATTCCAGCCCCTGTCATGAAGCCGATAGCGCAGTTGGTAGCTTTGACGTATAAGGTGTTAGGGCCCTATGGAATGCCTGTTCCACAACTGACACCTTCAAGGATTAGTCTGCTCACATGCAACAGAACTTTCAGTTGTTCCAAAGCCAAAGACCGGATCTCTTATACACCTATTGTCTCACTTCAGGTATGTATCTAGAAGCATTCTTAACATTCTGTTCCTTGATTTTCTTTTCACATACAGAACAGAACATTCACACATGCATCTGACATTTCCCAAAAAGGAAACAAGAATCACTTGGTAGTTGTGGAGTGTGCTCTTTTGGACTTGGTCAATAAAGTTGTGATATAGCTGATCGGTCCATTGCTTATTTCAATGTTTTTGACTGACGAATGTAGGAGGGCCTGAAGAGAACAATTGACTCGTACTCACACTTAAGAGCTGATTTAACTAAGATATAAGGACCGTCCAAATCTTATTTTCTACTTTGAAGTGGAAAGGGTATGTGAACCCATTCCTTTATGTTTACATTTTCATTATGTTCAATTTCTTTTTTATCGCCCCTAATTTGCATATAATGAAGACGACATATCCCATACTATTTTCATCCCTGAAGCTGTATCTTTTACAGATTTGGCTATTAAATTGAGAAAATCCCTTCATCAAGTTTCCACTTTTCCGAGGAAAGGTGTCACCAGAATGCTCTCTTTGTTGGATCCATTTTGGAATCACTTTGCAAGGGGAAGGACAGGACCCTATTTTTTAAGGTATCATGTACTTTTTATTCTGCAACATATATCTTACAGGATTTATTTTGTAATTATGATCGAGTTTATAGGACCAAACATGCTAAAAAAATCTTAATATCCAACAGATGATGACAATCTAAGTACCTGATTGAGTCTTGTGAATGCGCGTTTGTTTTTATGCACATATTTTCTTGTTAGTGTACAATTGCTTGGAACCAGTTTCGGTCGGGGGTACTAGTTTGTGTATAATGATGAGGTTATTTCACTAATGCAATCGTTTTTGTGTAACTACTAAAAGAAGTTTACTCTTTAAGTTTCCCTGGAAGGACCTTTTTCTTTATATTATTATTATTGGTTTTGTTAAAAGATCGTTTTGCTGTTGTTTATGGGTAAAAATCGTTTCCGCCGATTTTGGTAAATTCGGTGGGTGAATGAGAAACTGGTTTAAACCCTAAACAAATGTGATGCACGTGAGCACTTTATAGATTCGAGAGATCAATGCAGCCTGGCTAAAACCCGGCCTAAACCAAGAAATGGGTAGTGCCGGACTTGCTTCGGTCACAAAGTAGAGGAGAAGGGTTGATTTGGGGAGGAAGCAAAGAAAGGTGTTGAGACCAGAATAGTGCAGGAGAGTAGTGTCTCGACTTGTATCGCAGAAAGTGAAAGCTTAGGAAGCTTGCAAGAGATGAAAGCTTTTGGAGAACTTGCAAAGTTGCCTTTTCCGAGAGTGTTATATTTTTCTCTGGCCGAGACTTGTTGTCCGGGTGGAAATAGGTAAGACCTATTTATACAAGTCGAGATTGAAATGCACCAGCCTCATGAAGGAAGAGAGTAAAAGGGTGAAATAATGGCAGGAGGTGGTAACCGCATGGTGTTTATGGGTGAAAACGTTTCCACCATTATTTCCTCATTTATTTGACCGCTTTATTTCTATTCACGCTTTCTTAATGTGAGCGTAGTGTACGCTGCATGCTGTGACCGCCAAACCAAAACCATAGAAAGCATCCCCCAGTTTGTGTTGATGTCTCGAGTGTTAGTTGCACCTTCAGTGCAAGTGGCGCTGCTAGTGGCGCGTGTGGCATGTGCGGAATGCCTTCGTTGCGGGTTGCACCTTGAGTGCAAGTGGCAATGCCAGAGCTGCTAGTGGCGTGTGTGGCATGTGCCAATGGCATGCGCGGAATGCTTGGTGGTAGGTTGTATGTTGAGTGTAAGTGGCAATGCCAGAGCTGCCAGTGGCGTGTGTGGCAAGTGCCAATGGCGTGTGTGGCAAGTGCCAATGGCGTGTGTGGAATGCCTTGGTGGTAGGTTGCGCGGTTTGCAAGTTAGGCTACCAGCGTGTGTGTTTGGCATGTGTCAATGGCATGTGTGGAATGCTTTGGTGGTAGGTTGCACGGTTTGCAAGTTAGGCTACCAGCGTGTGTGTTTGGCATGTGTCAATGGCACGCATGGCCATTAGGGCTACGTCCTGGTAAGAAAGCTACCAGCGATGCGTGTTGGCATGTGCCAATGGCATGCGTGGCCAATTTGAGTCACGGCACTGGTAGGAAAATCTACCAGTGATGAGTGTTGGCATGTGCCAATGACATGCATGGCCAATTTGGGTCACGGCCTGGTAGGAAAAGCTACCAGCGATGCGTGTTGGCATGTGCCAATGGCATGCTCGGCTATTAGGTCCGTCGCCTAGTAAGAAAAGCTACCAGTGAGCGTGTTGGCATGTGCCAATGGCATGCGTGGCCAACTTGGGTCGCGTCCTGGTAGGGAAAGCTACCAGCGAGCGCGTTGGCATGTCAATGGCATGTGTGGCCAATTTGGGTTGGGTCCTGGTAGGAAAAGCTACCAGCGAGCGTGTTGGCATGTGCCAATGCCATGCGTGGCCAATTTGGCCTAGGTTGCATGGTTTGCAAGCCTAAGCGCGGGCGCCATTTGGCATGGCGTGGCTAGGGCCAAGCGAGTGCTTGGCTTGGCGTGGTGTGACTAGCGTAGCTAGGGCCAAGCAGCAGTGCGTTTGGCATGTGCGGCCATTTCGGGATAAATGTGGATGGCATGATTTGCCATTGGCACGGAGGTGCGGCTAACATGGTTGGCATGCTTTGGCGCGTTTGGTGTGGCCGGCATGATTTGCCATTGGCACGAGGTGCGGCTAGCTTGGGCTAGGTGGTGGTGGCGTGATTTGCCATTGGCACGGAGGTGCGGCCAGCATGGTTGGCATGCTTTGGCGCGTTTTGGTGTGGTCGGGCATGATTTGCCATTGGCATGAGCTGCGGCTAGCTTGGGCTAGGTGTGATCGGGCATGATTTGCCATTGGCACGGAGGTGCCGGTCGGCATGGTTGGCATGCTTTTGGCGTTTTTGGTGTGGCTGGCATGATTTGCCATTGGCACAGAGGTGCGGCTAGGGCCAAGGTAAGTGTGTTTGGATTGGGCGTGGCGTGATTAACGTAGCTAGGGCCAAGGCAGAGTGCATTTGGCATGGCGCGGCTAGCTTGGGCTAGGTGTGGCATGCATGATTTGCTATTGGCACAGAGGTGAATTAAGGTTTTGTTCGTTGTAACGGTAATTTGAAAAAATACCCCTATTAATTACTGACTACATGCATTAAATGTTCTAATAAATGTGTCACCGGTGACATTGGGTTATTTGGGGTTTTACGATTTTACCCTTTGTTTAAAAACCACCATCAACATTAAGTCCCCGCTAGCTTGGAACAGGAGCTTTGTTGCGAGGTAAGCATAAGATGGTGACAAACTATCAGCAGCAAATCGTAAAGAGAATTGAGGAGGCTTGTCTGACCTTTTTATAAATAGGATTTGAAATCCTCGCCTCTGGTAGTTTTGCACAAATCGGGAGGCTGGCCCAATTGGGAAGTCAGCATCATCGAGAGACAGGAATTTGGGCGGCATTGAGAAGTTGACGCGAGTTGGGAAACCGAGCATGCTAGGTGGCGGGGCCAAGGCGAGGTGGGGAAACCGAGGCGTGCTAGCCGGGCGTGACTTCTGGGCGGTCATTTGGAAAGTTGACGTGAGTTGGGAACCGAGCGTGCTGGCTGGTGGGACCCCGGCGCAACTTGGGCGACATTGGGAAGTTGGGGGCAATTGGTGGGAATGGGGTGTGGCTTGGGCGACAGGGAGTTGGCGCAATCGGTGGGACCAGATACAACTTGGGCGACGTTGGGAAGTTGGGCGCCCTTGTGGCCCGTTCCTCATGCGCACGATTTTTGGTAAAGGGAAATCCTTCCTATTTCGAGAATCTTCACGCCCATATATATAAAATCCCTTTCTCTCACCTTGCACTTTGTTCTTTCATCTTTTCATACTAGCGGCAGAGTCACAAAGAAAAACCGGCTCCCAGGTATGTCTTTCAGTACTTCTCTTGTTTCCCTTTTCATGTAGGTGCAAACCCTAAAAGTATGAGTTTTTCTTTTATAATCCTTGCAATGATATTACGCATATGATTTCTTGGCGTGCTTCTTGTAGAAAATATTGTATATATGCACCCAATGGAAATACTGCATATATGATTCGAACCCGTAGAAAAATGCTCCATATATAATTTTGAACCCGAAGAAGGATACCATAGACGCATTCGAGCCCGTAGAAAATACTGCGTATATAGTTTTGAACCCGAAGAAGGACACTGCAGACGCACTTGAGCCCGTATAAAATACTGCCTATATAATTTTGAAACCTGAAGAAGATACTTCGTGTGCATTTTCGAACCCGTAGAGAATACTGTATATGTGCTTCATATGACTTCGAACCCATAGGAAATATTGCATATATGAATTTCGGACCCGAAGAAAAATACTGCGCGTGCAGTTTTGAACCCGTAGAAAAATGCTCCATATATAATTTTGAACCCGAAGAAGGACACCGTAGACGCATTCGAGACCGTAGCAAATACTGCGTATATAATTTTGAACCCTGAAGAAAATACTGCGTGTCCAGTTTTGAACCCGTAGAGAATACACCCTCTTTTTTTGTTTTCCAGGTTTCCTTTTGTTGGGTGTCGGTTAGGGAGATAATTTCGTCTTTCTCCGTGTGCGGATATCTTGTTACTAAGTTGTTATGAAGAAATCCGACAAGATGTTACCTGGACAAAATTTCGCCTCATCGAAGGATGTTCATAGTTCCAAACCAAACACGGATGATGAATTCTTTGCCAAACCCCTCGCCCCTGCTCGGAAGAATCACCCAGGTTTCGTGCCAATTTTGTTAACCGGTGGTGAAGATGAAAAGAAAACACGTCGGTTATTCAGAACACCATACGGTTCTGTCTTTATAAATGGGTATATTCTTCTTCCAACATTGATTTCAGGATGTGTCAAAGCCCATTGCGTTCTTTTGATAGATGGGTTGAGTTCATGGTAAGTAAGGAGCACATAAATACCAACTTGACTCTGGCGCAAATTATTGATCCGGCTCGGAGCTTGATGAAGTCTCCGGATTAGGAAGGATATCCCGGGCTTGGTTGCTTTCATCTCCAGATGGTGTTCGGACACCCAAACGATCATATGTAGATGGGGTGAAATAACTTTCTCCTTGAGAGTGTGGCTCTCTTCCTCAATCTTAGAATCGGAATATTTACATCCAATTGTCTGAAGGTGAGGAGAAGATGCGGGATGACCTTGCCGCTAAGTTGGGAGATTTCGCTCGAAAATACTGCACTGCAAAGTCGAAGGATTCTGTCCGGAAAGAGGATGAAAGGTTCTTTTACAGCTGGTGGATATCTCAATGGTTTCCGGACGAGCTGGAACCTAAACAAAAAGCAAATGATCTTCACGTTATAAAAGCATTTTGGCTCTCTCGGTTGTCTAGAGACATTTTTGATGACATTCGCTTCCGGCAAGAAGGAAATAAGACCAGAGTTGCTAGTGATTGCTGTGAAGTTAGCAAAAGGTGAAGTTCTTCCCATTGGCAAGCTATTTCTTGGTTCCCGTATGTGCATCCGGATCACCTAGTTGCGTAACATGCGAGTTTCGAATGGTTTCATGAAAGTGGATTCATATGTGCACGTTGCTTTTCCGCAAGCCTGGTTATGGGACCACTTTGAGAAGTATGCTCGAAACCGTTGCCTTCGATTCCCGCGAGTTGGGGCGGCACCCGAATTCTTCGATGGGTGAACAGGGCCCAGGAGTTGGCATGAGCTTGGTTAGTCTTCTCGATAAGTCGCATGAAATCGATTTCGCCCATGGGAGTCGGTCCATAGGTCGGTGACTCAAATTGACACCTTTGCTTCTGCTCCGATCATGTCTTTGTCTTCTGACGGCAACTTGAGTGTTGGTGAAAACTTGTTTATTCAAAGATGCATGTCCTGGGCTATATGCCGTTTTTTTCATGGGGTGTTTCCGAATAGCTGCTTACAATATTGACCGTGCTGCTCGTCACATGGGTTTCGTTCAAGGGGTGCCTCTTTATTACCAGCTGGTGGTTCCTAAGGATTCATTGCATGTCGTCCTCAATGCCAGTGCCCTTGAGCCGGGTATCCGCCTTCCCTTCTTTCAAACAGGAAGAGTGACTTCGACGACTTTTGGCTATAATGAGTTCTGGCGCGATGAGTTTATTATGATCCAAGATTTTGTAAAAATCGTGGTGGAGAATGTTCGTTGTAAACCTTCCCCAGCAGTTTTGAAGAAGTATCCAATGTTGAGAAATCCCAAGCGAAAGTTGCCTGGCAACTCGGAAAGTCCCCAGGCAAAGGAACAGAGGACGAAGAATCGTGCTGGCGGGTTCCGGGCGGTTTTAAAAGATCCTCCCGCAACTCTTGATGTGATTTTAACAAGTTGTAGAAAGTGGTAGTAAGATGTCGTTCCTCTCAGACTTGTAAAGATTGATTTCAGATTTAATAATAAAAATATATACAAAATATGTCACAATATCGAGAGTAACAAGGACTTCGGATTCCACCATTAATCACATTCAATTGGTTCATATAATGACTCATAACAATTCTAGCTCTTTTGTTGACTCTTTTTTTTCCGAAAGTTGTTTTTATAAAGAATTAGATGTAAATCATAAGCATAGCGCATCAAGAGTTCTTAGACTAAGCATACGCCATCGGACAAAATCACAACTAATCAAGAAAATCATAAATCAATTAAAACAAGTGCAAAAGTCATAAAGAATCAAATATAGTTACCAAAGAATTGTGAAATAAGGCTTCCTCCGTCATCCAGGTGTTGGGGTTTAGCTCCTCATGCTCAAAACACACCCAAAAGATAGAAACATGGCTCAAAAAGGTGTTTTTATTGAGAAATATATGAAAACAGAGTTTCGCAACGTCGCACGAGTGTTACGGAGGTTACCGTTACAATTATAAGATCTTTGAACAACGATAGGTTATTGGTACTGTCGTTGTATTTAGGACTGCTTCGCTACAGACTTTGAAAGTCTGTTCTTCGTCTTCTTCTTCTTCTCCACCTGCTGCTGCTGCAACTCTGCAAATCGTGATTTCTTCGTACCAGAGCCCTCTGTTGGCTCCCCAAACTCCCGACGACCCTCTTATGACTTCCCCGGACCATATATATACACTTCAATCCCCAAAAAATCCGAGAAAATCTTCACTTTTCCTTTGCTGCCAAGTTACGGAACTTTCTCCATAATCTTCTCTACACACGTCTTTTATTCCCTTTTTTTCAACTCAAACATATATGTTTTAATGAATCATATCTCAAAGAACAATCCTGCCTTTATTTTGTTTCCATACCTGCCATATATATATCCAACAGTTCACGGGAATATCCCTTCCATGTTTAACAAAAACTCGAAATTACTTCCTTTTTAATCGAACCCGAAGCTATTACCATCTCTGTTTAGTCTTGACACGTCGTTACCAATCCAAATCAGCAATCGAATCTTCCCAAAACTCTAACAATTTCAATCCAGGGAGGTTCGCAATTTTCTTTTACCTGAGCCGAGAAGATCATGGAAACAGCTATTTTGTTTTCTCTAATCCGAGCCCATTGCCAAGCCTGTTTAGCTCTAACAGGCCAATACAGTCCAATCCATCAAGATAATCCCGTTAAAATCTCACCAAACTCGATCCAGAAATCATGCAGATTTAACAAAACTTTTCCCGCCAAAACCGTTCTTTTGAAATGAAAGAGATGGAGTGCCCCTTATCCTGATGCTGGGGTGCCGATAGTGATTTGGGTGCCCCTTAGTAATTTGGTCACCCCTTATCCAAAATGAGAGTCCGAATAGTAATTTTTTCCCACGAGCGCAAAAACCACTTTTCGAGCCAATTTCACCGCAAAAGCTTATTTCTCCCAAAACACCTACAAAGACATAAAAAGCCAAAATAAGTACAAAATGAGCACTAACAAAATAGATAAATGAGATCAAAATAGACACATAAATGCGTCTATCAAATACCCCCAAACTTATTATTTGCTCGTCCTCGAGAAAATCAAAAACTGAAAAGAAAATCATAACTCACTGTCGCAGGCATCGTCGATTGCATTTAGCGTATGCAATAAGCCTTTAAACCCCTAGGTGGCCCTAGTGGCCGAAGTTATAGTCTCGGGAGGGTTTACCGCAGGTATACCCACAAAACCTTTACACTGCACGGACCTAACTATCTACGCAGTAACCTTGGAAGGCACTAAAGAATCTCCTTGGTTGGCATACTTACCGACTACGGGAGGAAGTACCCGATGAGAAATTCCAATTCTTTGTACACGAGTTTGCACTCAAGCATACTAAAATTCATATATAAGTCACAAAGCTCTACTCAGATAGTCACACTATGGACATCAATACCCTGAGTCAAAACTAATCACATGGATAGATCAAGAAGATGGATATAGAGAAAAATATAGATGGTTTTGATGTTTACTAAGTGATCGATGTTTCCTATATCTGCCTGAAGGCCTCCGCCAAAATGAAGCTATCCTAATGGATGAGATACTAGTCGACTAATATCAACACAATCGGCATATACAAGGGAACCAGTGGTCGATAAACCTAACTTTAGGTCAACACAACTGGCATATACAAGGGTTCCAGTGGTCGACTTTATTGAATTTATTCCGGTTGGTCAGATGGTCCGGTCTCACTTTCTTTTTTTTTTTTCTTCTTTTTTTTTTTAACTTTTTTTTCAACTTCTCTTTTTTTTTTTTTTTTTTTTTTTTTGTATCTCAATCACTCTAATTCACCTTAGCATCGGTAACAACTTGATTCGTGGGCCCCACCTAATCACTTAGAGAAACATAGTTTAAAAACAAAATAAAAATAAAAACAGAAGTGAAAAGGACTCAACGAGATATGGTGAAACTATCATGTTATTTCTAACACCTGAACTCTGTGCTTTTATGATTAGACTCTTTAGATGTTGCCATCTAATCAGATTGGTTCCTCAACTCCTACAACCAAAATGCTTCCATCCACTTAGATTGGTTAGTGCCATCCTTAATAAGCATAAATTTCTAGGCTCTGGAGTTTAACAATACAACTAAAATGTTTCTCCCATACCCCCAAACTTAAATCTAACATTGTCCTCAATGTTCTAAAGATAAAATTAAAAGCATGAACAAGGAGAAACTGTTACCATTTGAAGTAAAAGAGTTAAGGAAAGATATTACCGTGTCGCATGAATGTTGGGTTACCTCCCAAGAAGTGCTAAGTTTAAAGTCTTCAGCCAGACTAAGAAAGTATTAGTCACCTCATATAATCATAAAGTAATAGCCGGAATTTCTGTGGGTCATCAAAACCAAATAGAGCTATCACAAATAAAAGGAATCTGCAACATGCCAAGAAAATGAACAAATAAAGCACACCCTTGTCTAGTTTCTGTTTAAGACAACTACATCTAGCTGTAGTTCGGAGTTCGAGTTCTATAACTAGGTCCAAATAAAATATTTTCATGGGTTGGATTTCCTCAAAGCTAGAATCCGGTTCAGGTTGTAAAGTCTGTAAAAACTCAAATAAGAACTTAGAAGCACATAATAATAACCTGAATAATTGCGGATCCTTAAAGTCAATCAGTTTTGACTCACACAATTGACCACGATGAAACTGGCAGTCAATCTTAAGCAAATGTGTCGGTACTAATTTCCTAAAGTACTTAGGCTCGATCTCAAAACTTAATAACCGACACATCTGAAGCTCATACGTTCCCACAATTGGTTGAAAAATATTTGGTGGGAAAACAAAGTCAATCTGGGTATCATAGCCCGGGCTAACCACATCAACCAGAGGATGGGTTTCTAACAACTGAACTTCTTCCTGGACATTATTAGGTTCTGGAGAACTAATATGAAGGCAATCTGGCTCAATGGTTGAGGCACATATGTCAAGTCCCAAGTGAGGGATCTCTACAAGAGCTAAAGGTAAAGCACGTGGAGAATGATAATCACCCCCAAACTTAGAGTTTTGGGTGTATCTAGATAGACTATCTACAATTTCCTAATTTCTAGATCATCGGAACTCGAAAATGGTCAATTGCTTCTTCTAAGTTATAATCCAAGGTGCATCCTCACTCATCATATTTGAAAGCTCTACGACTTCATCTTCTAAGACTAATGTTTCTAAACCGTTAGACTCTAAAACAATGTTCTCGAGAATAAACTGTTCCTCAAAACTATCATCTAAGCCGAAAAAGGAAGTACTACATCGTCTAAAACGGGTATCTCTAGTCAAATCCTCGTCCTTTTGAATAGATGAATAATTATTAAAATTATTTGGATTCGAACTAGAAATAACATTATTATCTTGATTATAAAGCTCGAGTTGGAGTAACAAATTCCCGATCACTATGCCTAAATATTTGATTCTTCATCAACACTATCCTCATCATAATCATCATTGTAATAACATGAAAATGGTTGAACCTCATCTAAACATGTAGTGTTACCAATTCTAACCTCGTCATCCTGATTATAAAAATTGTCCTCATTTTCACGGGTGATATTGGAAAGAATGTATTGGCAATCAAGAGTAATTCGAGCAATTCTTTCTTCCGTCTCTAACTCTAACCTACGTGTTGTCTCAAAGAAACTAACGTGTTGACTCAGTTAACTTACGCGTTGACTCAAGTATCCTACGTGCTTCATCTAGAGAATAGGAATTATAGGAATTTTGCTCGTATGACCGGTATTCATGTGAATAGTAATTGGGCTCATCATGGTATGAGTCATAACCTTGAAAAGGCTGATGTTCCCAACCACTATTCACACTATGGTCAAAGTAGTAACGTCCGATTTGAAACTCGGTCGGATATTCGTTGTATTGGCTATTATTATACTTGATTCGACATTCTATTCGCAGGGGTGTGAGTTGTCACACAAAATAAAAAACCCATCGACAGGGATTGGGTGGGTGGATAGAGTCTTACCTCCCGCACCCGACAGAGGCGATGAACCGTTGAAGTCGACTCGGGCCACCGACTCCGATGTCGGTGTACGAACTCGAGGGGCCGAGACAAGATCGTAAATCGTCGTCCTTCCTGCAAACAGTTTATATTTAACCTCAACCCTTCCTTAGGGTTTTAAAAATAATGTCCAATTCCAGAAAAATAAAGTCCAAAAAGTCCAAAAATAAAAGAAAAATTACAAAAATGCAACCCTATTTACAGTTTCTAAAAATAAAAAGATATAAAGTCTAAATAAACTAATTATGTACAAAATCTTCTTCACTCCTTGGACTCCTCTTTTCTTTCCTTCTTTGGAAGATGCTTTCCTTTTATAGCACCTTTTCTTTCCTCGTAGCTTCGCTTCGAATCTGAAAAGAATCAAAAGAATACCAAAGGCGTAAAAAAGAACAAAGAAAATAAAAATAAAAATAAACCTAAAACAAATCTAAATACAAGTCCCCGGCAGCGGCGCCAAAAATTGATGTGATTTTAACAAGTTGTAGAAAGTGGTAGTAAGATGTCGTTCCTCTCAGACTTGTAAAGATTGATTTCAGACTTAATAATAAAAATATATACAAAATATGTCACAATATCGAGAGTAACAAGGACTTCGGATTCCACCATTAATCACATTCAATTGGTTCATATAATGACTCATAACAATTCTAGCTCTTTTGTTGACTCTTTTCTTTTCCGAAAGTAGTTTTTATAAAGAATTAGATGTAAATCATAAGCATAGCGCATCAAGAGTTCTTAGACTAAGCATACGCTATCAGACAAAATCACAACTAATCAAGAAAAATCATAAATCAATTAAAACAAGTGCAAAAGTCATAAAGAATCAAATATAGTTACCAAAGAATTGTGAAATAAGGCTTCCTCCGTCATCCCAGTGTTGGGGTTTAGCTCCTCATGCTCAAAACACACCCAAAAGATAGAAACATGGCTCAAAAAGGTGTTTTTATTGAGAAATATATGAAAACAGAGTTTCGCAACGCTGCACGAGTGTTACAGAGGTTACTGTTACAATTATAAGACTGCTGAACAACGATAGGTTATTGATACTGTCGTTGTATTTAGGACTGCTTCGCTACAGACTTTGAAAGTCTGTTCTTCGTCTTCTTCTTCTTCTCCACCTTCTTTCTTCGCAACTCGCAAATCGTGATTTCTTCGTACCAGAGCCCTCTGTTGGCTCCCCAAACTCCCGACGACCCTCTTATGACTTCCCCGGACCATATATATACACTTCAATCCCCAAAAAATCCGAGAAAATCTTCACTTTTCCTTTGCTGCCAAGTTACGGAACTTTCTCCATAATCTTCTCTACACACGTATTTTATTCCCTTTTTTTCAACTCAAACATATCTTTTAATGAATCATATCTCAAAGAAAAATCCTGCCTTTATTTTGTTTCCATACCTGCCATATATATATCCAACAGTTCACGGAATATCCCTTCCCCGTTTAACAAAAACTCGAAATTACTTCCTTTTAATCGAACCCGAAGCTATTACCATCTCTCGTTTAGTCTTGACACGTCGTTACCAATCCAAATCAAGAATCGAATCTTCCCAAAACTCTAACAATTTCAATCCAGGGAGGTTCGTAATTTTCTTTACCCGAGCGAGAAGATCATGGGAAACAAACTATTTTGTTTTCTCTAATCCGAGCCCATTGCCAAGCTCGTTTAGCTCTAATGTGCCAATCTGATCCAATCCATCAAGATAATCCCGTTAAAATCTCACCAAACTCGATCCTTAAATCATGCACGAACAAAAACTTTTCCGCCAAAACCGTTCTTTTGAAATGAAAGAGATGGAGTGCCCTTATCCCCGATCTTTGGGGTGCCGATAGTGATTTGGGTGCCCCTTAGTAATTTGGTCACCCCTTATCCAAAATGAGAGTCCGAATAGTAATTTTTTCCCACGAGCGCAAAAACCACTTTTCGAGCCAATTTCCCCGCAAAAGCTTATTTCTCCAAAAACACCTACAAAGACATAAAAAGCCAAAATAAGTACAAAATGAGCACTAACAAAATAGATAAATGAGATCAAAATAGACACATAAATGCGTCTATCAACTCTCGTGTCTTTCAGTTCTTCCAATAACCAGGTATGTGTCGCCTCCTTGTTGGTTTGTCTCAAAACACGTGAATTTTCACGAAAACATGTGTCTTGTTTCTTCCAGGGCTTCGGTAGTGTTAATGCTTTCACTCTTCGCACGTTGCCAGGAGACGGCAATTTTTCGAAGAATTCCTAAAGACTGAGCCTTCTCATAGTGGTGATGAGTCGAGAAAGAAGAAAGTTCGACAAGTGAGAGTGATTCTCTCGGGCAAAGACCGGTTCTTTTTCTGGGAAGTGGTTCGGTGAGTTTCGCGCTTCTTTTTCTTTCTTCTCCGTTTCTTCTTTTGAAAAATGTCTAACTCAAGTTCGCAGGAGGAATCCGGTTCGTAGGATGATTCTGGGGTGGAGCCGCACGAAAACTTGCCTTTGGTGACCACCGCCGGTGACTTGGAGATGGGAGTTAGCCAATTGACGGGCACAAATGTGGTTCACACGGTGGATGATTCTCTGATGGTTGCTGCCGTAGACATGGAAAAAGACACTTGGCGAGTCGTGAGGCCAGTTGCAGGCGCCATTTTTGATCCCCCGTACTTGGTTACTTATCCAGTGTCATGTGTTTGGTTGGCGGTTTCAAGCGTGGCCGGGATAAGTATGAGGCGTTGTACACCGTAACTGGGAGAAGCATGGACATATGGCCACAACCAAAAAGATCACTAGTCGATTTGCGATGGTTAAGCGTGTGGAAGAGGCTTTATCTTCCATTGAGGACATGCGTGAGGTGATTTGGATACACCGTTTCAAGACGTTATTTCCGATCGGGAGCACCATCGCGATGTGTGTGTAGAAAAGAGTTCAATGCTTCGTGGTTTGTCAAGGCCTTGCTGAGATCCAGAAGTCGAAAGATGCAGCAGTCGAAAGCCTTTCTGCAGAGGAGATTTCACGACCAGAGGTAGAACTCGAAAAGCTTTCCAAGATGCTGATTATGAAGAGAGCGGCTCTTGAAGATGCAAAGTTGACTTTCTCCAAGAAGAGCAGACCTTTGTTGGATGATTTTCCTTGAATGTTTCTCTTTTAAAATTTCATTTAGGTTCTTCTTTTTTTTTTTTTTGAAAAACATATTGGATGTCTGGTTAAAGTTCGGCCGGTTTTGATAGACAACTGGTAGCTTTTGAGGATATTGGATTATTTCTGGGATGAATGGTTTTGATAATATAACTCTGATTATGTATTGGGAAAGGAATATTGCTTTTATGAAAGTGTGTGCTAGCAATGGGCACAAGACGCAGTAGTATGACGGTTTTATTAAGAACCTAAAAACAGATCGTATATCTTGCCCTATCTAAATTTACTCACTTCATAGGTTTTTGCAAACACACCCCTTTCCATGTAAAAGGCGGCTTTGCTGGTAGCATCGCCAGTAAGTCCCCAATCGCTGGTAGCATCTTTAGCGAGTCCCCAGTTTTCTAGTGTAGTTTTTACAACTCGTAACTGGGTTTTCTGGCAGTTGAGTCGGATTGAGTCGCCTTCCCCTATCATCTTGACATTTGGGTCGAAGAACGAGATCGACAGTCTGACATTGTAGCCGATAGATCAATCCTCCCGCCGTGGTCGCCAATTGTTTATGGGTAAAAATCGTTTCCGCCGATTTTGGTAAATTCGGTGGGTGAGTGAGAAACTGGTTTAAACCCTAAACAAATTGCTGTACGTGAGCACTTTATAGATGCGAGAGATTAATCTGTACAAGCCCGGCCTAAACCAAGAAATGGCCGTTCCAAACTTGCTTCGGTCACAAAGTGGAGGAGAAGGGTTGATTTGGGGAGGGAAGCAAAGAAAGGTGTTGAGACCAGACATAGTGCCGGGAGAGTAGTGTCTCGACTTGTATCGTAAAGTGAAAGCTTAGGAAGCTTGCAAGAGATGAAAGCTTTTGGAGAGCTTGCAAAGTTGCCTTTTCTGAGAGTGTTGTATTTTTCTCCTGACCGAGACTTGTTGTCTGGTGGAAATAGGTAAGACCTATTTATACAAGTCGAGATTGAAACGTACCCTGGCCTCATGAAGAAAGAGAGTAAAGGGTGAAATAATGGGAGGAGGTGGTAACCGCATGGTGTTTATGGGTGAAAACGTTTTCACCATTATTTTCTCATTTATTTGACCGCTTTATTCCTATTCACGCTTTCTTAATGTGAGCATAGTGTACGCTGTATGCTGTGACCGCCAAACCAAAACCCTAGAAAGCATCCCCCAGTTTGTGTTGATGTCTCGAGTGTTGGTTGCACCTTGAGTGCAAGTGGCGCTACTAGTGGCGTGTGTGGCATGTGCGGAATTCCTTCGTTGCGGGTTGTACCTTGAGTGCAAGTGGAAATTCCAGAGCTGCTAGTGGCGTGTGTGGCATGTGCCAATGGCATGCGCGGAATGCTTGGTGGTAGGTTGTATGTTGAGTGTAAGTGGCAATGCCAGAGCTGCCAGTGGCGTGTGTGGCAAGTGCCAATGGCATGTGTGGAATGCCTTGGTGGTAGGTTGCGCGGTTTGCAAGTTAGGGTACAAGCGTGTGTGTTTCGCATGTGTCAATGACATGTGTGGAATGCCTTGGTGGTAGGTTGCACGGTTTGCAAGTTAGGCTACCAGCGTGTGTGTTTGGCATGTGTCAATGGCACGCATGGCCATTAGGGCTACGTCCTGGTAAGAAAGATACCAGCGATGTGTGTTGGCACGTTCCAATGGCATGCGTGGCCAACTTGGGTCACGGTCTGGTTGGAAAAGCTACCAGTGATGCGTGTTGGCATGTGCCAATGACATGCGTGGCCAATTTGGGTCACGGACTGGTAGGAAAAGCTACCAGCGATGCGTGTTGGCATGTGCCAATGGCATGCTCGGCCATTAGGGCCGTGGCCTGGTAAGAAAAGCTACCAGTGAGCGTGTTGGCATGTGCCAATGGCATGCGTGGCCAACTTGGGTCGCGTCCTGGTAGGGAAAGCTACCAGTGAGCGCGTTGGCATGTGCCAATGGCATGTGTGGCCACTTTGGGTCGCGACCTGGTAGGAAAAGCTACCAGCGAGCGTGTTGGCATGTGCCAATGGCATGCGTGGCCAATTTGGCCTAGGTTGCATGGTTTGCAAGCCTAGGCGCGGGCGCCATTTTGGCATGGCGTGGCTAGGGCCAAGGCAGAGTGCATTGGCTTGGCGTGGCCTTACTAGCGTAGCTAGGGCCAAGGCGAGTGCGTTTGGCATGGCGCGGCTAGCTCGGGCTAAATGTGGCTGGCATGATTTTCCATTGGCACGGAGGTGCGGCTAACATGGTTGGCATGCTTTGGCGCGTTTGGTGTGGCTGGCATGATTTGCCATTGGTACAGAGGTGTGGCTGGCGTGATTTGCCATCGGCACGGAGGTGCGGCCAGCATTGTTGGCATGCTTTGGCGCGTTTTGGTGTGGCTTGCATGATTTGCCATTGGGCTAGCTTGGGCTAGGTCTGGCTGGCATGATTTGCCATTGGCACGGAGGTGCGACCAGCATGGTTGGCATGCTTTGGCGCGTTTTTGTGTGGCTGGCATGATTTTCCATTGGCACAGAGGTGCGGCTAGGGCCATGGTAAGTTTGTTTGGCTTGGCGTGGCGTGATTAGCGTAGCTAGGGCCAAGGCAGAGTGCATTTGGCATGGCGCGGCTAGCTTGGGCTAGGTGTGGCTGGCATGATTTGCCATTGGCACGGAGGTGAATTAGGGTTTTGTTCGTTGTAACCCTAATTTGAAAAAAATACCCCCTATTAATTACCGACTACATGCATTAAATGTTCTAATAAATGTGTCACCGGTAACATTAGGTTATTTGGGGTTTTACGATTTTACCCTTTGTTTAAAAACCACCATCAATAGTCGTTTAACGAGTTTGGACCATCTTTCATTTCCTCAAAGGATGTTCTTACAACCTCGCTGCCTATTTTATTAGTTTTCCCTTTGTTTGAAGCCATTACATCCAAGCCACTACATCCGAATGGGTTCTCGACTTCGATGTCTCCGCCGCTTCATTTGTATCATCCTTTCCGGGATTTCTTCTTCTCTTTTATTGGGATCCGAATCCTGGCCCACTGTGAGAGAACTGTCCTCACTTTGCCTCCGTAGTCTATATTGATACAACTACAAGGAATGAAGAAGATAATTCAAGACAAGTTCGCTTTCCAGAGCCAAACTTTTGATTGGTTTGCCCAATCGATTTTTCAGACATTAACAGTCATAGATACATCAATTAATGACTCGGGACTCGAGGAAATGAATTAACCCTACTGCTAAATAACGACTAGTGCCGAGTTTACGCCTGTGACCAACTTAGTTAACCATGGCTCGGTGTGGCTCATGGCATGGATACATGACATTACTCTCCCCTTCAAAGATCCTTGTCCTCAAGGATAAAATTTGGAAATTGAGCTTTAATGTGAGAGAGGTCTTCCCAAGAAGCATCTTCAAAAGTGGAGTTGGACCAATGAATCAAGAGTTGAGGTACAGATTTATTACCTTTGACTGTAAGCCGAGTGTCCAGAACTGCCACTGATTCCACCACATAGTGTCCTTGATCATCTACTACTGGCAGCTGTGGCATTTAAGGATAATATGACCCAGTAGAAACTGGAGTGGAGTTTTAATAATATGACCCAGTGAACCTGGGTTAAACAACTGGTTGAACCATTGACCCTTGACCCAGTAATTTTTCCGGTTTTCAGAACATTGCATCATCGTCGGACATATCGCGCAAAGTTGGATTTCCTTAAACAATATTGTGATCTCCGGATTTGATCTCCTCCTTGAATTACAGCAGGTGTTTTTGGCAACTTTAGGGTTCTATCAGATTAAGGATACACAAATAATTAAGGAAAGACAACTAATAACGACACGTGTCTCCATTTAATTTGCGACATCAGAGGGCACACTCGGATCTCGACTCGGGACTTCAATGCTCTGTCAAACTCGCCGTATTCGTGAAAATCTTTTCTGAAAAATAAAAAATCAAGATTTAGTAAACATGGCGGCGACAAGGTACGTATTAGGTTTTCCAAGGATGATGAATAAGGTTCTCTCAAGAATTTCTGTGAGTAAATCATCATTATCGAAGCCCATATTTTCGTCATTAATCTCAAACGGACTCCACCATCAAACCTTCTTTTCTTCATCAAACCCTAATAAGTTCCAAGTTAGTGAATATAGTACTGGAATCGATGCGAAAAGTTTAGATCATGATCACATAAAAGAATCAGAAAACGAAAATCGCTTCTGTTATGAAGCTATAGCAGAAGAAGAAGAACACATTCTTAATGAAGCTTATGATAAGATACAAATAGCAATAGAAAAAGACATTCCTAAACCACTGTTGCATCTTAAGGATGAAATAGACTGGTTGCATGATGAAGCTTGTGATGAAATAGAAAATGCAATGATCTCAATCGAGCCCCCTATATATTGGTCGGATCTAGAGGATGAAACGCAAAGTGCTTATGATGCGGCAAAGATTGTGTTAGAAAAATTTGAGGTTTTAAAGGAGCGACTGGGTGAGAATTCGAACAAACAAGGAGAAGAATTGTTGAGTTCGATGAGCTTATATCTTGATAAAATGATACGTGATGTCGATTGGTTGAAAGGACAAGTCAAGTTCCTAAACGAATTACCCACGGAAGTTAAAAACTCTGTCTTCTTCCAAGGCTGGAGCAGGAGTGATGATAAAAAAAGAAAGACGGATGATGATGAAGTAGATTGCTTGTATTTTCAAGCTTGTGATAATGTAGTAGGATTAGCAATAGAAGAATCAAAAGAGGGTGATTCAAACCTCAAGGAAGAAGTAGATCGCTTGTATATTAATGCCTGGGATAAAATCGATTTGGCAAAAGAATCGATAGAATGTTCAATACTGTGCCCATATCTTAAGGAGGAAACTCATAGTGCCAATGCTGCTGTAAAGATTATGTTGGAGAAATTTGTGGCGTTGAGGGAAAAATTGGGTGAGAATGAAAAAGGTGATTTGGCAAGATCAATGAGCTTAAACCTTGAACATTTGATAGGTGACCTTGATGCGTTGAAAGAAGCGGTTCAGATACTTGAAAAATGGCAAAAGTGGGAGTGCGAAACTAATAAGCATGAGGGGAGCGGAGACTGTGCCTCATAGGTAAAATATTGTCCATTGTTTATCTTTTCAGATGATTTGAGGGCAATTCTTTTATTTTTATTTTTTTTTCAGTATCTCTTTTTGAGGTGGAAATGTAAAATATCATAAAACTTTGGATTATACATTTTCAGCTTATTGTTACAACAATTACTGAGCACAGTATGGGCTGACAGTACCAAAGTTTCAACCTAAAAATATGGCACTTATCTTCAAAATTGGGGGCTACTAAACTGGTATCCCCAAAAAACTGCCCCAATAGGTGGAATTTTCGTTTTCATTACTGACCACCGAATTGGATGTATATATCCAGCTACAAATAATACCAACACCATAAAATGGATGATTTAAAACGGTTTCTGAAATGGACTTTATCATCACTTGGAAACTGAATTTTAATATTATATTCTGAATGCAGTTATAAACCATGTGCATTATGGCTACAATACGTAATCCTGTCAACTAAGGCTGCAAATCAGCCTCGGGGAATGATAAAGTGACGAAATATAATTGAATCCTCCATTAATGTCTTCACAAGTACTACTACGTCCTTCTAATACTTGCACCTATAAATACCTATATTGAATCATAAACACAAACCCACAATGTCAAGAAACCCATAGACAAATATTTTCTTTTTTCTTGAATTCCATTTCAGAAGGCAGTCTGATATCCGAAACTATGGCAGCTATTAAGAAACCACTATCCGCACTATTTATGGTTCTGGTCCTCATGGCTGTCGTGAGTGAATTGGCAAATGCAAGTTCTATTATAGTGTACGCTGGACCAGGCTGCAACAATCGTGCTGAAGGGCATTTGAAATGTGGGTGTTCAAACATTGGTCTACGAGGTGGTTATGACTTCACTTATGGTGGACAAAGTGCTGCCATGTATTGGCAGTCTAATTGCGAGGGTGCTTCTCAGTTTATCCTCCTTTGGCAATTCTCGTAGCTGCGATGCATATACATGGAAGAGTATGTTTATCCAATGTTAAGTACACGTGATTCCGAAAGTGACTAGCTCTGCTATCGTGTGTTTCCCTTTGCATCGAATAAATAGATCCATGCGTAAAATAGCATGGTGGTAATAGGTTTTCTCTTTATCTCGTTTATTGAAAGTTTTTACTTATTTGTGAGGTATCTGTTTGTTTTTTTTTTTTTTTTTTTTTTTCGAGTGTATCTCAATCTTCTTTTAATGAAATCAATCTTATCTAATAATGTCGGATTCCTATTTCTTTTTCTCCGGCAAAGGCAGGCATGCACTGTATTTAAATAGGCCTAGCAAGACTGCCGATCCTAGCAAAACCCGTAGAGTTCCAGAGATGAATCTCTAATTAACATCCAAACTGGAACATATTTGATTGAATCAATTTGTTGTTCGATAAATGGAGACCAAGGACGGATTAAGAACAGCCTACTTCCAATAAACAGAGAACCCATTTCTAAAATTCTTGTTCTATCCTCTTCTTGTGAGAAATCGAACATAAAAGCTTTTTCACCATAGATGGTCATAGAAAAATCTCCTTTAGTTTTCCACAGCTTGGTTAATCTCTCTTTCACAAAAGGAAAATCATGTTTACTGGAAACGAAATTTTGACTCTAAGCACTTCAGTTGAATACCTGCCCTAAGTTACTCTAAGTTCTGACAAATACTTTCCCTAGTAAGTTGCTTATGTATATTACAGTGATATCTGTTGTTGGTGGCATCGAGCAGCTTGCAAAATTTCATAATCAAGGTAAGGTCATATTTGAAGAAAGAGCTGCACTGAACTGTGCTTAAACAAACCAATTTACCAAGAAATTGAAATTGTCTTTTTCAATTTAATTGCATTTTGTCTTGACTATTTTTACACAAACTTTGGTTTTCAATATTGAGAACTTTATTGATCAACTGATAAAACTTACAGTACAATGTGTTAACTATTTATACATACAAATACGTGACCTCCAAGTATTCTTGGGTCATACGTATACTAAACTTAGAAATAACAGAACTTGGAATACAAGTAATGACAACTCAACACTCCCCCTCAAGATGGAGCATAGATATCACACATGCCCAGCCTTGACAATAGAATTATTGAGAATGACTTGTTTGATACCGCCTTAGTTAACACATCTCGCAATTGATCCAAGAACGACAAAAAGGTACTTCAATAATTTTATCCTCTAGCTTCTCATAAACGGTTACGATCAATCTCAACATGCTTAGTTCTATCATGTTGCACAGATTTTGTGCAATCTTAATTATGACTGATTGTCACAAAATAACTTCATTGGACAATTAGTGAATAAGCCAAGCTCCCCATAAGTCGTTTAAGCCATAGTAATTCACAAATTCCTTTAACCATAGCTCTATATTCGGCCTCAGCACTAGACAAAGAAACAACTTTCTGTTTCTTGCTCTTCCAAGTAACAAGGTTACCTCCAATAAATGTAAAATAACCAGTTGTTGATCTTCTTCTATCTCCTTTTCAACCCTAATCTGAATCAGTATACCCAGAAATATCCATATTTCCATGTTTTGAAAACATCAAACCTCTTCCAGGTGCAGACTTGAGATACCTAAGTATTCTTATAACAGCATCCATATGTTGTTTACCAGGATTATGCATAAATCTACTAACAACACTTACTGCGTAAGCAATATCAGGTCTAGTATGGGAGAGATATATCAAACGCCCTACTAATCTTTGATATCGTCCTTTATCTGTTGGTACTTGATCAGAAAACTCATCTAGTTTATGATTTTGCTCAATAGGAGAACTAATAGGTTGACAACCAAGCATACCTGTTTCCTTGAGTAGATCAAGTACATATTTTTGTTGAGATAAGAAAATACCTTGATTAGATCGAACAACTTCAATTCCCAAAAAATATTTGAGAGCTCCCAGATCTTTCATTTCAAATTCTGAAGACAAGTAATTCTTCAATTTTAACATCTCATTATCATCATTGCCGATTTTACCACCATATCGTCAACATAAATAATGAGGCCGTTAATTTATTTCCACACTTCTTTAAGAACAAAGTATGATCAGCATTACTTTGTTTATACCCAAACTTAATCATTGCCTTTCGGAATCTTCCAAACCAAGCACGTGGTGATTGCTTCAAGCCATACAAGGCTTTATTCAGTCTACAGACAATATTAGGATCTGAGTACCAAACCCTGGTGGCAAAGACATGTAAACTTCTTTCTCTAAGTCTCCATGTAAAAACGCATTTTTTACATCATATTGTTGCAGTGGACATCCCAAATTTGCTGCTATAGACAACAATACACGGACAGTATTCATCTTTGCAACTGGAGCAAAAGTATCATGATAATCTATACCATAAGTTTGAGTAAACCCTTTTGCAACAAGTCTTGCCTTATACCTGTCAATAGAACCATCGGGGATTAATCTTTACAGGTGAATACCCATCTGCAACCAACTCGGCTTCTTTCCTTGTGGTAGTACAACCTTCTTCCATGTCTTATTTTTCATAAGAGATCGCATTTCTTCAAGCATAGCAAGATCCCATTTAGGATCGGACAATGCTTCTTGAATGTAGTAGGAATGACAATATCTGACATCTGACTAACAAATGCCTTGCAAGATTCTGTCAACCTATCAGTTGACATGTAATTTGCAATAGGATATTTAACCTTCTTTATAGGTTCCGGAGAATATCTTTCTGCCGGTACACCACGATTGCTTCTCAAAGGTAGTTGATACCTGTTATTCTCAACAACTTCACAATTTTCAGTATTAGTGTTAGTAGAAGTAGTAATATCACTACTTACCTCAGCAGCAGGAGTAGAATCGACAGGAGTAGGTACTATAGTAGCAGAGGGGTTATTTTCTTCAATAAGAATTTCAGTTTCATCTTCATCTGTACTTTCTACAACAATATTATTGATTGGCAAATCATCCTCTTCAACAAACTGTTGATCACTTTCTTCTTTATCACCATCAGTAGATAAAACTTCTTCATCTTCTGTAGATTCAACCATGAATTCACAATTATCCGGAAACATTTCTAACCAATTAACATCTCCTCTTACACTCTCTCCCAAGTGAGAAGTATTAAATTCAGCGGAAGCAAAATACATCTCATGTTCAGAAAAAGTCACATCCATGGTAACATACGTTCTTCTTGTTGGAGGATGATAACATTTGTAGCCCTTTTGAAATTGATTGTATCCAACAAAGACACACTTAAGAGCACAAGGATCAAGTTTCGAACGCAAATGTTTTTGTATGTGTACATAAGCTACACAACCAAATACTCTTGGTGGAAGTGTAAGATTAGATGGAAGAGTCACAAATGATGCAAGTTTATCTATCGGGTGTACGAAATCGTGTAGGAACACGATTAAGAAGAAAAACAACACTAATAAGAGCTTCTTCCCAAAAATTTGGTTTCATATACGCTCCTATCAAACTAGCCCCAGTAATTTCCAACAATTGTCTATTTTTCCTTTCTCGCAACTCCATTTTGTTGCGGTGTAGATGGACATGTAGTTTCATGAACAAGACCATGCTCAAAGCAAAATATCCCTTTAAGGTGCGATTTATATATTCTCCACCTCTATCACTTCGTAGAACCCTTAAAGTTCCAGTATTGTGTCTGGACTATCTTGTGAAAATTACGAAAACAACGGCACATCACTTTTATTCTTCATCATATAGAGCCAAGTCATGCGAGTACAATCATCAATAAATAGGACAAACCATCTATTACGGAAGAAGAAACAATCTTTGAGGGACCCCAAACATCAGAATGTACCAAAGAAAATGGAACAAATCTTTTATTAAAACTATCGGGATAAGTAGCACGATGGCTCTTTGCTAAAATGCAAGTTTCACACCGAAAATCGATGGTTTGCAAGAAGTAAATAAATTTGGATATAAATGCTCCAAGTATCCAAAAGAAACATGTCCTAGTCTACGATGATGTAACCAAATTTCATCTCGTATGTGTATGAGATATTCTTTTTTGCCGACAAAGACCTTCCTTCACACACATCATCCACATAGTATAACCCCTCTCTTTTAGTACCCCGCCAATTATTTCCCCTTCTTTGAGATCCCAGAAGAAAACGAGAAATCGGGATATATTAATACTAAACACTTTAACTCGAGAAGTTACTTGAGGTACTCGACATGAGATTATTTGAAAGAGAAGGAATTAATAAGGTATGTTCTAGAGATAAAGAGTTCGTTAGATCAACTCTTCCTTCTCCAAGAATAGGATATGTTATACCATTAGCATTAGTAACACGATTAACAAGTTGAAGTAGTTTTGTCCTTTAATATAGACATATCAAAGGTCATATGATTAGTAGCACAGGAATCAAGAATCCAACCATTATCCTTCTTAAAATTATCAAGAAGAGATGTAAGAAAAATATTACCTCGTTCGGACTCGTTGTAGTTGTTGTAGGAACAACGGATGTACGTGTAGCTACCTTACCCTTAACTTTCCCTTTTCCAGCCTTTATACGCTTTTGGTAATCATCCCACCAATCTGGATAACCAATTTTTCAAAACAATTTTCAGAAAGATGTTTTGTATTCCCACAATGAACACATCTTCCAGTATTATTCAGCTGAGATATTTTGTATTCAACGAATTTTTCTCAATCTTCCTGACAGACATGGCAATTTGAGAATCAACCCCATGAGTTAACATAGTACTGCGTCTTTGTTCTTCTCTCCTCATTATGGTAAACGCAGCTTCTAGCTTTGGTAAAGGATCAGTACGAAGTATTTCTCCTCTAACTGAATCATAAGTATCATCAAGTGCAAAGAAGAAATAAATATACCCTTTCTTCATCAATTTCTTCCTTTCGTTTCTTGATTACCTCTGGTTGTGTAAAGGTAATAGGCCTTCTATGATCAAACTCTTGCCAGATTGATTTTAATCGGGAGAAAAGGTTAGAAATTGATCTACCACTGTTGAGTCGACATAGCTTTCCGAGATAAGTCATAGAGAATAGACTTATCAGCTCCTTCATAATAAGTTTGAGAAACAGCATCCCAAACATCCTTTGCAGTAGGCAAACGAACAAACAGATTCATTAAATCAGTTCCATTGCACCAATCATTGACCCTTGACAATAGCATCTTCCATGATCCACTTATCATATTTATCTACGACTTCTTCATCAGGTTTCACAGTATCACCAGTAAGATATCCTTTCTTTCCTCTTCCAGCAACAAACATGGTCACCATTTGAGACCATAGAGAAAAATTGGTGTCATTCAGTTTTATTCCGTATGGAATTGAAGTTGGTGTTGGTTCGTATGTCTGCATACCACCAGCTGTATTTGCTGAGAACGTTGGTTCTGATTTACCATCGTCACCAGCCATTGTAGTTCCTAAGTTTTTGAAGGTTCTGTTTAGTTTGTAGGTAAAATAAGATCAGAGAAAGTATATCCCTGGATATTGAAATCGTTTGATGATTAAGGTTTTAGAGACAGTATATCTCTGGGTTTTTGGTGTTGATGATTAAGGTTTTAGAGAAAGTATATCTCTGGGTTTTTGGTGTTGATGATTAAGGTTTTAGAGAAAGTATATCTCTGGGTATTGAAAAAAAAGGTAAAAAAGTGCCCAAGGATCGAACCTGCTCTGATACCAACACAAACTTTGGTTTTCAATATTGAGAACTTTATTGATCAACTGATAAAACTTACAGTACAATGTGTTAACTATTTATACATACAAATACGTGACCTCCAAGTATTCTTGGGTCATACGTATACTAAACTTAGAAATAACAGAACTTGGAATACAAGTAATGACAACTCAACATTTTTCTTTTGTTTGAGATGTTGCCGTCCGGATTTTCTTAGTAATCTTGATGCTTTTGTTCTTCTCTGCTCAAGAGTTTTCAATTGGTTTATAAGATAACTGAGGGGTTTGTAATTTATTAATTTGTAACGAAGAAATAAATATGGGTTTTGTTGAGCATCTTAAACAAAGAGCAACATTTATGCTAATGGATGGGTTAGGTGATGTGTCTTTGCCGAGTTTTGGAAACAAACTCC
Source organism: Papaver armeniacum (assembly GCA_023531295.1). NCBI lineage: Eukaryota > Viridiplantae > Streptophyta > Magnoliopsida > Ranunculales > Papaveraceae > Papaver > Papaver armeniacum. The sequence continues at coordinate 218,686 of JAJJWW010018913.1, forward strand.
TTTTTAAATAGCCAAAAGCCCCGATTTTGATGCAGTTGCTTTAGCTAAATGTAAAAGGTTTATGGCTGTAGAAGCAGACTTGAGCTGTGGAAGTTTGTACATCTCATCGTGGAGAACATGAGTACGGGTGATGGATTGGCAATCTTTGCTGGAGATATACCATTCGGAGGTTGTTTTCTTCTTCTCCTTTAAATTTAAATTATGGTGTCCTTCATTTTGTTGTCGTCGTCTTCTTTTAGTAAAAATGGTATGAAATTAGAAGTGAAAGATTGGGATACGACATCCAATTTATTGAACTATCAAAAGCCTGACGCTTCATCTGGTGATAATATGTTAATGGTTTATTGATAAAAAAACTGGCAACAAAATTGGAACTCTATCAAAAGAAAAGGTTCTTTCGAACAAGTTGTGTCGCTAAAGCTTTTTGATTTGGTGGCTTAGGTTTTCACTAATGTTCGTTAACACGGGATTTCGACTAAAATGCCAGTGTTATTATGTGAAGTTGTTTTAAAATTTAAGAACGGGGGTCTCTCAGTAGTGGTTATAAGTAATTAATGTCTTTGTTTTTTGGTTTTAGTGTTGTGTTGCTTCTTACAGTCGCAATTTTTATCAGTTGACTCTTGGATAAACTTATCAAATAGAAAAACTCCCAAAGAAGATCTGTTGGGAGTGTATTCAAAGGGTAAATATGTCTACATCAATTAAATCAGCTTACTTAGGTGAATGCTCACAATTAAATCAGCTTACTTAGGTGAATGCTCAAGATATTCTCTTGAAGAACAACAAGATTATAGTGTTGTATTTTCTAAAAATGGGTACATAGTACTCTTCTGGTACATAGGCGTTAGCCTACAATAAGTAAGAACTACCAAACCATCTATTTCTATTCATCATGGTTGTCAAATACTTGCTTCATGCTATAGTATGACTAAGACCATCTCTAAGAGAGGATGGATCTATTTATTTTTAGTGACACATAGGATTTTAGACCCCCGTTTGGCATAAATCAATCTCCAACAGTAGGGTCCTACAAGTTAGGAGGGACCAATTACTAATTATAAAGGTGTTCAAGAAAGTGTTATCTATACCTCCGGTTGCACCTCCACGTCATGTTTTTAACCAATTTTCTTTTAATTCTAAAGGTTAAAATTCTCACGGTTGGAGATCGTTTTTTAGATATGAGGTCTTATATTTACTCTATGTGTAGACCCCATAAATAAAAGGACTAAATAAAAAATTCACGTAGGATTTTTTACACCTTGTGTTGGAGATGCTCTAATGGGCAAGTGCGTGTAGCTGATTAACAGAGTTCGGAACTTAAGGGTATAATTGTCATTCACATTTTTATGATGTCATTTCGTATCCACCTGTATAGTTTTGGCCGGCCGTGAGATATTCCAGGTTTGAATATTATCAGCTGTAGTTATCAAATTAATCAACAGATTTGACCATATATACAACTAACAATTCAAGAAATTTGAGGCCATATACGAAAGTGCATTCACATGTGATAAAGACTATTAATTTGCCTCCAAATTAATGGAAACGATGTCAGAGACTTTGTTAATCATCAGTTGAAAACTGATCATAAAATTCAAAATGATGCTACGAGTAAGCATTGCCTCTGAAGCTTTGTTAGTTATGGTACTACTGTTTTTGGTTTCATCTTACCATGTTATTGTCTTTGCCGCTGCTGGTTCTTCTTTAACAAATAAAAAACAATTAGAAGAAGAAGTAGATGCTCTTTTGAAATGGAAATCAAGCCTTATCAACCAAAATCATTCTCTTCTTTCTTCATGGAAGATGAATTCAACTGCGACAGAAACGAGTCCCTGCAAGTGGTATGGAATCCACTGTAACAATGAGGGAAGCGTCGACAAAGTGAATCTAGCAGGTTTGGGTTTACAAGGTACGCTCCACAGTTTCAACTTTTCATCTTTCTCCAACTTTGTTAGTCTTGACCTGAGCAACAACGAACTCTTCGGAACCATTCCATCTAAGATTAATCTTGCAAGACTCACCCAGCTTTCTCTTTCCTCCAATAAGCTTTCTGGACATATTCCACCAGAAATAGGTTCACTCACAACTCTGCTATATTTAGATCTTTCTCAAAACCAAATCACTGGATCCATCCCACAAGAAATTGGCAGTTTATATCTTCTCAATGTCCTGGGGTTGTCTGCAAACGATTTGACAGGCTCAATTCCTAGTTCAATATGCAATTTGACCAACTTGGTCGTGTTTGCTAGCTATAGAAATCAACTCTCTGGCAACATCCCTCGCGATATAGGAAAGCTAAGATCTCTAACTGGCTTATCTATGTATGGAAACTATCTAAATGGTTCAATCCCTGCTTCTTTAACCAATTTGACTAGCTTGAAGCATCTTTACTTATACGATAACCAGCTTTCTGGTATCATTCCTCAAGATATAGGAAGACTACGCTCTCTTGCCTCCCTGGATTTGTCCATGAACCATATCGCTGGTTCAATCCCTACTTCAATATGCGTTTTGGCCAACCTCACATATTTATCACTCTATTCAAATAAACTCATCGGTGCCATCCCTCAAGATATTGGAAACCTGAGGTCTTTAAGTAGCTTAACTATGCATATGAATAATATCACTGGTTCAATCCCTGAATCTGTCGGTAATTTGAGAAGTTTGACTTTTTTATCTCTTCTTCAAAATAATCTCACTGGTCCATTACCAGTTGGATTCAACAATCTAACACAGTTGAGAGTATTATTTTTGGCTGATAACAAGTTTTCCGGTTATTTACCTCAAAATATATGTCAAACTGGAAAACTTCAGAATTTTGTGGCAAGTTTTAACCATTTCACGGGTCCTATTCCGAGAAGCCTTAAAAACTGCACCAGCCTTACAGATCTCGGGCTTCGCAATAATGAACTGGTTGATAATATAACAGAGGCGTTTCACGTATATCCCCATCTTGATAAGCTTTCTGTAAGTAACAATATGTTGTTTGGTGAACTCTCGAAAGACTGGGGTGATTGTAAGAATTTGACAGCCCTAGAATTCTCAGGCAATAATATCACCGGCAGAATACCGTCAGAAATGGGCAAGTTAAAGGTTTTAAGTGAATTTTCTATTAATTCAAATAGCTTAGTAGGAGAAATTCCAAAGGAATTGTTAACACTGTCGTCACTGATCAAGTTAGATTTGAGTAATAATCAGCTTTCAGGTAGTCTTTCGTCTGCTATTGGTAAGTTATCCAACCTGCAGTATCTCGATTTGTCAACCAATAAGCTCATCGGATCAATACCCAAACAATTAGGAGACTGTTCAAAGTTATTATCTTTGAATTTGAGCACAAACCATTTTAATGAAAGCATCCCACCTCAGATTGGTAACTTGGATTCGTTACAGATGTTGTTAGATCTTAGTTACAATGAGTTGAGTGGAGAGATACCATCAGCTTTTGGTAAATTAAACAAACTGGAACATTTGAATTTATCTCACAACAAATTTTCGGGCTCGATTCCATCTTCACTTGATCAAATGGTTAGCTTGACCAGCATCGATGTTTCGTACAATGAACTTATTGGACCTCTTCCAAATATTAAAGCATTTAAGGATGCTCCGGTTGATGCACTGAAGAGCAACAAAGGACTGTGTGGCAATATCTCTAGAGGACTAGAACCGTGTAATACTGCTAATCCTACAATTGAAGTCGAAGAAGATGTTGAAGAGGATGCAAAAGAGAGAATATTGTTTTACAGTGTTATTGCTCTGGGGTTTGGAGTTGGATTTTGGGGTTTATTTTTGGTTCTGCTTTTTAAAAAAGAGAAATGGTGGTTTGGATATTGGAGAATTATCGATTCTATTACGATTAGAATAATCGGTTGTATTCACAAAAATTGATAGCAATGAAGCAAGAGACTCTTTTTTTTTTTTTATATATATATTGTTATAACGTGTTCTTGTATTAGTGATTTTTGTATTCTATTGGAGTAATACATTGGTAGATGTACTCTAAAGAATGTATATAGTTTCAAGTTGTTGTTCTTAGACTAGAGGAATATCATCAAAGAGATACTAAGCTTCTAGAATTCATATCAATGGTGTGCCCTTAGTAAAACCCCCTTGGAATTAATTTTAGTAATGGCCATGCTGTGGATGTGTTTCTTGTGCGTCCGTTCATTCTTTCATGTGGTTGTTCATTAATTGTAGTGCAAATTTCTTCAAGTACCAATCCGCTATTTTCTTTTAATTCTATTTCATCAATTCGCGTAAAATTCAGTCCAAAATATGGCTCGGCACCTGAGATCACTCCACCAGGGGTGCAAAATCCTGCCGATAGGCATTTGAAATGTGGGTGCTCAAACATTAGTCAAAGTGGACCGTGGTTATGACTTTTTTACTTATGGTGGAAAAAGTGTTTCCATATGTTGAGATTATTAGTCTCACATTGTCTGGCATCTAAGATCCTGCGGTTTATAATCTCTTAGGGCCTTTCCACTCATTATAAATTGATTTTGAGTTGGATGCCCATATTCTAATATGGTATCAGAGCAGGCCATTTGCGACGAGTCATATGACCACGCCTTTACTCCGCGTCACCTGATTTAACTGTTCACGTGTTAGACCCAACGAGGCTACACGTGAGGGGGCGTGTTGAGTTTATTAGTCCTAAAATAGCATGACTGTAACCAAAAAACTGTTTTTCGTTTGGGATGTATCCGTGTGTGATTGTTATCTTATTTCTTGTATCTTTTTGAGTGTTATCTCAACACTCTTTTAATCAAATGAATTTTATCTAATAAATAGGCCTACGAGCGATGAGCAAAAATGAACAGTCAAGAAACAAAAGAAAACTCAACAAAGAAAAAGGGAAGCCGCATTCTTTCAATTATTGGATAGTTAACTGTTACTCTTCCCAGCTAGGTTAGCACTCAGGAGTCGACAACCACAAAAAAAATCATTTTGGCGGGGCAAACCGCGTATAAAAAGAAAAATATACAGTGATAAAATGGATTATCAGTTTACATAAAATTAGAACACAAAATTGGTTAAAAAGACCAAAATCAAAATTTCCTGGGTGAAAAGGACAATGATTTGGATATTGTTTAAATGGACAAAAATTTAAAAATAGGCAAGATGTAACCAGTTTCATCCTGTACATTTTCAAATATTTTTTCTTATTTTTATCTTACAGAGGATGCATCCAGTTTCATCCTTGCTATTTTTTAAGTTTAAGCCAGGATGAATCCAGTTTCATCCTCGCTATTTTTTTTTTACTCGTCCATTTGAACCGTGTTTTAAATTTTTTTGGACAAATGACCCATTTTCCGAAATTAGAAGCCGAGCAGAGAATTAAAGAACTCAATTTGATTCAAATGCCTCGAAATAATGTACTGGCTCTTGCTGCAAATGAAAATACAGCATATGACTGCTCCAACAAGTTGTCAGTTGGTGTTCATCGTTGCTACGCAGTTGCTCATGATATCCTCTAAAATAAACCTAGAAGCGCGAAAGAAAGTCGAATAAGAGTAACTCTTAACCAACCCAGACCAGTAAAATTCACTAGCAAAGAAGTCACCATTGGAAGTACTCTAGAAGTCAGTTTCATCAACCTCACTTCAAACTTAGAAAACAGACTGCACAAGGACAACCATGAAGATTACAGAGCAGTCTAATGTCAATCCATCACAGATTCAAAGAAGAGTCTTAACTTTTAGAGAGAGAGAGAGAGAGAGGGAGGGAGAGAGACCTGTTGGTAGTAACCGGAAGAGGTGAATGAGTTGCATATTTAACTACCTGGATTTCGTAGCTGCTGATCTTCAATTCATATGAAATCAACATTGAGTGTATCAAGAAAGGAGAGTGAAGTCTTGAGATCATAGGGTATAGAATCCTTTGATCTGTCGCATTTCCGTATGATTAGTTCACGAAGAGAAGTCCATAATCGCAAATCCGGTAGAGATGTTAAAACAGGGCAACATGATAATTCCAACCTTTGAAGAGAACTGTTGCTGCAGTTGTTGTTTAGGTCATCATCACGAAAACCTTGAAACTCAGAACAATTACTGATCTCTAATGAATAAAGATTCGGAGTATTGTCATGGACTAATGCCCCCAGTGGTAAATATATCAGCTCTGGAGAATTATGTATATCAATGGATGTGAGAGAGGTCAGACATCGTCCTCCTCTAGTGGCGGATAAGATTGAGTTTACTGCCTTGCCGCTGGTTCTGATTAATCTCAATACCTTAAGAGAAGGAAATTTTTTCGGTATACTTGTCAATTTCGGACAATCCTGCATATATAGCTTCTCAAGGAGAGGGTAGGAATCAACATAAAAAGAAGATGAAGGAGGAGAAACCCATTCTTCTAAATTGAACATACCAAAGATTTTCAACACAACTAATGAGGGGAATAAAAATGATGAGTTTGTAGTTGTAGAGGTACTGCTACTATTTTCTTCTTCTTGGTGGTAATAAAATTCTCTACCCAAATACTTGACTGACGTCATTCCCGAAATCTCAAGATCCCTAAGACATGGGAGCATACCTAGAGCTGGAAGCTTCTCACAATTATTGCAATTTCCTAACTTCAATGACACAAGAAGCAGGCAATTAGAAATTGAACCCATCCACTTCGGAAGCTTTAAACCGGAGAATCCATGTAACTGCAGCAATATCAAATTGGGATGGGGCAGAAGACCCTCCAACACCATATCATCATGTTCCTCATCTTCATCATTTCTATGGAAGCTCCATTCCAAAACTAATTCTCTCAAATTTGCCTTATCTTTCAACTTTGCTCTCTCCGCAGCTTCTATTCCTCCTTTCAAATTCTCTAACTTTTTTATATACAACCTCTGAAGGGAGTTAAGGACTGCTAACTCTTCTATCCCACTATGACCACCACTTCCACATAATTGAATATCTGCTTCTTTCCTCACTATGTATGAATCCAATGTTTCGAGGCAAGTTAGCTTTTCGATTCCTCCAGGCATGACAGCATAATAATCTCTAGAGTGTCTAAACTGTCTTAATTTTGGCCAATTCTTAATTTCTTTAGGAAGCTCACAATTACTTCCAAAATCTACTATCTCCAAACTATAGAGGTTGCTAATGCAAGATTCAGGCAACACTTTGATCCCAGTCCCAGCCGGACATCTCAAATCAAGGCACTTTAATCGTGTCAAAGCTCCTAGTTCTCTTGGTAAGGCATCTAACTTCCAACAAAGCATAAAATTGAGCGTCCTTAAATTGTTAATACAAGTGATGGAATCAGGTATTTTTCTAATAGATGAATATGAAAGGTTTAGGAAACTTAGATGTTTTAACAACCCAATATTTTCGGGTAAGGCTTCTAACTTACGGCACCCATTGAAATCCAACGTCTGCACATTAGTAAGCTTAATGATTAAATCATGAGGTAGAACTTTAATATCAGATCTTGAGACATCGAGATGCCTCAAATTTTTCAAATGACCAATTCCTCCAAGAAACCCAGAAACATTTGAGCAACTATGCAGTATCAATGTCTGCAAATTGTGAGAAGGATATAATGACAAAGAATCAATCTCACAATTGGAGAGGTCCAGGAACCTCAAATGCTTAAACTTAGAAGAACTCGGAAAGGGAAATTTTGTATCCCAAAGACCAAAAGGATGTAATATGCGTAAACGCTTAGCAAGAGAAAACCTGTTTACTTGGGAACAATATTCTGGATGATACCTTGTATATTCATTGTGAATTTCATCTAACGCTTTATTAATAGCTCGTATCTTACAAGCTATCCTAAAACGAAATATAAGTGGGTTGGAGGATGAGAACGAAACGAAGTTTCGTACCTTGTGCTTGAGCTCGCTTCTCTCTTCATCGCGACGCATGTATTGGTAGGAATATTGATCCATAACATCATCAGCATCATAAACAACATCTTTAAGCCTTCTCAACCAAAGTATGGTGGCTTCGCCATTTACTTGATTTATCTCAGCATCAGAAACTGCAGCTTGAATTGTCACCAAGCTTAGCTTAAGCTTTTCCAAATCACCCCGAACCCCCCATGCTACAGATCTAATATGTTCATCGAGAATTGGTAGTAATTTTTTTATGATTTCAGCTATCCCAACAATAAGAATCTTTTCCAGCGCCATTATGAGATTAATATGAAGCAGAGAATAGCAGATTGTGATGAAGAAACAACTTATAGGAAATAAAGAATATAGTGAAAAAAGGAATTTTTCTTCAGATGGATAATATGAATTAAGCCTGTTTTGATGAATACAAATGTGTATAAAGACAGAGGCTGGAGTCCAGCTGATAATCTGAATACAATAATCACAACCATTGTTGATGAGCTTGGGGCACGTCGCACGTTCTTCTGACTCCATTTTTTTTATTTTTTATTTTTTATTTTAGATATTATCAAATAAATTAGTTTTTTTGATCTCCACCACTTGGAGAATCACTTGGCAACTGGCATCTTAATTAATTACACAATAAAAATTTTTTATTCAGATTCCCATATAACGAGAGGGTAACGAGCACATGAACTTACCGTCAAAATACTGAGTTTTGTATGGCGGACTTTCTTGTGAAAAGCCATTTACAGAGATGGGGCTAGTAATAGGAAGAGGAGAGAAGCGCACATGATACGGAAGAAAATAGTCATTAATAACGATGTTACAATTGATGGGTGACGGAGCTAGGATTTTTAGTTGGGTGGAGAAAAAGGAAATTATAAAATCCCAAGTCATGATCATACGATAAATTTGGCAAATCTACACTGTATACGGCTAGAAATACATATTTCGATTATAATTGAAACGAGGATTCTGCTTAATTACTTGCTCAGCAATTCTCCCCTTAAAACACTAAGTCATATGAGCTCCCACATCGCACGGTAAGTATGACATCCCCTCAAATTAAATTAGATAAAAATTTTGGGCATTAATAAACCTGGAGAGGACAGTTGGCAATATTATATTGGTCAACACATTAAACTTGGATTACAATCCGTTTACACCCTGCATTTAACTGGCCGTTTGTAACCCCGTTAGCAAAAACGTGGGTGGACAATACTTTTGTCAGAATTTGTGTCGAAATAATTTGTTACACTCTGGTTTCATTGAATACTTAACTTGACGTTAAGTAACACCGTCAAAGTGTATGATACTCCCTAAAGCTTGCGAACTTCCATGCCAAACTCTCCCATCTTTGTAACACCTGAACTAACTTATCCTCGAATTTTCTCTCTCGAGTTTTCATCCAAGCTTGCATCCAAGCTTTTTACCGCTGACTCCTTAGACATAGTTCCGGAGGGTCGTTATGAAATGGTTAATCGAGGGTTTTATAAGATAAATAAGAGTGTGGTACAAATTCGGACGAACTGTATCAAGCCGATAAACAGTTGAAAGAAGAACTTGATGTCTTTAATCAGTGAATCAATGATGGAGAAATTGTGTGTTAAGAGTTTTGAGCTATGTTGTAAAAGGCGCTAGGCAAGGCGAGGCGCCAAGCGCCTTTGGCGCCTAAGGCGAACACCTAGAGCGCCCGAGATTTAGAAAACAACTGGTGAAGGTATACTTTGGCGCCTTTTTTGGCTAGGCATTAGACCTGCGCTTAGTGCGCCTTTGGCGCTTAAGCGCCAAAGGCACTCGCCTTTTACAACATAGGTTTTGAGTAGAAGACGATTAATGGGTTTGTATTTCCGAGTTGGATGAATGTCGAAAAATCAATGAAGAGGAAGTTTACTGCCATTGGAGATGTGAGTTATTGTTGTTGATTTCAGAGATGGATAGAATTCTGATAAATCTAGGAAAAATAGTTTTGTGTTGAACGTAAAATTATTGCAGGCTAGTGAATACCTCTTCACTGTCAGAAACACGCCCATCAACTTCTCGACAGAAGTCCCCAACCAGTTCTGCCCTAGCTTTGTGCAGCTGCAAGTAGGCCTGTCAATATTTGTTCGATATCCGGAATCCGTTTCCGAATATTCGAGATCCTATAGGATTTTATTCGCTTTATCGGATATCGTATATCGGATCGGATATTTCTTCCTTAACATATCGGAAACAGATTAGACCCCATCTGAAATGTTAATATCTGATAGTATAGGAACCTATTTGTAATTTATCCTTATTTCGAGTCTAGTATCGGATATTGTCGGAAGAATATCCAATAAGTGTCAATTATGAAATTTTTTATAAGGGTTTTTAAACTTTTTTGTTATAACCGTATATTATCAGATATTTATCGGATATCCGACTGGTTAACTTATCAGAATCGATATCTGATTTTGATATCCTATAGAATATTATCGGATATCGAATATCCGGTAGTGCTTAACCTGTCGGATATCGGATTTCTAAATATCCGACGGATATTCTTCCATTGACCGGCCTAGCTGAAAGCAATGGTTTTTTGATTGAAAAGAAGGGAAAACAAAGCCTACTTGGTCATTGCCCGAGTGGTGATGTTGATGTTTTAGGAAACCGCATTCTTTCTGCATGAATTTAAAGAGAAGCTATTGATTATATATAACGTTCTTTTATGGAAACTACTTGTATCATCTCTTTCCCCCTTTTTTCAAACTTTAATTGGAGGCCCTTCTTGGTTATACAGATTTAAATCATTCAAGATCAGCAGATGGCATTAAGAAATACTGGAAGATTTATCTATCGGAGGCTCTTTGGTCAAACTAGAAACATTTGCGGGAATAATATAAATGATTCTGTTAAACCACAGGTTAGTACTAGGATATGACCCGTGTCATAATGGCAGGGGGCTTTGAGTTGTTTTGGTATTCGTTGTATATTTCTTTTCTTGCAACACTACCATGAGATGAGCGTGAGAAACTCGGGGAATGATAATCCTTATTAAACTGAATTCGAAGCTTTGATCGATATTATTAACATCAACGGGATCGGTTTGTTGTTAGATGGTGGTTAGGATGTTCATATATGGATGTACACAGACATATATATCCCAGAGAGTAATTTTTTTGGTGGTAAAAATATCCAATATAAGTGTGTATACTGGAATCTGCACCTAGTTTCATATATGCTTATTTAGATAACTATCCGTTAACAGTTGTTGCAAACAATACCAACAAACTTGAAAACCTAAATTCCTAAGCGGGAACTCGTAGATATTTCTTGTTTGAATAAAATTAACTTGTAGATTGTATTCCAAACTACAAATGCTCGTAGATATTTCTTGTTTGAATAAAATTAACTTGTCGATTGTATTCCAAACTACAAATGCAGAGTAGTCATATCATTAATTAGATTGTTATTTTGTGCTAAAAAAAATTAGTGCAATTTTTTTTGGAAATTCGAAAAGTTGAATCTGAGCTGGGAACCCTTCTTTCATATGCCTAAAAAGCGCTACACATGTATTAGTTTTTGGAACCATTGACTGTTTTTAAAAATGAATATTGACTTTGTGCTAGGATCAATGTATAAATGGCATGGTTACATATAAGTAATATAATACTCAAACCCATGGCAAAAAAGTTTAAATGCTAGGTTAATATAATTTACGGCCAGTCATTTTACGGACATTAAACATGTCATTTGCATATATATATATATATATATATATATATATATATATATGGTAATTAACACTCATCATTCCCTAGAGTGTTCTAGGTTTGAGAGACGTTACATTGTACCGTGAAGCCTCTTGAAAAAGAATGATAACTATACATTTATGGTTTAAACTAATACATGAAAAGCGCTGAAACTTTAGTACGTCACAAATACAAAAAATAAAAAATAAAAAAATAAAAAAATGTAAAACATTAAATCCTACAACATTCCCTTGGATATTGGTGATATGAAGTGTCCTTGAATCATTCTTAGCGGTGAAAAATGATGCTCCTGATGAAATTGCATACATCATATGCCAAGTATGCTTTTCCTTGCAAATTGATAATACAATCTTGTTTTCTCACTAAATAGTGAAAGACTCGCATTAAATAAATTACAGATCCAAATAAAAGAAATTTCCCCCTCTAATACATGAATCAATAAACTGTACATGTATAGGAGAGTTTCTCTTTGTCAGTATATGCGTTTGAGGCCTAGAAGTAAATAAAAGACCCAGTCTAAATACCAATGGTATGAAAACTTGCAGATAACTGATATTATACCTTGACCTAAGAGTACATAAGAGACATAACAACCCATAATTCTACAATTTGCTAGCACAAAATGGACATGACATTATAGCTGAATATCAAAATATTTCTTAAATCTATACAAAGTGTAATATATTTATACATAGTTTGGTTTGTTGGTATCTTAAATGAAATAAAAGAAGATCGAGTATTAGATGATATCCACATAGTAAAAGACAGGTGATGGATCAAGTATTAGTCATGGTATCTTTATATGAAAGATCTAAATGTGTTCCTATGCACTAAGATCTCTTGAACCAAGATAATATTTAGAAAACTCAACATTTTAGTCATGGAAATCACATGTGTGCAAATGAACCACATATTCTAGCAAAAATTAGACTTGTACCATTCTGGAATACCAAAACTTCTTCATCTTCGCCAACGATAAAATGTATGGAATGGAAATTTGTTTAGTCCCGACATATATAGGTATAGTGACGCATCCCATAAAAAAAAAATTGCATCATTGTATTGCTTTCTTTACTGCTTTCTAATGAGAATAGTTTGTTCGCTGCAAGTATCGAAACACTTTCTTTACTGCTTTCTAATGAGATTCATCTGGATTGTGCTGACAGCGTCGCGACATACCAGCAACAAAACTTAAATCTGGAAGGGTGCAAATCATGACATACATTGAGCTACTGATTGATAATGCACGGACAATGCAGTTTATTATTACTGTCACTTTTAACAATAGGTGCTTCATCCGCCGCGCAGTTATGCCTAATAAACCTCTCTTTCTGTCACAGCTTATCTTAATATCTAGGACACGGGGTGTTTCTCCAAAGTGTTTCATCTCAAAATTAGTTGATAGAAACTTCATAGTTACTGATAAATGGATGGAAAGTGATGCATGTTGTTGATTTGTATTTTGTTTTATTGATTTAAAGGGTGTTTTTTCTTTTTTATAGGATAGGACGGTTGTTATAATAGAGCTCAAAACATTACTTTTTCAAATGATTAAAATAAAAACGTCCAACTGGTTGAGTTCTTACAGTCCAAACTTTAGTATGAACACTATGCTTATGAGGAATTTTCAGAGTTCTTAACTCCCCTTTGGTTGTTATAGTTTGATTGTCCTGCACCAATTGTATGATTTCGATTTGGTTACATATATATTTAGTAGCAAGTAAGATATCATCAACATACAAAATCAGAAAAATAAACTTGCTCCCACTAGTTGAATATAATTTGCGAAGTTGAGTAGCCATTGAGGGGCGTATCATTGTTTGAAGACCAAAATAGTTTCCTTGCGATTAGCCAAACATTTCGCTCAAAATAAAAGATACTTTGGTGATCCCAAAAGCATTTATTACATTACATTTCACACAAAATAAAAGATTGTTTGGTGATTCCAAAAGCATACATTACATAACATAGAGTACACAATTTTATTTTTTCCTAGTCAAATTTCCTAACCATGCATATGCTTGATGGGTACAAGCTCAAGTGGATATTTCTTATGGATACTAATCCCTGATGATTCCTCCATGTTTATGTCTTCCTTCTTGAGTCCATTCGGTAATTTCCAATCGAATGCATTCAATATATTGGCAAGGACGAACTCTGTCAACACAATTCCCATGTTCATTCCAGGACAAATCCTTCGACCTGCCCCAAATGGTACGTATTCAAAATTTTGAGTACCTGCAAAATCCATATTGAAGCTATCTTTAAACCTCTCCGGCATGAATTCCTCTGGATTTTGCCAATACTTAGGATTCCTCCCCATTGCCCATGCATTAATTAGGACCCTTGTTTTCGGGTATACGTCGTATCCATCAATCTTACTGTGTTTTATACATTCTCTTGGAGATAACAGTGGAGCTGGTGCGTGCATCCGTAGAGCCTCTTTGACTACCATTTTTAAGTAGTGGAAATTATCAAGGTCTGACTCTTCTACTTTTCCTTTTGATCCCACATAGTTTCGTATCTCTTCTTGAACTTTCTTCATTGCTTCTGGATTTCTAGCCAGTTCTGTCATCGCCCAATTCATTGTTACGGTTGGTGCATCTATTCCAGCAACAAAAACATTCTGAATTGCATTTTTTATTCAAAATATTAGTTCATGCTCAAAATAATCAATCAGATAATTATATAAGCATAAGTAGAATTGATAGGAAGCAAAATATAGAAGAATATTGACTACGTACCATAAGAATTGCTTTGATATGGTCATTGGTAAAACGAATTTTACTCGCTTGATGATCTTTGTCTAGTTTCAGCAAGACGTCTATAATATCATCCCGGTCTGGTTTGAGTCTCTCGGGGTCGAGATGTTGGTCTATCATTTGTTGAAAAAATTCATCCAAATCATGAAAGCATTTTTCGATTGTAGCATGACTTCCAGTAATCCTATCAATAATCCAGCCTACTTTGGGAAAGAAATCGGACGCAGAGAATCCAGTTAAACCGACCATGAGCTCGTCAAGGATTTCCATAAGCCTGGAATCAGCCAGTTCATTCCTACTATGATCACCCGTCTTTTTGCTACCAAAAGCAATCCTAAAAACGGTTCTATGTGTAAAATTTGTTAACTTTTTAATAACATCAACAGGGGTAGCATTTGAAGAAGAAGACGATAAGGAATCAATCAACAACTCCATTTCCTCTGCCCTGACCGTCTTAAAAGACTGCACCCTTTTTGTACTAAAAAGTTCAAGCAGGCATATTTTTCGAATCTCCCGATAATAGTCTCCATAAGTTCCAGAAGCAATATCCAAGTGATTGTACGACAAACGTTTAGATGCAGCAAGCGAAGGCCTATTGCAAAACTGAAGATCGTACGTTTTCAAGACTTGTTTGGCAGCTTCAGGGGAGGAGATTACGAGTGTTGGCACACGACCAAGTTGTAGAAGCATGACTGGACCATGTTTTTTAGATAGCTCGTCTAGTACTTGATGCATCGGTTTTCCTAGTTGATGTAAGTTACCAATGATTGGTAGCCTAGGAGGACCTGGAGGATGATGACCATTCTTTCTGGTTTTGAGAAAATATAAAGGTAGGAGGAGAAGCAGAGAAAGAAGCATAAAAACATTACAGTAAGGAAGAAGAAGCTCCATGATGCTCATATTTTGTTGTGAATCAATGGTGTTTTCGCTGATTGTTTTATAAGGCGTGGTGGATGGAATCGAACAACTACGTAGACTATTAAGGATTTGCATTAGTGATCAATATCTTTGATATATCGATCTTATACGGCCACCAGTCGTACCAACTGGTCAAATAGAGTCCAAATTTCACAGTATAGTTGGTTTTACACGTAACGTATCTTTTCCATTTTTGAACGACTTCTTACAAATTAAATTAGTTCATCATTTGGTTCTTTGAATTCGGGATGTACACTTTTGTATTTTTTATATTTTTCTAATCACTGATGTAATGGATTGGATTGCAAACAGAGGTATTTGCCTCTTTCATCATCATAAAAAGATTAGTTCTATTATTGCTTTTTAGACAAAAGAAAATCAATGTTTAATAAGCCACCATTTTCCGCCGCCTCCGATAATTAACTCATGTCACATTCAGTCTACATCGGTTTCCTTGTTTACTTCTCTAAGGACAGAGAATCTAACATTCGTCTGGATTTACACTTAGTTACTTAATTTTCTCAGATCTTTTGATTGTCGTAATCCAGTCTACATTGGTTGCATAGTAAAAAAATATCCAATAATGTTAAGACAAAATCTTTACATACTACTGTGATGTTCGTCGTATGCGTTAAACTACAGTTGAAGATACTAAGGAAAAGAACTCTCCCCCATTGTTCCAGAGAAGACAAGAAATAGTGGGTTGGGTTGGCAGTTCAAATGTGATTACGTATATCAATTATTTCATCTAGTGGGTCGGGTCGGCAGCTCAAATATGATAAAGCATCTCAATTATTTAATCCTCCCATATCAGTTGCCAACTTGGAATTTATTTCAAAAAGATTGCAGTTTTGGGGTTGCCTTGGAAAACCAAAGAGACGTTATCATGTTTGCTTCCTGTTTGGCATTACTACTAGTATAACCGTTGCCACGATGGAAGGGCCGACCGAAGAACTTGACGAAACGACACCACTACGTGATTTCTCAAGTGCAAAGACTCGAACCTTAATTTTAACTAAATATCTTGGAGATAAAAACTCGAGACACATGCACAATTAAGGGTTAGAGACTTGAACTTTTATAATTTCTCTGCCCTCTAAAAAATCAATGACTACTGGTTGCAGAACAAATTTAATTTCAAGCTTTACCAAGGAGTTTCAATTTTTCTAGATTTACGGGCTTGTGAGTTGATCGGAAGAAGACTAGAAACTCAAAAATACTCGATCATTCATATAACGTGTAAGGATATACAAAGTTATCTGCAGGTACTTCAAATGTGTACACCACCAGGAATGAATAAGAGAACATTGAATACAGACCTGTCACCTTTGTGCATAAACCGACAACAACATACAGTAGTGCATGCCGCTTGGCACGATTTTAATGATTTAATTTGCTGAATCGCCCTTGCTCTCAATAACAAGAGCGCCAGAGCAATAAACACTCTAACTGCCTCAAGGATCCATTCATTTGGAACACATCTTTCCTTTTCTATCTCTATGTAAGGCTTCAGCACATACTCAAATTGACCTCCTTGTCAAAAAGCCCCACAAATCCATTAAACGTGTCAGTATTCTTAGCCACACTTGTCTCACCCATGTTATATAGTATCGTTTCACATTCCTTATATAACCCACCCCTACCAAATGTATGTTTCAACGAATTGTATATTTCAACAGTTGCCCTGCTCCCAACTTCATGCATCGTATTGAACACTACGAGAGCCTCCTCATACAATGCAGCCTGTCCATAAGCTTTAAACTTCCTACATACACTTTAAAACTTGGCACAACTCCTTTCTCAGTCATGTGCAAGAGAATTTGTGTGGTATTTTCATGAATCCCACCTTTCCCACAAGCAAATATCAAACCCTCGCAATTGAACAACATCTGCATTAAGAAAACACAGTCATAATCCAGTAAATAGACAAGATGCATTAGTATAATTTTTACATCAACTAAAAATGCACTTTTAAGAATTAGCAGCAGTGCGGTAACCTTTAAATGAAGAGATACGAAATTAGCTAACATTGAAAACGGATAATATGCACTAATGAATTGATTAACAAACCAGCTGGGATTTAAAATGAAAAAGGAGTTAAAATAGCAAACCACCATGTCAGGTCTCCGAATGGAAGTGTCATTCAGAACAAGAGCTTAAAAATGTGGCGTGGTGTATAAATATGGTGGAAGTGAGTGCGAAATGATTGGCTTCTTTTTCTTTCACACATCAGGTTAGACCAAACCCATTTAATATATAGACACAAAAGAACCCCAAATAAAGTTCGGTGGTTGAGGCGCAGCTCCTTCAATGGCACTCCTTGCTAGAACACTACAATTGCATAATTTAGAAGGCTGATAAGAGGCGCCAGGGAACAGAAGGAGGTGATCAGTTTCAATTTTTTTTATTTTTAGGTCAATAAAACACCTCGTCGTAGAGATGGAAAGTAGATCGGCAACCTCTTTCTTTCGAATCTCAACAAGGAGATTTTGCAACAATACAAGGAGATGAATCCTACTCAGATCCAGATGAATTTTACAGTGTTCGTGATAAGTGCGCAGACATTAGAAAGAATCCCTATATCAGTTTTTGATAGACAACAAATCTAATGACACCCATAATTACGCATAAAAAATACTATTCATCCTAATTGGGTTTCTTTGTGTAACTAACAATCATCTACTTTATAAGCTTTTGACTATTAAGCACACTCGAAATAGTGTTCACCCAATGGGGTGAGCCTAATGCACCAACATTTCTCATAGGTTCAACTTCAAAACATTAACATTTCTCATTGGTTCATCTTGGCAGAACTTGGCAAATACAGTGTGCCTATTTTCTTCATAATCACTAACATTTCTAGTTCATTATTAGCACAACAACAATCAATCAAATAAATTTGTAAAGCTTCGAAATAGCTAACATTTATAACATAATCAAATACATATGATATGGAAACTGAACTGAAGAAATGAACACCGAAAACTAACCTCAAGTGCGTCAATTGATTTCAAAACACCCTTTTGAACAAAACTCTTCATAATATCATCTGCAAATTTAAATCCTCTTTTCCCTATCTCGAGTTCATATCTCAATTCAGGTCTTCAAATCATGCAAACCCATCCTTTAATTTCTCAATCAACATAACCCTCCTTCCTTGCTTGTTTTCAACTTTAATTCCACTCAATTTCGCAATCAAATCAAGAAATCTTAACCTTTATTTCTCACTGACTTGCTCTTCTTCAATCGATGAGAAATCTTAACCCATTCAAAATCTCAATTTTACTAACACCTTACTGATTCAATTAATTCACTCAATTTTTCCTTGATTGACAGGAACAGTCACTCGGTTCCTTGACCTCAATCACCAACTCAAATCCTTCCTGTAAACCCTAATTGGTTTTGATTCGTATCTATAAATTGTTCAGGGTTTAAGTGAATCAATCAATCTATCTTCTCTGTTCGGAAACGTAGGTAATCAGAGATGATTTTAATGGAGAAGAGATTGGTTTTAGAGTTTCTCTGTTGGAGTTTGGGGACGAAGAAGAAAAAACGAAGGAGAAGGAAGAAGAAGGGAAAAGAAAAAGAAAGGAAAAGAAAAAAGAAAAAAAATAAGAAGAGGTGGGCGGGATTTGAACCCGCAATCTTCAGGTCACTTTACCTCTGTTTTACTAAACTACCCCTCAATAATTAAAAGTATTCCAACCTCCGTGTCCTTTTTTCCTGCAGTCTAAATTACGCGATTAACCTTCATTTTGTGTTGTATTTACGGTAGTTTTTGTGAGAAATTGAAACATGGAGGGGCTCTTTATTCATTTCATTGTCGATTGAAATCGATTTGGGACACCAAAATCCAATCTTTTTGTGTCAATTAATCACTTACTATTGATTAAAAAGTGGCCATATAAAGGTCCTCCCTCGCTTCGCTCGGTCGGCCCAATTAGTTTCATTTTACAATGTTGATCTTTTTGCACCTGGTACTGCTGTTACATCCAATCATTCAAAACAAATGTTGCGAGTTTACTCCATAGAGTCTATACCCATACCTAACTTTTGTTACAATACTTTCTGCAACCATTCAATGCGCAAACCGGATTGTAACGAAAACTTGGATTTTAATGTCAATCGACTAACATGAGCTACCCCATACCCACACCTAACATTCAGAATATAAGGAAAATATGGCCTCATTTAAGCCTTTTATCAAATAGTTAGTTTAGAAAATTCATATGAATTTCTCTTTAAAAAATTCATTCATGAAGTACATCAAAACAACATGCATCAAGGGGCCGACATTGAATGAAAAGGTGATTGTTCTTCTTCAGCTGACTGGAAAAAAAATGCATCTGTTTGCTAACTGCCACCCTTCTTAGTCGGATAATCTTGTGCTAAGATCGCCTTATGATGAATTAACCACGCATTGATAGAGACCTTTGTTGGAAGATTTCTGCCTTGCGAAAAGGGAAAAACATACCTAAGCACTTTTCCATACCTTTATAATATGATTTAGTTGTAAAGACTGGATCGCTCTCCGATCTCCAGCTTCTACTAGAATCAATATCGTTTAAGATAACTACTTCTAAGAAAGGAATCCTATTATAGGGGCTCCAAACATTTGTGTAACGCCCAAAATACTAAACCTGCTTAGCTGATAGGATTACAACCTAATTGAAACATCAAATCTAGATTTAAGATCTTATGAATCACGATTACGTAAACTAATCCCAAAACAAAATTCAAACTCTCTGATATTATATAAATGAAAGTCTTTTGAATTCTAAGATCATATTAATGTGTTGTTTACAGAAAGAAAGCATATATACATGTAGTAAAAGATACACCACATCACTAGATTCGATAAATCTCTAAGCTACGGAACGGATACCTTCGAGCTCTTGATTTCTTCTGTTCTCTGAAAACTGAAGTGGGAACAAGTGAGCACATCATCCCGAATGGGGGCTCAGTGGTTATCAATATAACATTCAAGTAATCACTAACATGCATCACTGTTCTATTAAAAAAAACGATAAACATCTTTCACACGCAATATAGAGCAGAAAATTGTTTCAATTCATATCCCTGTCTTCATATCTCTTCTTATCACTATAACTAGGTGATACATGTGAACGATACATTAAGAGATAATCTTCCTAAAAATTTGTTTTTAAAACTTATTAAGGTATTACTATTCAATGGCCAGAGAATTCTGAAGGGTAACCATTTACTAAATTAAGGTTCAATTAAAACAACGGTCCAGTCAACAAAGTCAACTGCCACATTAATGGTCAAGTCAACGATCCCGGTCAACCAAGTTTAACCGGTTTCTATTCCATCTTCCGAGTCGTGTATCTTCTTCGTCTGGTATCCGATTTACGCGTTTGAGTATTCCATTTCGTATAACTTTTTGAGATCTATCTAATGGTACTAATTTCATAGCCAAATTATTATTTTATTAACATCTTCTAATTAATGTTCGTATTTAATTAGTCGAGTTATTATCGGCTAAATCGTCTCTTGACTGGTCTAATAGCGTTGACGAGCTTACGAATCCTTACAATTTGGTTTTGCAAGATGAAAAATTCGGGTCACCAAATAGCAACCAACAAATCCTTTATCCCATTAATTTTGTTTATGCCTTGAATACCATCGATTAGAGGTGTAAATTGGATTGTGCCATCACGAGCACAACCCAGCACAACACCCTAAAAGTTAAACACAGCCCAGCCCACCACGTGACTTATCCCAGCATGGCATAGCACGTTAGTTTCATCGGACGGGCTGGGTTTGACTAATCGAGATAGTAGCCCAGCACAGCACGCGACACGAATAAGGACATGGCACGGCACAACACAACATGTTAAGGAAGCACGTCATAATATGTATAAAATAAAACAAAACATGGCACAATATATCACATGTGTATATTTCACAAAAAAAAAAACCTTTATTCTAGCTAATTATTGACATCTTGTTATTGTCATGTTGACCTATTTTCATAATAGCATATAAAATACCTAAATATTAGGAAAACATTTATATTGGAATATATAAAATAAATGTGCCCGACACATTATATATAGCACAACACATCACGTTTATTTTCTGGTATACCCCATCACAACACGCCTTCTAGCATGGAAAATAATGTCCGACACATCATAACATGGCACATATCACGCAGAGTACATGATTTCATGGGTTGGGTTGTGCTGGGACCACACGTTTTACACAACTACCATCAATTAATAAGTAAAATGATTGATTAATTAATGAAACAGTTATTTGTTGGAAAATAGGGTACTTGAGGATGAAAAAAAAGAACGAAAAGAATGTTGTATCAATAATCTTCAAGGCCTTACGACTCTTCTCAACAATTTTTTGACTCGTCCCAAAAAATTTGCAAGTACAATCGGTCAGCGAAATATTGCTTTCAGGATACAATGAATCCCTAACAACGTTGTTAGATTCAAGGGTTGTAGTCCCTTGACACAACCACACAGTAATAGAGTTTGATGATGCTTAAAGAGAAAGAGAATTTTTTATATGTTGAAATGGAAGGAATCCTTCACAATTTATAGAAGGTTTCATGCCTTTTAAAGATGTTTTTTCATCTTCCGCAGGCGCTATAAAAAGTTGTCATCCATTAGTGGGAAGAGATGTGACTGTAGAAATTTCTAAAAAACCGAATTAGGTTTTGAATTTTAAAACCAGAAAAAAAAAACTCTTAGGGATGCCGCCCCCCAAACTCCACAATCGCAACGACAAAAAATATTGCAAATATCAAACATTATTTGATATCAGAATTTAAACATAAAAAAATCAAAAAATCAA
This sequence comes from Papaver armeniacum, assembly GCA_023531295.1. Lineage (NCBI taxonomy): Eukaryota > Viridiplantae > Streptophyta > Magnoliopsida > Ranunculales > Papaveraceae > Papaver > Papaver armeniacum. Next base: position 240,771 of record JAJJWW010018913.1, read on the forward strand.
AGATCAAAATTTTTTGATTTTTTTGTTTCTGAAAATTGAACTTACGGTTGGGAAACCTAACTGTAAATACAATATATTTTCGAGAGTTCATATTTTCCCAACAGTAGACTATCCGGGTAACTTCGGGTTGGAAAATTTCATTTTTGTTGTAGGGATTCAGCCCACGGATGTGCATCCCAATATAATAGATAGGGTTCTATTCCCGTTGTATATAAAGGATACTATATCTATGTAATAGGGTTACTCATATCAATAAGAATTCCTTCTAGTTCTTTGTGTTTGCACCCAGAAATATTTTCGGGTACTAAACACGATGATTTTGGTGGTGATGAGGAAAACAGGGTTTAAAACATGAAACGGGCGTAAAGAAAAGACACACATATTTTACGTGGTTCGGCATGGTTTGCCTACATCCACGGACGAATCTCCTTGGGGAATGGTTTTTTATTGATAATAGAACAATAGCATTTTTCTATTTTTTGCCTCCACTTTTCCTTCTACCAGGGTGTCCCTATTTATACAGCTGAATAATTAATTTCAAGATAAAATTAAATGGCATTAATCTCCCTGCATGCCTCCTAGAATTAAATGTGCATGAAACTGCCTGCATGCCTCCTTGAATTAACTCAGCATGAAACTTCCTACATTCCTATTGACTTGCCCTGCATGCCTCCTGGCATAAATCTGCGGGCTTCCCGTGTATTTTATACACGGTACAAACATCGCCCCCTGTTAACCTCCAACTTGTTGGGGGTTAAGAATATTGTTTTTCCTTCGCGTCGATTGTCGATGACGTAACTCGCCAGTCGCCCCCAAGCGTGAGTAGGGACATTACAAAGATGCCCCCAACTGTGATAACCTGCAATAAAATTTGCTCACGTGCTAGGCGAGACTTTTTGCCACGTGTTGGACTTGTGATGCTCGATTTTTAATAGAGTCTTGAGTAGAATGTAGTGTGTGCTTGCGGCTGGGGCAAGGATTTTTGCTCGCAACGTAACAAGGCTAGAGCTTGCTTCTTGGGCAGGCTGGTTATTGCTTGTGTTAGGTACGAGTCTTTGGACCAATATCGGGCATTGGGCTCGTGGTCGAGACAAGACTTTATGCTTGCCAAGGTGCAAATCTTTCATACTCGCATGCAAGACGAGATTTTATGCTTGCGATAAGAGCAAGACTTATGCGCTCACGTGCAAGGTTATACTTTAGATGCTTGTGAAGTGATGCAAGTCTAAATATTGAATAATCTAAGCAATCCTCATCTCCAACTCGATCACATCGCTATCCACGAACCTCGAATTCCATCATGTTGCTATCCACGAACCTCGAACTCGATCATGTTGCTGCTCCAAGTGCACATCAAAGTTTCTCGAACACTGGAATTTTTGCTTCCAGGTTGTAGGGAATTGAAAGACGATTTTAACGAGCCAAAAATCACTCAATCCGGACTTAAAACGAAGAAGTTATTGACGAAACAAGGTTTGAACGAAGAACGCGTGATGTTGCATACGTGGCGATCTTGACCGGATCAAAAAGAATGACATGGCAATGCTTGATCGCCATGGTTTGATGACGCGGGCAGATACTTACATGGCGTTGCTTTGTTTGGACCAGAGGTGCGACGTGGCATCGTCTCCAATTGGTACACTAAAAAAAAACGAGTTGCTGACGTGGCAGTCAGGGCTGACATGGCGATACAAGCGCTGAGGTGTCAAACGCTGAGTGGTTCTTCTAAGCTGACGTGTAAACTGGTTAGACCCGAACGGTCTGACCGAGTTGGATCAGTACTGAACCGATATGTGAACCAGGTTGGACCATGTGTGGACCGGAGTTGTATTCGAGGCTGGACAGATCCTATGGTCCATATTTTGTCGATCTGACGATTGCGATTGGATGGATATGGAGCTGTACGTGAGGCTGGATGAAGAAGATTTAGCAACGCCTTCTGGATATGCTATGGCAACGGTTTCTTCAACTGTTTTGTCACAGTTTCTTCAACTGATTCGTAAAGGCTTCTTCAACCTTGTAACGGTTTTTCAACCTTCGTAACTGTTTGTGCAACTTCGCAACGGTTTCTTCAACCCTAAATTATTACTTTTTTTGCTGCTGATTTTCTCATGGAACTCGTGCACGATTTGTTCCGCACCTTTCTCAATGGAAAAACACGATTCTTTTCACGAAATCCCCTTAGTCGGCGCCAATGTTTGCACCCGAAAATATTTCCTGGTACTAAACACTATGACTTTGGTGGTGATGAGGAAAACAGGGTTTAAAACATGAAACAGGCGTAAAGAAAAGAGACACAGATTTTACGTGGTTCGACATGGTTTGTCTACATCCACGGACGAATCCCCTTGGGGAGTGGTGTTTTATTGATAATAGAATTACAGTATCATTTTTCTATTTTTTGCCTCCACTTTTCCTTCCACCAAGGTGTCCCTATTTATACAGCTGAATAATTAATTTCAAGATAAAATTAAATGGCATTAATCTCCCTGCATGCCTCCTGGAATTAAATGTGCATGAAATTGCCTGCATGCCTCCTTGAATTAACTCAGCATGAAACTTCCTACATGCCTATTGACTTTCCCTGCATGCCTCCTGGCATTAATCTGCCCTGCATGCCTCCTTGTATTGATTTGCGGGCCTTCCGTGTATTTTATACACGGTAGAAACACTTTGTCTCTTTATGTTCTTCTCCATAATCCACTGCAAAACGTTATCACCACGAGCTCTACCCTGCGGCAATGGATTTTGATATCTTTTCTTTTGGGTTGCTATTAAAAACACTTTGTTGGAATCAATGGAATCGTCATCGTCAAATCAGAGAAGTTGGATGTATTTTGTCCTTTTTTTTTCCCTAGAATCAAATGACTAGGAATTGATTTGATTTTTTGTTTAATCCGTTTCATACCTTATTGATTGATTAGAAGAAAAAAAAAATATACTCTATGGCCTATGCCATGATCTATATTTTTCTTTTCCATAATCTCTATTTTGTTCAAATCAGTAATGCAAAAAATTGTTTTGAATATGTTTTGATTTGATGGAAACAAATCCGTTTTGGTATATTCAGTAAAAATTGATTTGATTATGAATTGGGGATTATTTTGATTAATTTAATTGTTTGTAGGTGAAAATTGATTTGATTACTACCTCCGTTCTTAAATAATAGGCTGGTTTCGTGTACAAATTACATGAAACCAGCCTAGTATTTAAGAACGGAGGGAGTACAAATTAAGGATTATTTTGATTATTAATCTTGTTTATAATTATTTTATTTTGTACTATTGTATGTACTAATCTTGCATGTACTAATCAGGAATTAGTTGTAGTAATCTTGTATGTACTAATCTAAGAGATGTATGCGGAGGATCGTGATAGGGGATACATTATGTTCGTCATGAAAGGGAAAACTCTGTTCGTCTTCCGAGGAGGACATGTTGGAAAATACTCAATCAGGCCCAACTCAACCCGGTGCAACTCAACCAGGCCCAACTCGTCCCGATCCAACCAGGCCCAACTCGTTTCGATCCAACCAGACCCAACTTGATTGTATCCAACCAGGTCCAACCCGGTCCGATCCAACCAGGCCTAACTCGGTCCTATCCAACCAGGCCTCTGCTGTTCCAGCTTGTTCCTAGTGTGTTGTTCCAGCTGGTTCTGGGCTGTGCACGGCTAAGGCTATTCCGGTTTTGTCTATATACAGATATAGCGGGGACCGAAAATTGAGGTATGTCACTAACTAATGTGGGTTTTTACATTGAACATACGCTGGACTTATTTATTTACCTGTTTTTAGAACATTTGTAGTTTTGTTTATTTTATTTTTGTCTTAAGATAATCCCTTTATATAAACGGTTAACTTAAACTATGATTGTTAATCTCGACCATTAAGAATTTTGGTTAATGTTATCTAGTTCTCTTGAATATGATATTGGTTATAGTTGAATGGTGTCTTTTGTACAATTTGTTATACCAACATGATTCAAATGTATGTATTTGGGGTTTAGAAGTACTTGAACAACATATTTGATATTTTCTCCCAAACTTGAATGTTCTGTGGAATGTAATATACTTGCGCGACTATTAAAGAGTCGGTAGTTTCAAAAGATACATTGCAAATAAAATCACATGTATTCCAATTTTTTTTGTAGAAGAACTCACATTTTTTTTCTTATTTGAGTCAGAAAATTTCCATTTCTCTACTTCATCCATGATACTAACGGAATAATATATGTTGAAGTGTGACAACAAGAGAATTACCTTTCGTAATGTACTCAACCTAAAGTAAGTGGTTGACATGTGTAGTGAGAATCTCTTGGCCTGTTGAGATAAAGAAATTTCTCAAATTAAGCTAACTGTAGCAAAATTGAAAATGGAAATAACCCCGAAGTAATGAGTGTTAGACGTTCCGACTCAATAAAGCATGTGAAAAGGGACATACATATCATGAGACAAATATGTATTTTTGTCTCCAGTAGTAACGACACCAAAGTACAGTTATCAACTGAACATGGGATGAAGCTAAGATGTAATTCTATCTCTCACCAAAGAGTTGGGAATGAATCTTCTTACCGATATTGGTACAAGCAATGTAATGCGGGTATCACAGCAACAACCAATTTCCATGGGAAGGTCATACTTTAGACATCAACTTTGAGGACAAAATGAACTTTGCATGGACAATTTACTATTTAATTGAACTAGATCAAATTTCCACGCTTATGGAATGAAAAGTACATCATTCTAACGAGACATAAATTCTATAAAACACTTGAGATATATCTGGATGTAACGTAACGTATATTCGCTCTAAAGTAATTGAGTTGAATCCGACTGTTGCTACGTAATAAGGCCACACCACTTATTAAATCTCTCAAGACTCAATGTCTAATCTTTGTATGTACCAAGGGCTAATCACACTAAAGGGTGTTCATGCATGAACTATTATCTACCTTCTTGTAAACTTAAAATGAGAATGAAGTTGATTGCATCTTTAAACTATTTATAATGAATGTTGAAGGAAGCATATCCTTAGAAAATTCTTTATCACTGGACCTTGAATTACTGAATCCATATTAACCCCAAAAATGAATTTATTGGGATTAATTCATAAAGACTTTGAAATAACCATAAGGCACAGTGGTTGTGACACGATGCTCTATTTTGAAAGTACTAACACGGGCATCACTTCATTTAAGTGTACAAGACAATGAAGTAATAGAATACGAAGTGTTACGGCATCTATCACAATCAGTGATTTCTAAAGTTACTAGATTTGCACTACCTCTCCCCATTATGCTTTAGAGTAACAAAGCATGTCACTCATCTTACAAAGTCTTTTCTTTAGTAAAACACGATTGAGACCATCCTGTTTTACTTAGATGCAAATGGTAAATAACTCATTTTTCAAAGAATAAAGTGTTGTTAGTGAACATATATCCATGCAGAATGTGGACCATTCAAGTGATTTATGGCTCTGGTGGATGATTTGACGCATTGAATTAGTTATTGCTCACAACAAATGATGTGTTTAATTTTTCTAAAACTCCTAACACATATAACACAATGAAAAGTGCAAAGGCTCACCACCCTTATTAATGCTAGAGAATTTACATCAAAAGGACTTGATGAATATTGCATGTTTAATAGGATCAATGTAGAGCATCTTATAACCAATGGTCTCGCAGAGGCTACCATCAAAGGTTACATATGGTGTCTAAGGAATAGGTTATGCGAACCAACCTACCTTTTATTGCTTTAGGATATGCAATATTACACGCATCTTTACTTAATTCGTTTAATAACCTAATATTAGTGAACCTTTTATGCGTACCAGTTGGTAACTGGATTTAAGCCGGATATTTGTGTTCTTATGCATTTTTGGTTGCATTATATATGTGCCACATCGTACTATGATGGGTCTTCAAAACTGTTATGTAGTTATGTCGGAAATGAGGTCCCAACAATTATCCGCATTTTAAACCTTTTGTAGGAGATCTCTTACCGCTATATTTACGGGTTGTCACTTTAATGAGACAGTCTTCCCGTCGTTAAGGGGAGATAAGAAAAAGTATTTTCCAGGGGAACGACGGGAATTGTCGTGGTGTGTTCCCACCGTGTCTCATATTGATTCTTGTACTCCACAAATTTAAATGTGAAGTGACAAAGAATAATCGATTTTCAGAATGTACAATGATGTCGCTAAAGTGACAAGATCACACATACCATCTGCAAATATTCCTGCAAGGTTAGAAATCCTCAGTATGGGGTAGACCATAGACTAAGGTGTTGCAACTACACTTGGTGGAAGTGTAGTTGAGGCCGTGGCTCCATAAAGGAAGATGGAGAGACCACTAGGTTCGATCAATGCTCACCTAGAAAGGAAGTAGATAAGTAAGGTACAACCTAATTTGTATAATTAATTAAATCATGTCATTTGATTGTCTCTGACAATGTCCATGAATCAATACAGGAGTACGCTTCGAAGTTTTAAATGATTCTAGAGAACCATTAAATCCTGACGGATTATGAGAATGCACATGAGTCAATGGATGGGTCATGCGTGCATTGTGGTGATATAATCCATAAATAGTTGCTCCAGAAGTGGAGCACAATGAGATCGAACCATGCTTTATATTGATTAATTTCAAATAAATAGCACATTTGGCCTAAGCAATTTAGGTAGAACTTAATTAGTTCTTTGAAAAATATACAAATATTTTGTGTGGTAGTGCTATTGGACATACATGATTAATTTGTCACAAAGAATAATGAGAAGAAAGAAGTCTTAAAGTCTAAAGACTCTCCTTGTGGCGCGAGGTTTCTCACAAATCCCTGGAATTGTTCTCTTGTAATGAACGTTATAGCGTTCTGCTACTTAGTTAGCTTGGTAATTTCAAAAGGACTTGAAATGCAGCTTATGTATGTGGTTGTTACACATCTCTGAAAGAATCAAGAGATAACATATATTTACAAAAGTACTTGATAGACTTTTGTTTCCCAAATCAAGTGACTCTAAATCATGGAGTGCGTTTATAGTTAGATATAACGCTCATTTATAGATTGAAGTAATCGGGTAGATATGGTACTATACCCGTCTAAGTGACTATTTGATTTGGAAGGGATAGACAAGTAAGGTATTTTTCCTTGCGTGTTCACAAGGAAGTTCCTGATTTGGAATTGTAGCTATCTATGTCGTTGGTACAGACATGATGGGTACTCTTGATGTAATAAAAGACCTTAAAAGATATTTGAAATCCAAATTGAGATGAGAAATCTGGGGAAAGCTCGACCAAAAATTGATCTTGTGGTATATTATTCCACAGTTTGCATAAGTCTAAATTTGTAGGCAATTTAACAAAGACATGCATCCTGATACCACTCCCATGATTAGTCGAGGTTCAAATGTAAGTAAGTGACCATTTTGTCTAAAGGAAGATGACGAAGATGTGTTGGGAGATGAAATTTCCATATTTAAGTACAATAGATGCATTGTTGTACTTATTATAATAATGTACTCGATTAAATTTTACATCCTCAGGGAACTTGTTAGCTAGATATAGCTCAACGCCAATGCAAAGTCATTGGAATGGTATAGTGAATGTAATCATGTACTTAAAAGTAACCATTGACATAAATTTGTTTTATCCCTGCAAAGACATAAAAAGGAATGCTAATGTAAAGTGTAATCCAAAACTTGTTGATTATAAAGGAACAATAATCTCTTCTTCGACGAAAGTAATCAAGGGGAGATATGGTATACTATTTTCTAAGTCATTACCAATATTCAGTTTCGAAAGATACATGACTAAAGGAACTGTCTGGAACAAGGATATGATGTCGACATATTTTACTTCGGAATTAAAGTTGTATTGTACTCTTTTTTCTTTAGATCGAGAATAGTTTTTCCCAAAGGGTTTTGTTACTCGACAAGGTTTTTAGCGAGACAACACTAAAGGCATCAAGTATGTTAAATATTGAAGACATAAAGATCACATTGATATTACTGAAAATATCTGAATCAAAGAAATGAAACGCGATAGTCTGTTAAGTAAAGTAACTTCCAGAATCAACAACATGTTCTTATAAACATTCAAGTAACCAAAGTAAAGTGTGATAAACTCCTTCTGCCTGCATCGGACTAACGAAAATTGTCTGATATCAGGGGGAGCATCTAATGGTGTGTTGAACTCTTTTCCTTCATCGAGGTTACTTTTTACCACAGGGTTTTGTTACTTGACAAGGATTTTAATGACACAACAACAAACACGGGAAGTAATTTCCCAGCTAAGGCTATTGTTTTTCTCACGAGGATTTTCAGCCTTAGGAGTTGTGAAGCAACTAGTCAACTTCAATGGAGCAAAGTGATCATCTGCGACAGATCACCTTTACTTGCATCTGTCACGTTGTACTCTTTCCCTTTGTCAAGGTTCAATGAGGCAACATATACACATCCAACTATGCTCTAAGTTTAATTGATATTGTACTTTTTTTTTTAGTTCAGGTTTTGTCCCTTTGGGTTTTTCCCGACGAAGTTTTAACGAGGAAATTAACTTAGATTCGTCGATCTTTGAAGATCGTATTGCATGTGATGAACTACAGGTAAAGTACCAGACAACATGTGAAGTACTACATGTGAAGAGTTGTACCAAGGTTTTGTCCCACAGGGTTTTTCCTTGTCAAAGTTTTTATGAGGTAATTGATTTCAACACAAGTCATCAAGGAGAGAACTGCATTTGAAGACTTACATCCGAAGCATTGTATGTGAAGTACTGCATATGGAGTTTTATTGGACCGCACAAGGTGGGGTGTTGTAGGGATTTAGCCCACGGATGTGCATCCCAATATAATAGATAGGGTTCTATTCCTATTGTATATAAAGGATACTATAGCTATGTAATAGGGTTACTCATATCAATAAGAATTCCTTCTACTTCTTTGTCTCTTTATCTTCTTCTCCATAATCCACTGCAATTTTTTATTTTTTTTTTGAATCTGGAAAACATTTGAGTTTTCTAACCATAAACCATAAGTACGTTCGGGAGTGTTGGAACAATTGTTGAATTATTCCTGCACAAAAAACAAAACCAAACACGAAACAAATGTTATGGCTGAGTCGCGGACTAGGTAGCTTCCTTTAAGATGTTTCGCGGCTCTGCCCAAGATTGTGCAAGCAGTTCTTCAATGACGCGTCGTCCCCAGGATAAAACAGCCGAGATCAATCTCTTACACAATCACTCTTGCACGGTGAGATGATATGAAACTTCTACACTTCATTCTTGCTCAGAATCACTCTAGAAAACAAATGATGCTGACACATTGTTTTCTTTCACAAAAAAAACTCTTTTCTCTATTAAAATATAAAAAACCAACATAAAAGAATTCAACTCTTATTTAATTTTCCAACCAAAATCTGATTTATAGTAAAGGGTTTCAAAGAGTTTAATGAAAATTAATTACCCCATAACTCACACAATTAACATCCATAAAAATGAAACGGTCAAAACTTTAATGACTAAAACAATTTATTCTTTAATGAAAAATTTTATGGGTATTAAAACAATTTTAATGGGAAATCAATTTATGTTTTAAAACATGTATTCCCTACCCATCAAAAAAAAAAAAAAGACATTTATTCCCAACAGAGTTCATGTTTCCCAACAGTAAACATATCCCGAGATACTTTTGAATAAAAAAAATGAAAATTGAAAACAAGGTTAGGTTTCCTAACCGTAAACCATAAATATGGTTGGGAGTTCATTCGAACCGTACAATTTTTTTTGGAATTTCATATATTCCAAACAGTAGGATTGGTTTACCGTAAGAACTCCAACCCCTTTAGTATGAAGTTCTAAACTAATTTCTACATCTCTTAAAAAAAAAAAAAAGGGTGCGTTTTGCCGCCTGGCTTGATTGAGGTATACCCAAACTAATTGGGGTATAACCAATGAGACAAAATAGGGTCATTTTGAAGTAAAAGAGGTCACCCCTTAACCAAATATTTTCAAAATGGCAAAATTGCCCTCGTTTAATTAACACTAAAATTTTGATTAGATTAATTAATTAAGTTTAAATTGATTGAATAGATTAAAACTTATGAATTTTAAGTTATGAAATTTTGTTTTTGATTGAACTTTTGTGGGATAATTTTTGATGATATATTTTTTTTTTTTGAGAATATCTCTTGCAACGAAAATGAAGCACACAACCGAAATACTTCTAAAAAGGGGATTGCAAATCTGTTATATGAAATCATACTCAAAATCAAAGAATAAATCAACACTTTCAGTTACGAAAGTATGAAAAGCTCGGCAAGGTCGACTAATGAAGATCATCTTACGCCAAAAGTGGTCGGCAAGATCTTCATCGTTGACCTCGCCGCCAAAAGTGGCCAAGATGATCTTCATCGTCGACCTTGCCGACTTTTGTTTTTTGACATACGTGAGATGACATAAAAAATTTATTGGTAGGCAAGGTATTCAAAAAATACCCTTCCTATTGCTTTTGGCCGGCAAGGTATTCAAAAATACCCTTCCAATTTGATTTTTGGCGGCAAGGTATCCAAAATACCCCGCCATTGTTGAAAAATTTGATCGCCACCATGGTCATTGTTATGAAAAGCTCGGCAAGATATGCATGTTACGACCTTGCCGACCAAAACACAGAAATCATAATTTTTTAATTTCTAACCTAATATAACAATCAAATCACACAACACAATGATGGGTTTAAGTTTAAACATCATTTATAGTCTTTTTCATTGGGTAGAGTCAACAATTTTTTTGGAAAATCAAAGTTGAAGATTTTTATATGGGTTTGGTTGATGGAAGATGAAGATGAAGAAGATGAGAAGATTAAGAGTTGGTTAGTTTTTTAATTTTAGGGTTAATGAAATTAAGAAATGAGTTTATTTTTAAGATTTAATTAGTTCAAGAGTATTAAAGTAAAATCACACTTTTTAATAATGACACACCATGTCCCCTTGAAATTGGGTATACCCAATTAATCTGGGTATACCCCAATCTCGCCAGGTTTTGCCGATTGTCCCAACATTCGATACATAGGATAAGTACTTAAAAATCCGTAATCTTTTTGTTGAAATCAGTCTAGATAAATTACTAATTTACGATTAGTCACATGCAATTTACAAAAAAGGTAATGAAATTTAGAACATACATTATGAAACTTCTTGCTTGTAAAACACAAGTGGTATGTATGCCGCTATGCTCATTAACATTTTCGCTGCAATTAATATAACTGAAGAAAACGAACTTTTGTTTAAAATGTGGACTTGGCAAACTGAAACGAAAGCAGCTTGTCATTAACAAATATAGAGGTGAGAGGTCCCTTGCCTCAGTTTAACAGATCCCTTCATCCCTGTATCCAATTTATGCCAATTTTTAAAAGACTTTGGGTCGGCCGTAGGTCCATCTTTGCTGGTACGTAGTAAATGATTTAAATTGATCGTCTCCGGGGTTAACACCAAATTCTACTCAACCACAATAAGTCGTGGCTTTTGAAGGGACAAAAAATAAAGCTAAGAAACCTGAGAAGAAGGGCAGACAGATAACTAAACTGATGCGACCCTAATTATACTCAGCCAGACATACCCTTGACGTGTATGTCAGTTTACCCAAATGAAGGTAAGAAACCGGAGAAGAAGGGCAGAAGGGGAATTGAACAGATGAGACCCTAATTATACTCAGCCAGACATATACCCTTGACGTGTATATCTGTTGACCAAAATGAAGCTAAGAAACCTGAGAACCATATACCCTCCCTCATATCCAAGACATCTTTGTCAGATGAGGATGCAGATTTTCCAGTTGACTGGAAATTAACTAAGTCTTCCAAATCAAACAAAACAAGATTTTATTATAAGAACCCCATCTACTCGATTAGTTTGTCATGGGCCGAAAAAGAAAACTCTAGATTTTTAAAAATCCTGGCGAGATTGGGGTATACCCAAATTAATTGGGGTATACCAAATGAGACAAAATAAGGTCATTTTGAAGTAAAACACAAGGCCCCTTATCCACAAATTTACAAAAATGGCTAATCTACCCTTGATTAATTAACACTAATAAATGTGATTAAGACCTAGAGAATTTTAATTTACATGTCATTGGTTGTCTGATATCATGAAGACCTACATCCACGGGAAAGAAGTTATTTTCTTTATTGATTAAGGTCTTACCCTTAAAAGAGTTACAAATATCACTTATATTTCTCACTCTATCTTTCTCTAAGTCTCTCTTTGGAATTCCCTGTAGAAATACCATCTATTATTACATGTCCATTTCCTCTACATGGACTGGTATTTATAGGCAGCTTGGACTCGTGGAGGTGTGACCCGATCTCGCCGAGCTGATGGAGCTACATCTTCTCAGTGCTTCAGACGAACTCTATACTATCCCTCGTGATGTCTTGCTCGGTTCTCCTTCCGAGTTGTCTCGCCTTATGCATTATCGTACTGCTCCTCCTTGAAGGGCATCGTACTGCACCATCCTCAGGCTATAGTACGTATCGTCCGAGTCTTCTACTCCCACGCCTCTTCCGATCTTTCATTAAATGCACTCCTTCTTTTAGACTTAACCGTCTGAGTTGATTAGACCACTCCTCACATGCGTCATTCATGTAGCGTTGTAGCAGGCGTCTCGATTCAGACGAAATCACCTTTTAAAGTATGATTTGATACTTCCATTTCATCATCTTATCATGAAACCATCCATTGAGATGTTGACACATGGCGATCGGTTATTTTACCCTGGCGATCGGTTATTTTACCCTCACAGTTTGTTTATAAACAATGACCAAATTGTGAATTTGTGATGCAAGGTAGAGTCATGACAGTGTCTGTCACCCGAAGTTGGGAGTCTTTGGGACCAATATTTATATATATGAAATGAAATCTAATATTAATCTAATATTACTAGTTAAATACAGAAAGATGATGAAATCAAAACCAAAATGTATTTAGGTTTTGGGTTTACATATGGAGCCATCAATGTGCTTCTCCATTCCTTCGTTATTTTTACTAATTGATGTACCTACCATATTGTAAATCTGTAATCTTTCTGTGCATAATTATGCATGACACAATCTTGATATCGGCGAGTGTAATACAGAGTTCTCATTATTGTCACCAAATATGTTTTTTATTCAATTGAAGGATGTGTCACAAGTTGGGATTGAAAGGCCAGAAACAAAGTAATGGGGAGTGAAAACAACACCCAGTTTGTAAACTAATCCCAGTAAGAATTGTATCATATTAAGCCTTTAGATGCTTATTAAAGAATCCTATTACTGGGCTGTAGGAAGATGGCTGTTTGGGGGCTAATGGGTCATGAAATAGTAGTTCTTATAACCCCTTATCCTCCATTTTGCATAATCCCCAATATACCCTTGATTTGATTAGTGATAATTATGATGATTAAGTAAACTAATCACGATTAGCAAATGGATTATACTAATTTAGTGATTAATTTCTTGAGCATCAAAACTTTTTTTTTCTTTTGTTTTTGATCTTGAAGAAGAAGAAGGATGATTTTGATGAATTTTTTTGAAAACTTTGAAGAAAAACTGATGAAACCTATCCTCAAACTAGTCGAGAAAACCCTGTAATCAACCCCATTTGAAATTTTAATTGATTCAAATCCGTTTGAAACGGAGAAAATATGAGTTTATTGGGCCCGTTTTGTGAGGTTTCAAAAACAGTGTTTTGCACAGTCCGTGGTTTGCACTGACACATGACTGGTGGGTCCCGTCCGTCTGGAAAAACATGGGGCCGTTTTGTGACTTTGTGTTTGTCCCTTTTAAGGGAGTCCATTTAGTAATTTTTCTTTTCATTGAGATAAAAAAAAAAAAAAAAATGGAAAATTGGTTATTTGTTCAAATATTTTTAAAACAGTGTTCTAGTGGACGAGTAAAAATTAATATGGGTGAAATGGATATCAAAAAAATAGCAAGAATGAAACTGGATTCATCCTGGCTTAAACTTAAAAAAGAGTGAGAATGAAACTGGATGCATCCTGATGTAAAATAAAAATAAGAAAACGTATTTGAAAATGAGTAAGATGAAATTGTTTACATCCTGGCTATTTTTACATTCTCGTCCATTTAAACAGTATCAAATTTTACGTATCTTTTTCATCAAGGAATTGTTGATTTTGGTCTTTTTAACCAATTTTGTGAAAAAAAAGAACTTCATTCACAAATACACCTGGTGTGCTGTAAACATGGTCAAGTGACTCAAACTGTACGACATCTCTCCGTTCTTTATCAACTTCTGACAGAGTCCAGAAAGTAATAGTTGTAGTAGACAGTGAGTGATATGGACACTGCCAGAGTTCACACTGACCAAATTACCATCGACCACTAGAAATGTTGTCATGTGCAAGGGACAAAACTTGACTGGAAGGGAAGGTCTAGTCCCATCGAAGAGTAGTATTCCTGGTAGGTGTCCGTAAATTGGCCCATCTCGCAAGTTAATTTTGAGCAACAGACTGAGTTGTCATGGAATAATTATTCCTTCCATTAATTCTTAGAATTGAATAGATAAGACCACCACGCGTAGATGCGGACACGACGCTGACGCAGACACTACAAAATTTACAAGAAACTAGGACGCGGACACGTATATACATATTTTTTTATATATTATTTATATATATAATCATATATTTCGACCCTAAAAATTAGAAATTAATGTTATATATGTATAAATTTCAAAAGAAAAGAAAATATCGTTTGTTTATACACGCCAAGTATCAAATAATCAGTCATTATTAAACACATAGCAGAATCAAAATGGAGTGTCCCTGCAACCAAGACCACCACAAAAAGCATATATCCCCATTCAGTACCCTAATCATTCATTGACTGACCATTAATTAACAAAGTCTTCTGAACCAAACAAAACAATATCTTGTTATAAGAAGCCCTTCAACTGAATTCGTTAATCCTCACCTAAAACTCAGAACTCTTCTTCTTTCAAAATGTCCCAACAAGTAAAAGTTTCAACTCAAACATTACTAGTACTATTGGCAATCCTGTTGGTTTCATCTTACAGTGTTGCGTATAGTTCTTCTTTTTCTTCAACACATAATAAACAACACTTTCGTAAAGTAGTAGAACAAGAAGTAGATGCTCTTTTGGAATGGAAATCTACCCTTGTAAACCAAAATCTTTCCATCCTCTCTTCTTGGAAGATGAATTCTACTGTGAATACGACGATTCCATGCAAATGGTATGGAATCCGTTGTAACAACAAGGGAAGCGTTGTTGAACTGAATGCAGCAGATTTGGGTTTACAAGGTACGTTACATAGTTTCAACTTCTCATCTTTCCCCAACTTTGTTAGTCTTAACTTGAGCCTGAACCTACTCTTCGGAGCCATTCCGTCCCAAATTAGCAATCTTCTAAAACTCACCCACCTAGATCTTTCTGTCAATGAATTTAATGGACGTATTCCACCAGAAATAGGATCTCTCACAAATCTGCGTTTGTTAGACCTTTCTGAAAATCAAATTACGGGACCCATCCCCAAAGAAATAGGCAATTTATTTTTTCTCACTTATCTAAGGTTGTACATGAACAATCTGACCGGTTTATTGCCTATTTCTATATGCAATCTGACTAAATTGACTAGATTATCAATCCATACAAATCAAATCTCAGGTAGCATTCCTCGAGATATCGGAAGGCTGAGTTTTCTAACCTTCTTTGATTTGTCCGACAATAATCTCAGTGGTTCACTACCCACTTCTTTAATCAATCTGACTAGGTTGCAAAGTCTTTCCCTTCTCCAAAATAACCTTTCCGGCATCATACCTCGAGATATCGGAAGGCTAAGGTCTCTTACTAGCTTAGCTTTGCACCGAAACAGTCTTAGTGGGTCAGTACCTGCTTCTTTAAACGATTTGACTAGCCTAGAAGAAGTATACCTATGGAATAACCAACTCTCTGGAATCATTCCTCAAGATTTAGGAAGGCTACACTCTCTCACCATCTTTGATTTGGCCTCAAACAAACTCATCGGTCCAATCCCTACTTCAATATGCAATTTAACCAGCTTGACCACTTTATCACTTTTCGACAATGACCTTTCTGGCATCATACCTCGAGATATAGGAAGGCTAAGGTCTCTTGTTATCTTTTATTTGTCCAAAAACAATCTCAATGGTTCAGTCCCTGCTTCTTTAGCCAATTTGACTAGCCTGGAGAATCTAATCCTTTCAGAAAATCAACTCTCTGGTTTCATTCCTCGAGATATAGGAAGGCTAGTCTCTCTTACAAGCTTATATTTGAACATTAATAACCTATCTGGTTCGATCCCTGCTTCTGTTGGTAACTTGAAAAAGTTGACTATTTTATATCTTTCTGGAAATCAACTAACTGGCTCATTACCAATAGGAATCCACAACCTAACACAGTTAAAAGGGTTAAGTTTGATGGAAAACAAGTTTTCTGGGTTTTTACCCCAAAACGTTTGTCAAAGCGGAACACTTGAAGAGTTTGTGGTAGGAAAAAACCATTTCACGGGTCCTATTCCAAGAAGCCTTAGAAATTGCACCAGCCTTAGACTTCTCGGGCTTGAAGATAATGAACTGGTTGATAATGTAACGGAGGCATTTCACGTATATCCACATCTGGAGAGATTTGTTGTGAGTAATAATATGTTGTATGGCGAAATCTCAAAAGACTGGGGGGATTGCCAAGATTTGACAATGCTCTCTTTCTCTGGGAACAAAATCACAGGTAGAATACCATCTGAAATGGGAAAGTTGAAGATTTTAGCTGAACTTTATCTGCATTCAAATTATTTGGTAGGGAAAATTCCAAATGAGTTTTTCAACTTGTCTTCATTAATCGTGTTACATTCGAGGAATAACCAGCTTTCTGGTAGGTTGTCTTCGCAAATCGGAACGTTATCCAACCTGCAATATCTCGACTTGTCAAATAATAAACTCATCGGATCAATACCCAAACAATTAGGGGAGTGTTCAAAGCTACTATCTTTGAATTTGAGCTCAAACAATTTTAATGATAGCATCCCACCCCAGATCGGAAACTTGGAGTCATTACAGATTTTGTTAGATCTTAGTTACAATGAGTTGAGTGGAGAGATACCTTCAGCTTTCGGAAAACTAAGCAAACTGCAAACACTAAATTTGGCCCACAACAGGCTTTCCGGCTCAATTCCATCTTCATTTGATCAAATGCTCAGCTTGACAACTGTCGATGTTTCGTATAACGAATTAAGCGGTCCTCTTCCAAACACCAAGGCCTTTCAAGATGCTCCTGTCGATGCATTGAAGCACAACCAAGGGTTATGTGGTAAAACTTCTCGAGGACTAAAACCATGTAATTCCTCGGTTGTTATTATGGGAAGAAAAACGGCCAGGCATGGTAAACTTGTGCTAATAATCCTACTTCCTTTGTTCGGGTCGTTATTTCTTTTATTCATATTCTTTGCCATTTGGTTTCGTCTTCGAAAAAGATCTGTAAGAAACTCCGCACCTACCGATCAAGTTACAGCTATCAACACCGGAAGAAATTTATTTTCGATTTGGAATTACGATGGGAAAATAGTGTTTGAAGACATAAATGAAGCAACTGAAGATTTTGATGCCAAATACTGTATTGGAACTGGAGGATATGGAAGTGTTTACAAAGCAGAGTTATCAACTGGTCAGGTTGTTGCTGTAAAGAAACTTCATTCGTCAAATGAAGACTGTGAGATAGCTGATCTTAAGTCTTTCGAACGTGAAGTTCAGGCATTAACCGAAATTCGACACCGGAACATCGTGAAACTTTTTGGTTTCTGTTCTAATCTTGAACGAAGAATCTCATTTTTGGTTTATGAGTTTGTGGAAAGGGGAAGTTTGAAAAATGTTTTATCCGATGGGGAACGAGCGATGGAGTTCGATTGGATAAAAAGGATAAAATTCATCAAGGGAACAGCTAATGCACTTGCTTACATGCACCATGATTGCGTTCCAGCAATAGTTCACAGAGACATATCTAGCAACAACATTTTGTTGGACTCTGAATACGAAGCTAGAGTTTCTGATTTTGGTACGGCCAGGATTTTGAAACCAGATTCATCAAATTGGACGTCACTTGCAGGAACGTACGGATATGTTGCTCCAGGTATATAATCCAACTGAAGCTTTTACATTAAGATTGGGCCATGCGTTAATAAATAAATTTCACACCCATTTTTCTTGTTTATCAATTTTGTTACAGAGCTTGCATATACAATGAAGGTGACCGAAAAGTGTGATGTTTATAGCTTTGGGGTGATCATACTTGAAGTACTAATGGGAAGGCATCCATCTGAAATTATCACATTGCTCTCGCAAATTGATTCTTCATCTATGTCTTCAAGTAATCATGAGGGGAAAAACATAAGATTGATAGACATCTTAGACCAATGCATTGGGGTGCCACCGGAAGTTGTTCAGGATGAAATATTGTGTACTGCGAAAGTTGGACTTACATGTTTACGTGGTGATCCACTTACTCGTCCAACTATGGAAGAAGTATCAGCTGAGCTATCATCATCATCAGCCCAGAGCAATTCATCTACGCCAAAGTCCTTCGGGACTATTACTTTGGGAGACCTACTCATGTCACAGTAAGGATATATATTTTTGTGTGTTACGGCAGTATTTTGTTATGCAATAACTGTAAAATCACTGCTGTGTATGTCAAAGCTCCATCCATAATAAAATGATGTCATATATATATGAGACTGAGATTACTGTTTGGCCATCTCTTCTTGTGTGTCATACAAAGTTTCAAGTTGAGGAAGTTTAGTGTTAACCACCCACCAAAGATACTTCTTTCGAAAGCAACTTAAATTTTCTTGGCCGAATTACTAAAAATGCATCTTTTCCAATTTTTCTCCTAAAACATTCAAATTGGCCACCAGAGTCTAAGAAGGATCCCTCGTGTTTGTCAGATCAAAGAATCATAGACATTTGGGGAACTTCTTGTTCTTCAATACAGGATTAAATCACGAAAGCTAAACACTTAACTTAGTCCAACATACATGTGCTCTCGTATCCATTTCGTGTATTTGCAGTGCAAGATTGAAAGATTTGTTACAAAGGGTAAGACTTTAGAGTTTCAGCAATATGTATATAGAAAGCTGGATGTTGTGAGTACAGAAAATTGGGTCCATATGTAAAGGAAATAACTAGAGATGGTCAAGACAACTCATATAAGTTCATTTATATACTAATAAGCAGGACAGTAAGAAACTGCAAATTATACAATTTCAGACAGGAAAGTCAGAGAATTAAAACACTTCAGTAGTAACTACCTCATCCTTGATGGTTTAAGGGAATTACGCCAATCAGCATATTCCAGAAGAAAAAAAACTGACCATGTAAACACTCACAGGGGACTTCAAGAATCAAGATCTCGTCAAGAACTTAATCACACAATTTGCAGGTCTTGGAATCATTAGTAACAGCTTCATCACATTTATTAGTTCCTCATGATTTTTGGACAGCGTGTGATCAGCTACAATGGTTACAGTCTCAAGACATCCAACATACTTCAGAAAGAGTTTAATCGCATTTAGCTCCTTAGGTTCCCCAACAATACATCTGAATGTGATCGACTTGAGGTGTGGTGGCAAACATTTAGGATCAAGTGATGACCAACAACCATCATCCTCTTCTTCAGGGATGTTAATGCCCTATAAAAAGAAAACCAAAGATCAGAAAAGTACGACACAACAAAAAATTAAAGTTGTGATGCCAGTTGACGTTTTACAATCTGAATCTACAGCTTTTGGCAAATATGGTAACACTAAATTTCAAAGAGAACTCATAATCTATGCGAAAGAAAAAAAGATTCTTTTTATTATATTGGGAGGTAAGAGGTGAGTGACTTGCCAGAGCAAAGACGATAGATTCTAGATTAGGCAGGAGCTGGAGAAACTTGAAAAATCTTCTCAAGATCAAAACAGAATCATAACCATAACCCGAGGGACAAAACTTGGAACTGACTTCTAGATGGATCAAATTGTTAAATGCAGGCAATAAGAGGATATCCGCCTCACTCGCAACCTAATCATTAAGAAAAACAAAGTATACCAGAGCATAAAAGTCAGAAATATCATAGGCTCACTAACGCCATACTTCAGACTAGCTACATTAATAAGATTTACAAAAACAAAATCATTAAGAAAATTTGGAGTACTATATGGGCGTACCAGAAAGCAGGCAAAAGACATTTTAAGAAGCTGTATATTAGAAAGCTTTTCAAAAAGCTTGAATAGGAAAGACGCTTTGTCACCGAAATCCCTCAGAACTTTCGACATATCAATATCTGCCTCAATTAATGATGGAAAGTTGTCGATTACTAAGGGTGCCAGTGCACTTAGTCTGTAACTGATGGTCGACAAATTAGGTGCAGAAATCTTCAGTATTGATTTTATAAAATGTGAACAGTCATGAATTCGCAACTTCTTCAGTGAAATACTTGCGATGCGTAAAACTGAAGGCTCCAAATCATGACAGTATATCAGACTCAAGTCTTCCAGGATGGGACTGTTAGAAACAAGTTTTTCGATATTTATCCCATTCACACCCATATATCCTAGACGAAGTAACTTGAGCTTTGGAAAACATACCGTGTTTGGAACATCGAGTCTTACAAAACCCTCTAAGTCTAATACTGTCAGTGAATCACAGGTAAAAAATGATAAAGGAAATAAGAAGGATGATCCTAAAAGAAAAAGTTCTTCAACTTTATGCTTTATAACAATATTAATCCATCCAGTTACTCGATATTCATCAAAAGGTTCATCGAAGTCCCAATCGAGGCAGAATTTCTGAATTTTAGGCTTCTCATGATGATATAATACTGTGTCCAAAAAATTCATGAACTGTTGCCTGTTGGGTTCTCAAGTGTTTTTCTTCTTCGGTGGTACAATTGAGACCTCGCGGTCCTCGCCACCAACGAAAATCAAGTGTGGGGATGGAGCTGGATAAATACTTCCATCTTTTGGATAAAATGCAGGTAGACATAATACATTTTATTGGAAGGAAAGATATAATATGATGAATAAGTGCATCAGGTAAATTACTTATCTTATCCTCTCCCACACCCACATTGCTGATGTGCAAAATTTTGCGTTTCTTCTTGTTTTTCAACACCATGATTGCAGACGATATTTCCCGAGAAGGTGATTAAATGACCACAAATCTTTTGCTGAATTAAAATGTAGGAAATACCAATTGGTCCTAGAAATAATATATTAGGATGAGTCTAGTCCATTTGACCCAGTCAAATGTCTGTTTGGTCCTATTTGGTAATATAAATTATAGTTTGGTCCTAAAATTATTGTTTTATTCTAGCGCCGATGATGTGGATGATGTAAATGTCACCTCAGAATGCGAAGAAATACCCTTTAGATAAGGACCATATATATAGTCAAAAGGTAAGAGAGATGAAATCATTATCAAATTTACTTTCTCTCTCTTCTTTTCTAGATCTAGTTTTTCTTTTCCTCTCAAATCTTTTTTCTAAGATTTTAATTTTGTGGAAACAAGATGATGAAGATGATGAAGATGAAAAAAGATGATGAAGATGATGATGAAAATGATGAAGATGAAGATGATGATGATGAAGATGATGAAGATGAAAATGATGATGATGATGATGATGATGATGATGATGAAGATGAAGAAAGATGATGATGATGAAGATGATGATGATGAAGATGATGAAGATGAAGATGAAGATGATGATGATGATGATGATGATGATGATGATGAAGATGATGATGATGAAGATGAAGATGAAGAAAGATGATGATGATGAAGATAATGATGATGAAGAAAGATGATGATGATGAAGATGATGATGATGATAAAGATGATGAAGATTAAGAAAGATGATGATGATGATGATGAAGTATGTTTTTTTGTATGGAGATTAGCTTTTTGTATGGACTTCATTCTGGAATGAAGTCTGCTTTTTTAACTTTTGTATGGACTTCATTCCGGAATGAATCCTGCTTTTTTTAGCTTTTTGTATGGACTTCATTCCCGAGAATGAAATCGTTTTTTTAGCACGGAAGAACTCCTACAAAAAAAAATTAACACGGAAGGGTATTTTTGTCTATTTAAATATTTTTAAATAATTATGGACCAAACAGTAAAGGCGTTTGACCAAAGGACTAAACGGACATGGGCCCACCTAAAAAAGGACCAAACGATATTTTTCCCAAATAAAATCCTAGCAAAGAGAAGAAGTGGGAATGTTATTTATGCCCCTACTATCCATGGGTCATGCACAAACACCCTTATCCATTATGTATATACCCCTCTCCTTCTATAAGGAAATAAAAAAATAGTTTTATTCCAATTTTACCCATCAAACAAGATTAAGCTTATTTTGGTTTCCATTTTGAGATCTCAAAAATCGCCTCTCTTCATTTGCTAATATCACCACCACCAAAATTGATCAAACAAAACTCCACCACCATCATATCCATCGCCACCACCAAAGACCAAAACCATTTGAAGAGAATATTCGAGTTCTCTATCTTCTTTCTTCTTCTTTCTTCCTTCCTGTTCTTTCATTCCTCTAATCGAATGATCGTGAATCATGGATGTTAATCACGAGAAACTAACAACATAATCGAATCCAGCATTTGTGTTAAGAAGATTGTAGAGATAAATTGGTTATGGTTTGGTGTTAATTGAGAAAAAAGAAATTAGAGGAAATTATGGTTAGAATTTCTAGAATTGAATGATGATTTTCGAAAGTGAAATTGAAGGTGAAATCAAGCAAGGAATCATGGGTATGTTGTGTTACGAGCAAGAGAAAATAGGTTGACTTTGATTCTCCATTATCAAGAATGAATCCATTGAATTAATTAGGGTTTCAAAGTTTATTAGAAACTCAATTAGGGATGGATAATAAGGAAGTAAAGGATGGGTTTGCTTGATTTGAAGACCATGATTGAGAATTTGAGCTCGAGTAAGAGAAAAGAGGATTTAGGGATGTATTTTAGGGTTTTTGATAATCGAAATGGTGATGAGTAATTTTATTGGATGTTGGTTGATTTGAATTGGATGATTGTTGATAGTCCCGAGGAGGTTCTTTGAATTAAATCGAAATAAAGAAGAAATCGATCTCAATTTCTTATTGTAAAAAACAAGCTAATATTGGATAAGTCTTTATGTTGCTTAGTTTTAGTATTTTGGAATTGCGTTGTGTAAAATTGATGAGTTGGTTGTTGTTGTTCAACATGGAAATGGAAGCGAAGTTGCTAGTGATGGAAGGCTGCCGGTGGTCTTTGAGAATGGTGGTGAAGGCGAGGAATTTGGGAGTTGCTATTGTGAATCGAATATTGTGGAGGTGATTGATAAAGAAATAGATGGGCAAATTGGAATTTTGGTGTTGGTTGTAGTAATGGGTTGCAAATCTGCATTACAGGGAAAGTTAGAATTAAAGCTTGGAAGAAGCAAATGAAAGAGCTAAGTCTGGTGTTGGTGTTGAAAGAGCTAGGTCTGGTATTTATATTGCCTATTGCAGTCGAAGGGGTGGGAGTGCCTATTGATCCCCTTGCTTTTGCTGGACTATTGGGTTATCTTAAAAGAGCTGATTTGAGAGAATGGAATGTGGAATGAAGTCTTTGTGGCGGAAAGTGATTATAGTGATGAGTGTTTGGTGCAATGATGGAATGCGTGCTACCGATGGGTTTGTTGAGGTTACAAAGTGCAAACCCAGTTAGGAGATGTGGTTAATAGCCTTGCATTAGTGATGTTGATGTTAAGAGGATGAGAAGATGGTATTGCGGGTTTGTTGAGCTAGATTTTGGGGACAATTTGATTCCGGATTTGGAGGCAACTTGAGTTAGTTGCTCGCATATGTGGAGACAACTTGACCAAGTTGCTTTCACTTTTGGAGGCAACTTGAGCTAGTTGATTCCAGATCGGAGGCAACTTGAGCTAGTTGATTCCAGTTCGGAGGCAACTTGGTTATGTTTTTGGGTCCATGTATGGAGACAACTTAGGCTAGTTGCTTTCACTTTTTGAAGACAACTTTGTGCTAGTTGCCTTTATTGTTGAAGACAACTTGAGCTAGTTGCCTCCGATATGGACACAACTTCAGCAAGTTGACTCCACATGGTGGTGGTGGTTGGCGGCGCGATGGTGGTTGACGGCGGTGATGGTCACGCGGCGGTGGGTGTCGGTTGTTTGGCGGTGGTAGTGGAGTGGTGGTGGTGTTCGTTAGCGGCGGCGGTTGTTGGCGGCGGTGGTTGGTGGTGGTGGTGGACAGTGGTGTTGGTTGGCGGTGGTGGTGGTCGGTGGTGGTGGTCGGTGGTGGTGGTCGGTGGTCGGTGGTGGTGGTCGGTGGTGGTGGTCGTCGGTGGTGGTGGTTGGTGGTGGTGGTGGTCGTCGGTGGTGGTAGGCGGTGGATAGTGGTGGTGGTTGGCGGTGGACAGTGGTGTGGGCATTAGAAATATTTTTTATTTTTTTTGAATAGTGATGGTTGTGGTTTTGTATATTCACTATATAAAAGAGGGTATTTTAGTAATGTATTAGGCTTAGGGGTATTTGTAAAGTTGATAAGGGTATATTTCAAGGGGCCTCATAGTAGGGGTATTTAGATAATGTTCCCAGAGAAGAACTATGCTACTCATCTGACCCGTTTTTCGGTATATATAGGCCCATCAAAATACCTTAAGTAATTCAAGAAGTAGTTTCCTAATCCTAGAATGAGACCTATTTTTAGAAGATTAAAAACATATATAGGGCAGTTTCCAGGTCTAGAAAGACTAATATTTAGAAGTAACCTTAACCTACAAGTAAGGTACATATGAGTATCCATAGGCATATGGGGGGAGAGTACTAGAAAATAATAGTAAGGGAATTCTAAAGGAACGGAAGAAAAAGGGTACAACTCCGAGGGCAGAAATTTCCTTGAAGGAAAACGTTGTAATACTCTTTCAAACAAAGCAATAAAGATAAACGTTTCCATTGCAATCTGATAGTACTTTTATTCTTCTCTATATATTATAAGTTGATCATCATCTAATCAAACAAATGGCGAGCATGAACATGTAAATCTGTTACTAGGATTTGTAGTTGAAAAAGAGTTTTAGGATTTTGACCTTATCATATAATCGTTATTAAATTTCAGAACCATTACAAGCCCAGAATCTTTCGAACCCTTCTTGAAATAGGACAGTAATGTAATGGCTTTTAGATGCTGCATGTTAGCAAACACCTTATAAACACAACATAGAAATGAATCATTTAACAAGCATCCCAATAATAAACCCACCAAAAATTCATGGTACTTACTAATTAATTCATCAATAATGAAGTAGATAGCTAATCAAAGAGCTTGTAAAACATTAATCAAAGTATTACCTGAACCGAAGAAGGTTAAACCGTTGAAGAACCAGGAGGTTCTTTGAATTGCGGTTTACTTTCCCAATTGTTGTCGTATCACAATTTATACATTTTTTTTTAATGGGCCGACGCCTTGCCAAGGCCGGACACGCCTATAGTCCTATAGGACATATACACAACAACAATTTGTCACCAAATGTAGGGGTGAGCATGGGCCGGTATGGATCGGTTTTCGCCTCATCCGCATCCAATCCATTGCACTACGGATTTTAAATTTGGCATCTGCATCCAATCCATATCCAACGGATTTGTATCCAATGGATGGATGGATTGGATGCGGATAATCCAATGGATTTGTTTTAGTTAAAATTTATAGTAAAGAAAATAAGCTGACACAAATGACTCCTTATCTTATATATATATATAAATGCCATGTACAACACCCCAAGCAAACATCTTAAAAATTCCTAAATGATCCATAGTATTTTCTAGAACTATATAAATGCCCTTAATTTAACGGATATGGATGTCCAACGGATTTTCATGGCTGCATCTGGGCCCGATCCGTTGTCCATTGGATTTCAAAAATTCCATCCGCATCCAACCCATTAACGAACAGTCTGGGCATCCATCCGCAAATGAATGGTTAGTCCCGGTTAAATCCGCGGATTGCGGGCCAAATGCTCACCCCTAACCAAAAGGATGACAAGAGAAATTTTTAAGATTTTGACAAGAGAGGTGGTACCGCAAACTAACAAGAAACGTTTGCGCATCTCTGTACAGCCTCTATAACATGTTTTGCCAGACCCATTATAAAACTCTATAAGACTCAATCCTCTGGGCAACTAGGCTATTCCTAGAAAATTGAAAACCCAATAGCTAGGGTTTTACCAACTTACTTTAAAACCGTACTTTGTTCTTCTCCTCATCCTCTCAACGACATGGAGAGTTGAAGAAGAAGCAAGAGGAAATCGACTAGTGTTGGTGATATTCCTAAAGCGAAGTTAAAGATGACAGATCAAATATTTTTAAAACATGGTTCTAATGGACGGGTAAAAATTAGTATGGGTGAAATGGACACCAAAAAAATAGTAAGAATGAAACTAGATTTATCCTGGCTTAAACTTAAAAAAGAGTGAGGATCAATGTAAATTAAAAATAAGAAAAAATATTTGAAAATGGGTAGGATGAAACTGTTTACATCCTGGCCATTTTTATATTCTCGTCCATTTGAACAGTATCAAATTTTACATGTCCTTTTCACCCAGGAATTGTTGATTTTGGTCTTTTTAACCAATTTTGTGTAAAATAATCGGTTGTATTCACAAAAATTGATTGTTTGTATTATACTCTTGGTTTTGTATTATAACTTGTTCTGGTATTAGAGAATTTTGTAATCTGTCTGGAGTTGGAGTTATTGCATTTTGTTTTGTAAAAGTTGAATAAGTAACACATATATATGACATGCAGTTTTACGCTATTGCTAATTTCGCCAACATACTCATCTATGCCCAAAATGGTGGCCCAAGCATTCTTGTTTGGGAACCTGCCTACACAATTTTCTGTGTGATATGTTCATGACAATCTTGAATACAACTCCCAACCCTTTCTTACTAATAACTAATAAGTAACAATACAATATTTCATGAAGTTGCAAGAATTGAGGGGAATTTACCTAAAACTATGACTGAAATGTGCATTTCTTCCAAAAGTGTGACCAATTTGAAAATTCTTCTAAAAGTGTGACCATGACCGGTCAACCGACATATATGCCCTAGTCTTTTACGGAAATACCGTATATTGTCCTCAGATGTGTACATATCGACAACATATGTGTACACATCGGGTAAGGATGTGTAGACACCCCTTCATGGATGTGTACATATAGACACACTGATACCCCACCATATTTTAACCGATGTATAGATATTATATGTAGACATCCAGAATCTAGGCGTAATCATATGTGGACATCCATGTTTTGAAGTCTAGACATCAGACACCATTCATGAAGTATGTGGACATCAGGCTATAAAGATGTGGACATCAGCTATAAAATGTGGACATCAGTTATAAATATGTGGACATCAGGCTATAAATGTGTAGACATAGGGCTATAAAGGGTACCTTGGGTATTAGGTAAAGTCGGTCACACTTTTGGAAGATATTGGAGATTAGTTACACTTTTGGAAGAAATGCACATTTCAGTCACACTTTTGTGTATTTCCTCAGAATTGAGTGTGTAGTACTAACGCAGTTGATTGTCCCTCTCTTTGTCCTTACAGATGGTCAAGAATTTGATTCCCACTATTATATTCATTTGTGGAATACCAAGTGGTGCGGGAATTTCCGTGTCATTCAGACAAATGAATTGGTGTCAAATGGAAAATTGAAAAAGGCTCTACCATCTACCATTACTTATGCAAACCAAGGTATGAGTGGATCATAAGAGGTTGAAAACAGAAGACGTATTTACTATTTTATTTACTATCAGGGTGTTAGTCCTCGAGGGAGTTGGGGGAGTTCTGGAGAGTTGGGTTTTTTCCCGTTAGTCCTAGGGGAGTTCGAGGGAGTCTCTCAAAATCCCCGTTAGTCGTGGGAGAGTTCATAAGAGTTTCCCAAACTCTCTAGAAAACACCCGTTAGTCGTGGGAGAGTTTGAAAAAAACTCTTGAAATCCCCGTTAGTGGTAAAACCCTAGAATGCTAGGGAGTTTGTTGTTTTGGGGAGTTCTGGAGAGTTGATAGTGTATTTTTTCCTGTACACAAATCTCTCAAAAGAGTAGAGATTTGGGAGGGAGTTTGTTCGGAGAAAAAGGGGAGAAAGAAGAGGAAACGTTTCTTCCAGGTATGCTTTTTTCTTCTTTGATTTCCATATTTTTTTGTTTTGATTGTTTGTTTTGTGTACTATTTGATTGTTTTTCATGTCAGTTCTTGGGTTTTTTTTCTTCTTTGATCTTTTGTTTTGATTGTTTATCGTTTGTTTTGTGTGTACTCTCTCTGTCAAAACCCTTTCTCTAATAATCGCTTCAATAGGAGAACTGACATCCTTAGACACAGGAATACGCGATGATATCCAATAATCGCTTTGAATCTGGAGTATCTGATAGATAACCTGCGCTAATACTATAAACGGCACCAAAGCCCCTTTAAATGTTGCAGTATTATACTTCCAGTAAAATTCAACACTAACTCGTCCTTTCTGTCGATCCTCTTCTTGAACAAGTTGTGCTTGATTATCATGTAGTACATCTTCATCCATACTATCTTCTATAACACCTGTTTCATCATCAAAGTTACTAATGATATCAGAAGAAAGTGCTCCTGTCTCTGATGCCGATTTCTTGTGCCCAAGTAAAGCCTTCTTATGTGCATCCACCAATTTTATAAAATCGATTCCGGATGTCGATTATCTCATTATAGGTGCCTGATTGTGTGATTTTTCCCTCTTTCAATACCTACAAATTATAATGTTATGTTCAGAGAATTCAATTTATCCAAAAATTTAAGTCTGGACTCTGGATTCTTGTGTCTTACCAGTTGTTTATGGGTAAAAATCGTTTCTGCCGATTTCGGTAAATTGGGTAGGTGAGTGAGAAACTGGTTCAAACCCTAAACAAATGTGCTGCACGTGAGCACTTTATAGATTCGAGAGATCAATCATGTACAAGTCCGGCCCTAAACCAAGAAATGGCCGTTCCAGACTTGCCCGGTCACAAAGTGGAGAAGAAGGGTTGATTTGGGGAGGGAGGCAAAGAAAGGTGTTGAGACAGAATAGTCTCGGGAGAGTAGTATCTCGACTTGTATCGAGAAAGTAGAAGCTTGGGAAGCTTGCAAGAGATGAAAGCTTTGGGAGAGCTTGCAAAGTTGCCTTTCGAGAGTGTAGTATTTTTCTCCGACCGAGACTCCGTTGTCCGGGGTGGAAATAGGTAAGACCTATTTATACAAGTCGAGATTGAAACGTACCCGGCCTCATGAAGGAAGAGAGTAAAGGGTGAAATAATGGGAGGAGGTGGTAACCGCATGGTGTTAATGGGTGAAAACGTTTTCACCATTATTTCCTCATTTATTTGACCGCTTTATTCCTTTTCACGCTTTCTTAATGTGAGCGTAGTGTACGCCGCAAGTCATGTGACCGCCAAACAAAAACCCTGGAAAGCATCCCCCAGTTTGTGTTGATATCTCGAGTGTTGGTTGCATCTTGAGTGCAAGTGGCGCGTGTGGCATGTGCCATTGGCATGTGTGGAATGCCTTGGTGGTAGGTTGTATGTTGAGTGTAAGTGGCAATGCCAAAGCTGCTAGTGGCGTGTGTGGCATGTGCCAATGGCATGTGCAGATGCCTTGGTGGTAGGTTGCATGGTTTGCAAATTAGGCTACCAGCGTGGGTTTTGGCATGTGCCAATGGCGCAAACACGGCCGAATTGGCCTAGGTTGCACGGCTTGCAAGTTAGGATACCGGCGCATTAGGGCCATGGCTAGGTGATGAAGGCTACCAAAGTGAGCGTGTTGGCATGTGCCAATGGCATGCGTAAGCTGTTAGGCCGTGGGCCTTGGTAGGAAAAGCTACCAAATGAGCATGTTGGCATGTGCCAATGGCATGCGTGGCCTTTTCTAATGAACATGCTTCTAGTACCCTTATATCTTTTCTCTATGCATCTCCTTCCCAAATAGTACGTTCTCCACTATAGTGAAGCGTTGTATCCAAGGTGATTGAGAAACATAAGCCTTTCTTCCACGCAATCCAATCTCGCCTGATAGATTTTTCATTTCACCCAATATGCAGGCAAGCAAGCTTGACTTTCCCGATCCAACCATACCACATACACCCACCCTCATGCCATTAAACACTTGCAAATTGACATCTTTCAATGTAGGAGTTTCTGAAGAAGACCAAGAGAAATTTCCATTTTTTATATCAATGGCAACTTTTGAAGTACTAGGAAGTTATGTTATGTAATTAGCTTGGACATATTTCTGACGCAAATAAGAAGAAATCATGTCGAGGGAAACTTTTTAGAAATTTTTTTTTAGACAGCACTTTACCGACTCTAACGGGATCCCAGTTAACACACAAGCAAAAAATGTGACAGCAGATACAATAGTAGGGCTTACATGGAAAATGACACTTCTAATGGTCTCTGTCCATAAGCCATTTTGCAAAAATTTGTTCTGCTCACATGTAAAGTGCATTCACATGGAAAATACACTTTACATTTGCAGAACAAATTTTCAGATCCTGTAAAGTGCATTTACAAATTTTGTGCTTCTCACATGTTCTTGTCATTGTCTTCATTCTTTCATCTTTGGACTCCATTAGTTTCCTTTATAAAGTTCCTTGCAATCGGACCAAAGCTATATTTGCCAATATAACTAGTACAATGACTAAAAGAGCTGCAAACGAAAATAACTTATCTGCATTGTTTTTTTTTTGAAACACAACTGATTTCACTAATGACTTGAGTTTTTTTGTTATTTTTTTATTTGAATCTGTGCTTGAGTTTTTAGTTGTTTTTTTAGTTTTCACTTTACTAGCTCAGTTCTTTGATTTAAAATGCATTGTTCAACTTGCATCCACCTACAAGTTTGTATTTCAGTACCTTGTCATTACAAGGCATTTTCAAAGCCATTGTATTTCATTATTTCAGTACAAGTTTGTATTTCATGTTAAGTTCTACTCTTATTAGTCTAAGTATTAATTTATATTTAACTTGTCACACCATAGAATGGACAGTTCCAGCCAACCTGCTGAAAACAACAACAAGAAAAAGAATGTTAGGAAGAATAAGAATACGGAACAGGATACGGATACAAATTACAAACAATGGACAACACGAGAGACTGGGAAACTATTGGAACTGTTAGTAGAAGCTACACTTGATAAGAAGAAAGACACTAATGGATGCTTTATTAAGAGACTAGTGGTAGAAGAGATACTTCCAAAACTTAACCAAGCATGTAATTGTGACAAATCTTATGAGAACTTTAAAGGGAAATATAGATGGTTCAAGAAAAGATTTGGTGAATACCAGGATTTGTTTAAATCTTGTACTTCTGGATTCGGTTGGGATGACAGTAACAAGATGATTACTAGATCCGAAGAGATGTGGAACAATTACTTTGAGGTATGTATGTGTTATTTGCCCACAACTGAATTTGAAACTTTTTTTCTTCTAATTTATGCAGAGTTCTAATTCATGCTTTATCCTCTCTTTTTTTTTGTGTGTTAACAGAGCCATCCAAAGCAAACTCACCTAAGGGACGAAAATGGTAGAGACTATGGTGACTTGCTTATTGTTTTTGGGAATAAATGTGCATCTGGAAAAGTTACAGTTGATCTTACCCATGAGGGTACAAGTGATAGAACCTGTAATGAGGAAGATGAAGAAGATGAACAAGATGATTACTTAATTAGATGTTGGTGATAATCAACGAGAGCAATATGATAGAGCTTTTAACGTATCATATGTGGGATATTCCTCAGAAGAAAATGATGAACAAGGTAAGATCAAACTCAAGATATGAACACACAGAAAATTCCTGTCAGAAAAGCGGTACCAAGGAAAAGACCAAGGTGTGACATTAGTGACTCTTCAATATCAACTAATCCTACTGAGCAGTCTGATTACCTACAAAAAATTGATTGCCAACAGTTCATCGATTGCTTCTTGTATTGAGTCAATGCATGCTCTTATTGCGAAAGAGAAAGAAGACCGCAAAATTGAAAAGGAAATGCGCAGACTTGATAAGGATAAGAAAGATAACGAAGTATGGGATCTTGTTTATGGCATGAATGAAATTTATTTGGAGGATAAGCTGAAAGTAATTGAAATGCTGGACAACAATCACAAGAAGAACTTATTCATATGTTTTACTCCTGAAGAGAGAAAGTTGTGGATTGGTTCAAAGTTAAAAGCATAAACCTGTCATCTTTGCAAGTTTCTGTTAGGTGTAATGGGCTTTTAGAGTTACAACATTTGGTCGTTTTGCTTCGGAACTATTAGTATTTAATTTTTCTTTTCTCCTAGTTGAGACTTTATGGTTATGGATTGATTGCTACTAATTGTTATGGATTGACATATTTATGGTTATTATGATTGAATCTATGAACTTTATATTCTATATGCTTATTTTCTATGAATCTATAACTTTATATTGTTATGGATTGACATATTTATGGTTATTATGATTGAATCTATGAACTTTATATTCTATATGCTTATTATGATATTGTTTAACTCCATTTCGTGGCCAACGTTATCATTTGAAAGAATTTTCTGGTACGGGTAGTCATGCGAAAAAGGCTGAAGAATTATTTAACCTGCGTCATGCTTCTTTGAGGAATGTAGTTGAAAGATTGTTTGGTGTTTTGAAGTCTCGTTTCTTGATCTTTAAGTCTCAACCTCCATTTCCGTATCAAGTGCAGCGGAGATAGTGACGGCTGTCTTTGGCTTACACAACTTCTTGCGAAAAGAATGCCGTTCAGATGAGTTTCCAGTCGAGGAAGAGGAAGATAGCCATCCATCAACGCTTGTAAATGACGACAAAGTTTTGATACAAAAAACTCAAGAACAACAACGTCAAGAAGCTAATGCATAGAGAAAAAGTATAGCGGATGATATGTGGAAAAATGTTCGTGAACAAAAATAGTTAGAATTGTATGGAGACCGTTAACACAACAATAACATACTATTGATACAGAGATAGGATCATTTTTATTTATTTTTTTTCTTTTGATTAAAGATCATTTTTATTTGCAAATGAGGGTTTATTGTTTCTTAAAAGAGAATGAGTTAGGAGTGAACTCTCTCAAACTCCCCAAAACTCCCTCTAATAAACTCTCTCAAACTCCCAACCCTCCCCCAAACTCCCTGAACTCAAAAACACCAAACTCTCTCAAACTCCCAACACTCTCTCAAATTCTCTCAAAATCCCCAAGATTTAAAATACACTCAACTCCCCCAAACTCACTCGAGGACTAACCCCCTGTATATATATTTAACAAATAGCCATTAGAGTTTTGTCATGTTGCTCTACTTGCCCTATATATAAAGGTGCATCTGGGGTATGTTGAACAGTAACATTATTTAGTAAACTTAACATTAAAACAATTCTGTCAATTTAAATAAATAGGCCTCCGCCTGTTCTTGGTTTGTCTTCCTTAACCTGTTGTTCTCCCCAATTTCAGTTGTATTGAAGATGAATTTCAGAGAAATATCAACGTTGAAGGTGATCATAGGCTAGTGAATTGTACCTGTTGCAAGTGGTGGTAAGATTTCCAGTCTTCTTGTTCTTTAATTGGGTATTTATTTTAAAGCTAGGGTTTCAAAAATTAGGGATGTTAGAGAGTAAATTGTTTTGAAAATTGGGGGTTTCTGTTAAATAATTAGAAGAATGCATGATTAGGATATGATTAATTTACCTTTACTAATTGTATGATGCACTTATTTGTCAATCCTTTTTTCACCGACGACAAATTTCGTCAACCTGATCGAACAATTTCAAATGCCTATGTCGGCCAATAGATAGTGCAAATTGTCCACTTTGCATACTGTGTTGGATGGTTTTTAAATAGTGCAATGTGTTAATAGCTTTCTTTTCAATCGAGAATAACCTCTTTGTCTCTACCTTAATTTCGAGCGTTGTTGTCAAAATTACTCCCTAAATTATGCATTTTCCTCATTTTCTAAAGACATTTGTCTTCCTTTTCACTTTCGATTCATTTCCTTCCCTTCCCTCAATCATATGGCAGTGCCATATATTTGGATTAATGAGTAATCACCAATGTGGTGTTTCCCTCAATCATATGGCAGTGCCATATATTTGGATCAATTGTGTATAACCCTGGCATACACAATTTTATTTTTGAAACAGAAATTCTAAATGTGTTATCTATAGCATAGTCCAGTTAGAGTTCGAAAACGGAACATAAAACTTTAGTACAGGGCAGTCTGAAATTACTTATTAATTTGATTTCCCGTATTAACTTTTAGTCCATATTTCCTTTAAATCCAATGATATACTCTTTGGTCTGTTCGTATTACTGACATTTTCATATGCCATTGGATGCAAGGACTTAGTGAGAATGGTTTGTTGTTGTGGGAGCTTTTACCTTTTGCTTTTGTTTGGAGTGTGTGGAAACAAAGAAACTCTTGCATCTTTGAATACAAGCAATACTCGCAAGATAATCTTATAAGGAAGATCAAAGTCATCACGCTTTGCGGAATTCTACCAATGCGTCTTTTCAGAGGATCACCTACCAAGATCTTCATTACAATTGGGCACTTATAGTGAATAGGTTGCACTAACTTATGTTCTTGTTGCTTTTCTTGTTGATTGTGCTCTCCTTTGTGCTTTATGGTGGGGTTGTTCTCTTTTTGCTAGGGGTGTTGTTTCCTTTGTAATTCCTTGGCTTTTTCGTATATTCTTTCTTTCTTCTATAAAATTTTTTGTTGTATTGATCAAAAAA